>CAXHSM010001376.1:37842634-38297177 GCA_964019185.1 Maratus speculifer
TTACATCAGAGTGCCCAGATATTTCTTAACCAATTAAATTAAATGTTCCTCCCAAATTCACAACTATGCCCTCTGCTGGAAAATATGACAATCCCTAACATATTACCGAGAACACGCGCGAAAAACGAGAGACTTAGCAGTTTTTGAGAAGCCTGCAGAAACTACGCTCATGTAAAACCTCCGTAATCTACGTAAACGGCTCGGGCGACCTCCGACCGAACTCGCGAATTTATCTGTACGAAGAGCGGCCGAATAAAAGAGTTCGAACCAACAAGAGGCTCCCGAGTCCAAGTTATTATGCCATGACTACAACACCCCTGAGTCGTTACACATATATATATTACGTATATACAAATATAATATAAAATATTACTCCATAAGTTTATAATAATAATTGTATATTATATTAATATATTAATTATTATATATATTTTTTAATTATTTATTACTTACCCATCATACGTAGTATAGGGTAAGTCTTGCAATCGTTTTGAAAATCGAAATTTTTTTTTTTGACGGACTTACACGTTTTAGATAGTGGAGATTCCGAAAAACATATTTTTAGAAAAAAAAATTTGCCGTCCGTCTGTCTGTCTGTCTGTCTGTAAACGCTCTATCTCCCGAACAAATTGAGATAGAGACTTGAAATTTTGTATGTAGTTAGTATGTAAGAATGGGACGAAGTCTATTTAATATCAGCAACCTCGATTATCCGGAACTATTTTTTTCGGACTCTCGAAAAATTCGTTCTTATGAAAGGTATATAAAAATTTTCGAATGTTTTTGTTCTAAGGAATGTACTTAAAAGACAATAAAATAACACGCATTTTGCATATAGAACGAAGTCGATCGGATTATTAGTTGCCGAGATATTTGTAATCCTGTTTTCCACATTCTTCAATTTTTCATGACCCTATATTTCATTCAAATTTCAATTCAGAGGTATATTTTAATTGAAAATGAGACGCTTAATCCAACGCAGTAAACTGTTAGTTTATATTATAATTATTTTTGGAGTTATAAAAATGTTTCTTTTACACAGTTCGGTATTACTTTAGTAGTTTGGCGTTATATATAATTTGTCGAAATTGGTACATCAGCAATTCATTAATAGAGCATTACTATGCATATTAACAATATTTAAATTTTGTTTTGGAATTGCAATGCATTGTGTAAATAGTTTTCACATTTTTAGTTTCATATGCCTATCCATGATGGGTAAGTATTACGGTGGCCCCCAACGACTAGTTTTTCTTTACCATAAGTTAATAAAATATCATTTTTTAAAAATAAGTATTTTAATGAGTATAATTTTCAATTTTATTTATTCATACATATATTTTTATTGATTTACTATGCGTTAATAAAACAGTGTCATTTTTTAAATAAATAAATATTTGTTAATAAGTATAATTTTCAATATTTAATTTTAATTAGTTATACATTTATTTTTATTGATTTTAACATATAATATTATTTATTTATACAATTATTTCATTAATTTACTATCAGTTAATAAAATATAACTTTTTAAAAATGAATTCTTAGTGCAACTAATTTTTATTATTTAATTTTATTTATACAATTACTTTTATTAATTTAGTATCAGTTAGTAAAATATTATCATTTTTAAAATCAATTCTTGTTAAGGAAACTAATTTTTAATATTTAATTTTGTTTATTTTTACAATTATTTGTATTAATTTAATAAAAATTAGTAAATTCAATGGTTTATACATTGTAATACAATTAATGGTTATATATATATATATATATATATATATATATATATGTATGTATATATATAAGTATTACTATTATTAATAAATAAATAAACACACACATATATATATATATATATATATGTATTATAATAATAAAGTATATTATGTATTATATTGTATAATAAAATAATAATATTTATATTATTTATATTTATTTATTTATATTTATATATATTTTTTAATTTACATTTTAATATTTTTTATAATTTTAATTATACATAATGTGTATTATTATTATAAACTTATTGTGTAATATTTTATACTTTATCTATGTAATATATATATATATATGTTACAGGCCAAACCCGATTTTAGGCCAAACTAGAATGGCCTAGGCCAAACCGGTCTATCCTAACGCCCATCGGATAAACTAGTTTTTCCTAGGCCAAACCAGTCTATCCTAACGCCCATCGGACAAACTAGTTTTTCTTAGGCCAAACTAGTTTGGCCTAACTCTTATAGGATAAACTAGTTTAGCCTGCTGTTTATTGGTCTGAACTAGTTTATCCTAGGCCGATCTAGATTATCCTAGGCCAATTCAATTTGGCGTGATTTTATTGAATTCAATGACCGCCTCAGCGCCAACATTCTAGTTTGTCCTAGGCTGATCTAGTTTGTCCTAGGCTGACCTAGTTTATCCTAGCCCAATATAATTTTACGTGTTTTAGCTCACAGGCGTCAAAGCCCGAGAAATAATGAGCTCGCAGGTTCTGTATTTATGTATGTACGTATGTATGTACGCATGATTGTACGTATGTACGTACATTAGGGTGGGTCGAAAAAATCGAATTTTTTCAAATCCACTATTAATAGTGCGGAAAAGTTGCCTTTTGTAATTAGAAGGATAATGCAAAAAAAGTTTTTGAAATCGGTTAATATCTTTAGGTCGCGCATCGCACTTGAAGTTCGGAAAATTTGACCGAAAATGACATTTTCTAAAATTAATGATGAAAATTTAAAAAATTTCGAACCTACTTCTAATAGTGCGGAAAAGTTTCCTTTTATAACTAAAAAGATAACGCAAAAACTTTTTTTGAAATCGGTTAATATCTTTAGGTCGCCCATCGCACTTGAAGTTCGGAAATTTTGATCAAAAATGACATTTTTTGGAATTATTGAGGAAAATTAAAAAAATTTCGAACTTGCTTGTAATGGTACACTAAAGTAACCTTTTACAATTAAAACATACTTTTTTTCCTTTTATAAATCTATTAATACCTTTAAGTCCATTTACGTTAGCGAAATTTTATGAAAATTGACAAAGTTTCATATAAAAGATGAAAAGTCGTCTTCTTTTCTCATTTTTTTCTAATAACATAAAAATATTCCATTACATGCATAGAAACGTAAAATAAAATCAATTTTAAAATTGGTTAATAATTTTTCATAATACATTGTTTATAAATTACGAAAAAAATTAGAAAAGTATATATTTTTAACTATTTTATTTATTTAAACATTTATATTGAACAGATTTAGAATACTACTTAATGAGACATTCTTCAACAAAAAAAATTAAATAATTTTAGACAAGTTTTACTTATGCAATATTAGGCTATTTGCATTATAGTAATTTTAGAAAATAGTTATTTTTCTTTTTACCTTCATTTCTTACCTCGTGTAAAGCCTTGTAGTGAGATTTATTATCAAATGTTGACATAAGTGATCGCGAAAGCAAAGATGATCTAATATAGCCGTATCTGCTATTAGAGCCACATCCTTTTTCAGAAGCTTCACTCACAAGTTTCACACATTATTCCACCGCCTGTTTGTGTGGTACGCAAACTGTCTTATTGTTTTCATTTCCAATTCTGAGAGAGATTTCGATTCAATAAAAGAGAAAATTCTCTCTGGACTGATTCTGTGTAAAAAGTTGGTGAAGTAGCTTTACAGCTCGACCAATCAATTAGTTCAGTCTAATCCTTAGCGCCAAAATTTAACTTGCGTATCACAGAATCTCTCACAGTTGCCACTTGTTCTGTCACCAGTTTCATTGCTTTCAAAACTTGTTGTAATCCTAACTCTCGCACATGCTCCCTCTCATCTGCAATCATTGCCAATAGTAGGTTTTATGGATGAGTGAAGTAAGCGTTACCCTCAATAACAGGGCCTGTAACTTCCTGCAGACTTTTTGATAGGTAGCGCAATGTTGTTATTGTCTTGTGTATATGCTTTGATTAATGGAATTATTCTTCTTAATTTCAAACCATACAGGCACATATGTTTCTATGATGAATAAAACTAACTGCTTCGTTTCAGTCCTAGGGTTTTCTGTGGATATATACAGTCTGAGAATTCGATTGGCAGTCGTTAGCCACCGGGAATGAGAAATGGTCCCTGGATCTCGGACAGGAAGATCCTCAGGACAGAAGCCCGATCACACAGCATTTGATATTTTAAAAAGATATTTTAGATCTTTACTGAGGTAATTTGAGTTTTCAACAGTCACTATTGGGTGAGAGCAATTGCTTCAAACTTGATGAAAGGTTGTCTTTCGCAAGCAGGTAGTTGCTTGCCTATAGGACGAGAAAATAATGCTGGGAGTTTGTTTTTATCTTCAATGCATTGAAACAAGTGCCGAAAAGGCAATTCGATGAAATGCAACAAGGTAATGCACCGCTGCAAGGGCCTGCGTATCTTCATTTCCAAATTTCGAATAATCCTTTTTTTCAATCCCGTATTGATAGAGGAGCTATCACATCCAAATACAAGGACTTCATCTAAGAAGATATTCTTCCGAGCCAGATGTAAAACGATGCTTTCACAAATATTTTTTCCTGTTCCATTCATAGGCGTTAGATGACCAACATATTTTGATTATCCGGCTCCTGAATTAAAGAAATGTGCCCTTCCCTATTAGATCTTCGATAGCGTTTAACACCAATTTTTCCTTGATATAACGTAACTGTAGTAATTACATGACAAGCCTGAAAGCCAGCTGTGTTCACAGCTCATATGCGCACTGAGCAATTGGAATAGAAAAAAATCGGTTTGTCAGATGTTTTTGTAATCAGCCTATGTCAATTTTGATCTTATTTTCCAAATTTCAGGTACGATGCGCGATTTAAAGGTATTAACAGATTTAAAAAAGAAAAAATGTTATTTTTTAATTGTAAAAAGTTACTTTAGCGTACTATTACAAGCAAGTTCGATTTTTTTAAAATTTTCCTCATTAATTCCAAAAAATGTCATTTTTGATCAAATTTTCCAAACTTCAAGTGCGATGCGCAACTTAAAGATATTAACCGATTTCAAAAAAGTTTTTGTGTTATCTTTTTAGTTGTAAAAGGAAACTTTTCCGCACTGTTAGAAGTAGGATAGAAATTTTTTAAATTTTCATCATTAATTTCAAAAAATGTCATTTTTGGTCAAATTTTCCGAACTTCAAGTGCGATGCGCGACCTAAAGATATTAACCGATTTCAAAAACCTTTTTTGCGTTATCCTTCTAATTACAAAAGGCAACTTTTCCGCACTATTAATAGTGGATTTGAAAAAATTCGATTTTATCAACCCACCCTAACGTACATATGTACGTAATGCGATAACTCTTGGTAGAAATATTCGATTTGCTTAAAATTTTGGAAGTAGTTTCATTTTGATAAGGTACTTTTCTGATTAGTTTTGGGAATTCATTGGATAAAATTAAGAGGGGTTAAAGGGAGGCTAATACCTCATTGTTAATTCAGAGAAATGGATTTTTCCTGCAGAATTATCAGTTTTCATTTAAAATTTTAGGTATAGGATCATTCTGACAAGATGCCTCCGTGATTAGTTGTAGATGTTTATCGTTTAAGTGTAAAACAAAGGGCAATGTAGGTAAATCCCCAATAATTTAGATAAATGGTTTTGATGCAGAATTTACGGATTTGCGTCAAATTTGGATGTATGTTCTTTCTAATAAGCGATTCCCTGAATAGTTTTGGGGAGTTTAATGGTTAAGTATAAAAAAAAAGTGAAGGATTACCAACTTTCATAGGAAAAAACTAGTTTATCCTATGGACATTTAGAGAAATAAGTTTGGCATTGGAAAACTAGTTTATCCAATTTGCGCTAGGATAAAATAGTTTGGTCTAGGCTAATATAACTTGGCTCAAAATTGGGCTTGGCCGGTAAAAACATGTCTTTCACTAGAATAAGCATAAATGTGTGTCAAGAGTCATTGCTTGTAACATCAATACAGAAATTTAAAATGTCCACCGTAGAGACATGATATATTGGACATGGTGTTTGATTATTTTTATTTTTCTTTCTGCAGACTCAGGCCATGCTGTGATAAGCTTGCTTTTATTATTATTATTATTATTATTATTCGAGCCAGATCGCAGCTGAACATAATTTGGAATCGAACAGCGTTTTCCATTTTTGAGAAATTAATTTCCTGTCGACATATTGCTATTTTTGTCATGGCGTCAAGTTTTTCTTTTCCGTAAAGTCGCAACTGGAAATTCGATTCAAAACGTAGCTTTAATAGTATTTTCTCAAAGATACATCGCTTTTATGAAAAAATGGTTAACGCCATTCGATTACATATTTTCTGAGTGAGAATGCCTGTTAATCTTATGCATTTCTGAAAAGGAATTAATTAATAAATGTGTTAGGATGTAGCTCTTTTGGATTTGAGAAAACCCTTAAGGAATGATAGAAAAATATATTTACAAATCTACTTTTTACTAAACATATTCAAAGTTATGATGTTTATAACGCTCATTTTTTTTCTTTTATTCTAACTATTTAATAAATGCCTATTTGAATATTGAAGGACTAAGAATCTAAATAATCAATAATACATTGTGTATTTTCCATTTAGCAAACACATCGTAATTTAAAAATACATTGTAAATTTATCCATAAATATGTATGCAGTATTCTTTAAAGGAATCTTAAATGTATGTGAATTAAAATCTGAATTTTTTGCAGAAATTGAGTAGGGCCAGGTCGAGCCGGACTGAGTTCCTTTTCAATGATTTTTTTACAGGCAGGGCTCGGGCTGAATCGGGGTCAAATAAAATACATAACTAATGGTCGGGGTCGGGTCAAATAAAATACATTATACAGGGGTGATAGCAAAACCACTTTGCACAAGATTAGAGAGCAGTAGTCAGGATTAATATTAAAAAGAATATTGCCCTGTTTAAGTAATGGCTTTGCATTCACAGGCTGTTTACACTAATTGTGTATTACAGACATTTTTTAAATATCACCCTCGAAAAAACAAGTGAGGGAGATTACTTTTTTCCATTTCCCCTAATTATACTTAACCAATGAACCCCACAACTAATTGTAGATACGCTTTATAAAATTGAACAATTATCCAAAATTTGAAGCAAATCAGATAATTCTGCTCAAAAACCATTCATCTGATTTAAGGAGGGTAATCCTACATTCCTCCTTTTATACTTAATCATTAAACCCTCAAAACTATTCAGGGATTCGAAAAAAACTTATGAAAAAAACTATATTCAAAATTTAATTGGAAAATCAGATAAATCTGTTTAAAAACCCATTTATTTAATTTAAGGAAGGCAATAAATCGTCCACTACCCCATTATACTTAACTAAAAGAAAAATTAATTAAAGAAGCGTCTGATCAAAATGAATTCATGTCCAAAATTTTAAGCAAATTGGATAATTCTGTATTATAACTAATTTAAGGAAATAAATTGTATGCTTTATACTTAACCAAAAAACCACCAAAATTAATCAGTGAAGCGCTTCATCAGAATGAACAAATCAAAGATTTGCAGCAAATCGGTTAATTTTGCATGAAAAACCCATTTGGCAAAAATAGGCGGGAGTCCCCCTTTCTTCCATTTGTTCTTAACCAATTAACTTCCAAAACTAATTAGAGAAGCACCTTACCAGAATGAATCTATTTCAAAAATTTAAGCAAATCAGCAAATTCTGCTTGAAAAAAGCATTTACATAAATTATGGGGCGTTACTTATATTTCCCCCTCTCTTTATACTTAAACAATGAACATCCACAACTAATCATGGAGGCGCCTCATCAGAATGCTTCTATATCTATTTTTTTATTATAAAATATGCTAATAATGCATGGAAACCCATTTATTTGATTTAAGGGAAGGGGCGAATCAGCCTCTCGATCTTCCTTGCCCTTATTATTCTCCAATGACCTCCCAAAATTAAACAGAAAAACTCCTCATAAGAATAAACCTATATTGAAAGTTTGATGCAAATCGGGTATTTCTATCAAAAATTTTTGCGTTACGTACTTACGTACATACATAGATACAGAATCCACGGGCACATTATTTCTCAGGCTTTGGTAGTCTAATAACACGTCAACGCAAGATATAATAACACGTCAATGTCAAATTACATTATTTCTATCAAGAGTTATCGTGTTACGTACATACATGTGTACATACATGCGTACATACAGAACTTGCGAGCCCATTATTTCTCAGGCTTTGACGCCTGCGAGCTAAAAACACGTAAAATACATTGACATAGGATAAACTAGATCAGCCTAGGACAAACTAGAACGTTGGCGCTGAGGCGGTCATTGAATTCAATAAAATCACGCCAAATTGAATTGGCCTAGGATAATCTAGATCGGCCTAGGATAAATTAGTTCAGGATTAGTCTAGGATTAATTAGCAGGCTAAACTAGTTTATCCTATAAAAGTTAGGCCAAACTAGTTTGGCCCCTGTAACATATATATATATATATATATATATATATATATATATATAAGTAAAATATTAATATAACAAAATAATTCTTTTTTCCGCTCTTGTTCAAATATTCACAGTGCACACAAATAAACACAGTAAAAAAAATATCTTTCATTCATGGCCGCCATTGCCACTCGCATAGAGCATAGCTAAATTTTAATTAATTAAAAAAAAAATTAAACATAAAATAAAAAGTTTGATAATTTCTTAATAAAAATCATACCTTCAACTATGTAGAGAAAAGATTTTAATGACATGAAAATGATATCTAATACTCGAGAAAAATTCTTTTTTTAAACTCCTACGTTAAACGAATGGGTGCACTTCAGAATGTTTGTGCCCAGAGCCATTTTAAAATGTCACACTTTAGCGGCGTATAAAGATCTATTTATGTAATAATCATTCATATAAATAAGTTCATTTTATTTCAATATCAAAGCATATTAATTTTATTTTCAGTGTATGTGTATTTCGATAATTTCCATATTTGTTTGTATCTTTGTACAATTAATTAATTACCAGGGTTTTTTTTACTCATATTATGCATACTTATAATATTATTGGGATCAATTATTATTGCTAGTCAAAAAATAATAATGAAATATGTATATTTTACATAAAAAATTCTAAAACAAACGTTTTTTTTTTACTGGAACACATGTATAAAAAATTACCAACATTTACAGAAATAATTTTAAAAATCTGACAAATGTATAGATAAAATTTCAAAATAATGAGAATAATTTAAGACCCATATTAGGAAATTTTAGTATCCATAATTTATTATTTAATTCCATTAATCAAAAGAACCATTTTCTTTCAACAAATGGAAAAGTGAAAATAGTTTGAAGTGACATAGAAAAGCATTATGGAGCAAAATAAAATGTTCAATATTTTCTAAACAAACAAACTAAATATAATAAAATATTATACAGCTAAATCTGGGTACCATGTGAATGTGCTTTATTAATTTAAAGGAAATCAGTTGCTTTTTATGCCAGTTATTGTGGAACAGACAGGCAGAAACTAAAAAAATTCATTCTGCAAAGTAAGCCTTTATGGACATTTCAGCAATTACTGCACATACTACTATATTTGGTTACAATTCCTCATCTTTATGGGAGCAATTGATTTTGATCTTATTCTACATTAGGGTGGATCGAAAAATTTGTTTTCACGGTGTCAAAACCTACCTATGCGGAAAAGATGTTCTCTTGGATGGAGATTAAGGGAAAAATAATTAAAAAAATTAATTTTGAATTTTACTACTGCCACAATAAGGTTGAATTTCGAAAAAAAGTGAAAAAAGACCTAATTTTGGCTAGATGGTTTTTGATTCAAAATAATAGTTTAAACAAATTATCCAAAATCTACCTATGCTTAAAAGATGTTATATTGTATGCTGAGTATGAGAAAAATAATTAAAAAAATTAATTTCAAAATTTAAATCTGCCGCAATGTGGCTCAAATTTATATATTTGAACGTTTTTACGGTAAAAAATCAATGTTTTTTGTAAAATAAAACATGAATTTTAGAATTTTTAACATTTATTATAATGTGGGGATATTTATTTGATTACAATATTAACACTTTAGTTTCTTATTTAACAGCTTCTTTATTATTAAATCAAGAAAAATCGTCAACATAACAAGTGGCGATAATGACGTTTGGTAATAAAAATCGGCATGAGATTTTGAAATTGAATTCGATTTTTATAAAACCGCCTCTTATATATGGTCCATACACAACAGAAAATGCTTGTGTGACTACTTTGATTATTAGTTTTGTAGAATGAGCGTCTCGCAAATACATATTATTGATAGTAGATGTGATTGCCACTGGAATGATTGCTGGATATACCTATTGCTTCTGAAATCATGTCGTTACTGAATACCTCAGTTAGTGGAGGTTCGACACATTTTCCTATTTAATTAAATCTATGTAATCCGTCGCAAAAGGTGGTAAATGGAAAATATAGATATTATTTAATATAATGATTAGGATTATAGCCAACCGTTTGATTTCACTCGCGCGCTTTTAGAATTCATATACAGACATAAATGAAAATACAAAAAGCTTCTAACATGCTGCGAATAATCTTTTTATTTCACCAGTGAGACTTTTGTGCCTAGCCACGGTTCCATCCACGTTGCGGAAAGATGACATAGTGGAACCTCATTTGGTGTGTAACTAGCACAAAAAACATTGTAGTGGACGCTTGAAGATCAGTTCCATATTTCGAATAACACATCCATTAACATCTATGTTAACAGATATTCTGAAACCAACTTTGTTACATGTATATTATTGTTAACACATGACAAAAAATGTACGTCATGTTTTCAAATTGTATGGGACTCTCCCAGAATTTTCATATATGTGGCCGATATATTCGAACCAAGTTCTTTTTTCAAGCTCATCCGATTATGA
This sequence comes from Maratus speculifer, assembly GCA_964019185.1. Classification (NCBI taxonomy): domain Eukaryota; kingdom Metazoa; phylum Arthropoda; class Arachnida; order Araneae; family Salticidae; genus Maratus; species Maratus speculifer. The sequence continues at coordinate 37,853,553 of CAXHSM010001376.1, forward strand.
TTTTTCTTCTGTTGTCTTCTAGTGATGTAGTCTTATCTTTACACCCATCGAAGTTTAAAGAAAATGGCCATGATCATAATCTTTTACAAATGACTAAAGCGATAGAGTGGTGTTTGGTTTGTTTTGTCTTGCCGATTTTTTTTCTGTCAATAGCATTCGATTCATAGTTTTGTGAGATAATGCCCACATCTTGAAGTGCACCTGACACGATGGCAGCACCTGTTTGGTCGGAAATGCCAAAAATGTCCAATATTTTGGCTGATGCCAATTTTCGTCATTACAAGTGGTGTGACACCTAGCTCGTCAGCATTTTGGCTTTTCAATGATAGCTGATGACGCAGAAAAGTGAGTTTGCTCACACTACGTCGGTTTAGTTTACACCGAATATTCATATTCAAATCTATTGAACTGAAAAAAATAGGCAGTGTTTTCGGAAATGGTCCAAAAGACTGTAATAGCTTTCAATATCTTATTTTGTTTTATAAGAATTAAGAAGAGCGCAATATTTGTCGTGAGACTAATTTTTCTTAGAATGTTGCAGTGGTAAATTATTGTGTTTGAATCTCATTTACAGGTCACTCCTAACTTATTAGCAACTCATTCTCACTGGCAGGAAATAAATAGATGTAGACGGATTCTTTACTTCAGTTACTTTTTAAGTACCAATATATAAATTTTATAATGTTTTTGTAATAGGGAGCATATTTACTGGCATATCAAAGCCAGACCCAAATAGGGGGGTAATTCATTTTTTAACAACGCCATGGTACAGTAATATTCAAAGTACACTAAGCTACACAATACCCAAGCAGACAAATTCTTCATTGAAGAAACTTCGAAATTAATTTTTTTATTTTATTTTCACTTAATCTCCTTGCAGTATAATATCTCTTAGGTTATAGGTATAATATCTCTTATAGTATAATATCTCTTAGGTATATAGGTTTTGATTGATATTAAAATGATTATTTTGCGTCAAAAAAAAAATCTAACCAAAATTAGATCCTTTTACATTTTTTCCAAATTTTATCGAATTTTCAACTTTTTTGTGTCAGTATTAAATTTCAAATTTATTATTTATTATTATTTTTTACTTAACCTCCATACGATATAACATCTTTTCCGCATTATTGGATTTTAAAAATTATTAAAGCATTTACTTTTTGACAAAAATCATCTAACCAAAATTTGGTCTTTTTTCAAATTTTTTCGAAAATTCAACCCTTTTGTGGCAGCATTCAATTTTAAAATTAATTTTTTTTATTATTTTTCCCTTAATCTCCATACAATAGAACATCTTTTCCGCATAGGTAGGTTTTGATGAATGATAATTTTTTTTTTCGCCATAGACAATCGATCCGCCCTATTCTACATACAATAATTTTTAGAATTTCCAATCTATGTTTTTGAGACTTTCACAAAGATTGATCTATGCATTTAACTAACACATTATGCATATTATTTTTTAAATGCATTCACACATGCACAGTGAGACATTATATAGTTAACTGTTTAATTTTTAATTCTGATTATAGAGTATGTGTACAATGTTGTTTGCCATATTTTCTGAAAAGAAAATTTATTTTTATATTAAGAATTCTGCTAGTTATAAGCAAAAAAACTTGGCAAAATTTGCAATTGTTTTTATGAAAACCATAATTTTTCTATGAGTATACTATACATGCTATTCTCATAAAAATGAATACAGTTTATTACAATAAATCACTTAGTTATTATCTGCAATTTGAATACTTTAGCTACATTAGTTTTGGCAGAGTTATCCAAAAGAAAAAGAAAAAACTAGAAATATGTGACATCTGTTTAAACCCCAGACGATTCAGGATAATTCCTCAATTATTTTTTAAAACCTTTGGATATATATCGTAAATACATTTATATATATGCACATATATACAGTCAAGGATCGATAATCTGCGCACCCATAATCCGCAATTTTCTATAATTTGCATTACTTTAGGAATGTAAACAATGAAATAAACAACTAAGAAAATTTAAATTCATGATCCAAAAATGATTTTTTAAACAAATAATAAAAAAAAAATGAAAAAAAATCATAATAAAATATCTTTTTTTTAAAATATATAACTCTTTTATTTTATTAACAATAAAAAAGAAATTGTATTATAGAACATACATATTTATTTTTACATAAATACATGTACCAATGTTTTAATAAAATAACTTTAAAAAGACATTTTTTGAGATAGCATATTAAATTAATTATTAGATTTCATATTTATCTTTTCATATGGTACTGATTATAGAATTAAAATGCTCTCTAGAATAATTAAATGACGTATAATCCATAATACTCTATAATCCACGATATTCCATAATCCGCACAACCTTTGACCCCAGCTTGTGCGGATTATAGAACTTTGACTGTATATATATATATATATATTTATGTATACATTTATGTGTATATACACATATATGTGTATATAACTATTACATATATATATGAAACTGGTGCCTGACTGACCAAAAAGTACCAAAAAAAAAAAATACTGCTAAGACTTATTTATGTATACGATTGCAGAGTTATTAAATTAAACTATGAACAAACACATACCTTTAGGATGTTGCATTTGTGAATAAAATGTAAATACAATAAATAAAAGTTGAGTAAATTTTAAAGAATTTTTACCAAATAAAATAATATATATATTTTCGTTTTTATATCACATTTTAGACTGTCAGCCATCGATGATTCATGTGGCCTAAACAGAAAGTCCAGTGTCAGTCACCAGTGACTGATGTGGCACTGGTTGTGTAAAGATTTTTTTTTGTAGCCGTAAGAAAAAAAGGTATATCCAAGAATCATGAACATTCATTGATACAGTATACCCCCAGAGCTTTATTTGAGAAACACAGGGTATATGGAACTTCTAAAAAAAAAAAAAAAAAATTCAGAGGCTATACCTCACTATACCCCTGGTGGTTAAATAAACCGTCACTACTCTGTTATCCAGTCGACCGATTTCGCCAAATTATACAAATCACCAAACTAATAGTCAAATTATACATATTGACGTAATTTTTATTTTAAATAACAAAAAAGCAAATAATTAGTAGAATATTAATAAAATACAAATAAAAAGTCGATATAAAAATTACTTAAAGACGTTTTAAACACGTGTATCATATTTAATGTCATTGAATTTAATATCATTCACGATCATCCATTATTCCCATTTAATCTTATAATTTGGCGATAGTATTTTGGTCAATGGGATAACAGAGTAGTACAATAAAATATTAAATGGTACTAAAAGTATTTTAAGTGTGACCATGGTTTGGTGATATGTATTAAAGAATATGTAGTGAACTGCATACATAGGAACTGAACATTTTGTAGAAAACAGATTCTCCCTTTATTTGCATTTTAATTTTAAATCTGACTATAAATTAGGGACAGCTGCAACATTGGTTTATTATATTCAATAAATTAGTTAATTAAAAAATAAATAAACTGTATACATTTGACTAATTATTCGTTATTTTAAACACTGACAACACAATGGTAATTTCAGTTTTGGTTTGTTGTAAATTTTTTCCCCTGTAATCTATGAGCACTATTTACTTCTTGCTCCAAGATAAAATTCTGTTGTTCAAGGAAATTTAAATATTGATATGCAATTTATATTTAAATATTAATTCAATGAAAAAATTATAACTGAAAAAAAAAATACATATAAGCAGATTAACCCCTTCAGGACGGGAGCCTTTTACGAAATTTTTAATATTTTGTCACTGGTTTTAATAAACAGAAATTTGTTCCTTCTCAAATCGAGAAAATGCTCGGATTGAGTAAGGCAAATCTTCATGTAATGCACAACTTCTCAGATGTAAACAATAAATTTTGCAGTGAAGAAACACTTGAATTTCCAGGTTGTAAAAAATTGCTGCTGTCTAGAAAACTAAACTTAATGCATTAGTTCAATTTTATCTGCTTAATTTAGAACTTTTAAATGAAAAATTACTATTACGTTAAATGTTTTTGAGAATGAGCAGTATAATGAATGATTTGAATCCAGATACATTTAGATAATTTTTAAAAAGTATATTTTTACAAAATGTGGAATAATCTATCTAATACAAAAATTTATATTCAATTTTAGGAATGCAGTATAAGGATAATGTAACATATTTTAATATGTTTCACTCAGATTTATCTATATTATTGAGGTAAATCTATTGATGTGTGAAATGTGATCTATGTAATGCAAAATTCTATATAATGCACAACCTTAGATTTTTATGTTTGAATTATATAGATCTTCTACTGTAGTCATAAAATTGTTGAAACTGGCAAGATAGAAAATTAATTTCAACTTGGAAGACCAGGCTTGAAATGTCATGATTCTCCAATGAAATCAAAATTTAAAACAACTTGCAAAGAAGGAGAATATATAAATAAGACACCACAAGTTAACGTAAATGAAAACAAAATCAGAAAATTATTTCAAGAAAGATAACTCTTTGGTTAAGATTCAAGTATTTTAATTTTAAACAGTCCACAATACATGGATAATTATAAAGCTGAATAAATATGCAAAATGTAAAAATATGTTTTTATGTTCTATAAGCACTCTTGTCTCTTCTATGAATCCAATACATTCTTTGTTTTTTAATTTAAATTTTCAGTTAAAATCAATTTAAGTACCGGGTGTTTTCTTTTAAATGGACACTATTTAGATACTCTGTAGCTAATTTTAATAATTGGAACAGATTTAAAATTTATAAGGGGACTAATGACAGCAATTAAAAAAAGATTCCAAGAAAAAAAAAATAGTTCCAATCACCAGTAAGGGTTATTCTATGTGACATGTTATCCTCAGCCGTCGAAAAAATAGTATACCAAGAATGTGAAGTAAGGTGCAAGAGAACGGTGATTAACATTGAATGTGGTCCTCATCGAGAAAGTGAATATGATGAATTAAACTTGGCATTTTATCCAAATTCTTAATATTGTCTGTTTCTGATGTTTTCTTTCCATGTTCAGCACCAAATTTTCCACTATCAGCAGTAACTGTAAGTATTTTTATAAGAATCTTTTTTCCCATGGTTTTATTAGTCCACTTATAGAATTTTGTGCCATTCCAGTTATTAGAACGAGCTACTGGCGGCTCTGAAGAGCATCAGTTTTTTAAAAAAAAGTATATTTCATTTAATGTTTTTATTAATTCACAAAAAAATAAATATATAATGCAAAATTATCTTAATACAGCAAACAAATATATGTGTGACAAAATAGATATTGCATAAAATACTTTACTTTTACTTATTACAAATTAAAATGTTTGTCAAACTACATGCCACTGCAATAGCCAAAACTGGTGCAAATTAAAAGAAATTACTTAACGAGTTATTAATCTAAAATATTCCACAGAAAGACAAATTTACAAAAGAACACTGTTATTTTGATTAAATATGTTTCAATCAGTCGAAAACTATAAAATTTTTATTTCAACTTTTGTCTAAATGTGGTCGAACATCCACCTTATGTCATCTTCATCCTTGTAACATCTATCCTACCTTGTAACAACTCTCTCTCATCCTCGACATTCTTTAACTGACAGAAAATGCCCCCCCCCCCCCCAAAAAAAAAGGCTGCAGTGTATGCAAAATACACAAAAACAAATTTCAACTACATCCATTTTCAGTGACAAAATCACTTGATACTACTGTATGTCAACCATAAGTTTACAAAATACACCAAATTTATGTCACAAATAAATTTTAAAATGATTTAAGAAACAAATTTGTAATAACAAAAATTCATTTATCACTTGTTTTGGGATTCAACTATTGTTTCTTATGTATATGTGTTCTTTTACGTAAATTTCGATAAACTTTATAGAGACATTTCATAATGCAATCAATTATTTCAAAAATATTTACTTTCGACAGAACAAAATGGAATCAATTTCAATTTAAGCGCAACACAAAGTTTTAAAATTGTGCGTAAAAAATTTTCAAACAAATTAACTGTAAACCTAAATTAAAATTCAAATAATATTCAATAAACTACTTTAAAATAAATAATAATAATTAAAAAAATTATCAACAGTAAATCAAACATTTTATAATTCTTCAAATAACGCAATGCTACATCATCAAAAATGAAAGTTGTAACATATAAAACGTCATACAGTCATTATCAAATAGTAAATTCTAGAAGTTTTAGTAGAAGAATAATGAAAGAAACTACCCAACTTTAGTATTACGTTATTTTGGTAAAGAAGTTGGGTACAATAAATGTATGTTTTAAAAGTTACCTGAACAAGCTACGGAGGAAATAGGACGCCATTATACGAATGAATCATGAATTGCATTACGATTCATTGAAAATGATTTTTGCATTCTTTCTAAAAAAGACTCCCGTGTACTAATTATTAATATATATATATTTTTTTTCAATAAAAGTACTGCAGTGGCAATATGACTAGTACTTTTTTTAAAAATTAGTTACAATACTGGTTACCAGACAGCCATTAAACAACCTTTTCCAAAGGATCAGGGCAAAATTTTCCTAAGTTATCCAAAATCAAATTGATTCCAAATTTTAATCCAAAATGCATTTTTAAGCTCTAGATTTGCAAATTTAGAAAATGCTTCCAATTTCCTTTAAAAATAATACTTTATTTTGTTAATTAAAAATGAACATTTCTATTTGAGTTGTTTTCCATTTATTGATTGAATCATTAGTCATGAATGAATTTTGTCTCATGATTGATTCGTTGTGTTAGCGTCTGTAATAAAATACAGTAGACTCCCTCAAATCCGCACTCCTAAAATCCGCAACTCTCTAAAATCCGCACATATTTTATGGATGTAAACAATGAAACATTCAGTTCAGATGTAGGTGCAAAATTTGACTTTTTTAGTTTTACATCAATTCCATATATTTTCTAATTTGTAATTTTTGTTAAGGTTATTGAATCCATGTTTTTTCATGAAGAAAGAATAATTTATTTTTGAAAAAATAAAGATATTGCTGAAATCATTGGTAATCACAATCTTACCAAATATATTTATGTATTAATCAAGCTTTTTTAGTTATTAAGTCTGGCTAAACCTGAAATAAAGCTTCATTATTTTATGATCTTGATGTGAATTAGTAATGTACCTTTATGAGGCCACTAGTTTCATTGAATAATTTAGGGAAAACACATTTCATCTCTGAATATTTAATTGTACATTATAGATTATTAATTTGACCTTTGATTTTAGTATTTTTATCATTTTAAAAACTATCTCATTTTTTATTATTTTAGTTTATTACTTTTTTTAATATTTTAGCATATTGTAAGCATTCATTATACTTTTGATCTCATTAATAATTATATTCAAATTACTTTTTAGAAATGTAAACAAAGGAATGACCAGAAATCCGCAAAATTCTAAAATCCGCAAAACCTCTGGTCCCAAGCTGTGCGAATTTAAGGGAGTCTACTGTAATATTACTTTGATTGTAACAGTAGATACTTTTTCAAAATCAATTTACTGAAGCTAACTTCGTTACTAAAACAAATTAATGGTAAGATATGTTTTTTTAGTCTTTCTTCTTCTGAAACTTCTATAACTTGCGATTTGATCGTATGAGGACACAAAATTTTATGTGTCGTTTCGCCACTTTTATTTTTGTTGACATTTATAAACATTAAAAATATTCATTTCACAAATAAACCAATTGTTAGTCAACAGTTTATTATTTTAAAATTTAATAGCATTAAAAGTTAACATTTATATAATATTTAAAACAGATAAGCCCATTTACATAAACAAGATTTTCTTTTGAAGTAAAATACCCTATAAGTAACTAACATACAGTATAAGTAAAATACGCTATGAAATAATGCTTTGAGTTCTTATCTAAGAAATCTTTTCTAATTAATAAAATTTTATTGTTGGGAGCAGCAGTTGTCTTGTAATCTAAAACATATATTTTAAAATTAAAAATCATTTTTGAAGGATTTTAAAGAAAATTTTTACTGTCAATTGTTTTTTATAATAGAAAATAAAAAAGCACTGGGGTAAAAATTATTGTACTGTATCAAAAGTAACTCCCTCCCAAATATAAGCAGCTTCCCTCTCTCCTAATATATGTGCAGTTTCCTTTTTTTGAGGAACAACATTTTTAAGCCTTTCCCTTCCAAATACACTTTCTAATTGCTTAGCCTTTTATTAAAAATCTCAGTTATAAATTTCTTTTAAAAAAATTAGAGTATTTTGTGTGCTAAAGGGGAGAGGGGAGTAACTTATGATCCATTATGGTATATAAATAATACGATTTATTTAATTGATATTATCTCATATTATCTGTGCCAGATGAATTTCAATTGTGCCAAACAGGATACCAATTATAACGATCAAATTAACCATTATTTCTTTTACAGCTGTATAGCATAGCATAACTAACAAGAACTATAATGTAATAATAATATGTAATGTAGTTTTCTTTTAGGTTTTAATAGCTCATATTTATTTTTTGTTGTCTTTATTCTAAATTCTATGATGTGATTTAAGTAGACAATAGTTCTTTTTTTTTTTTTTTTTTTTTTTACATCGTAAAGTTTTAAATATCAAAGTTTCTTCTGTTAATTTAAACAAATAAATAAAATTTTACCTCTGTAAAATAAATATTTTATGATCAGATATTTTGACGAAACGGAAAGAAAAATTTGATAGCCATTGAATATTTAATAAGTGAATCATCACATTGCTAGCTAAGCACAAAACCAACAGAGTGAAACATGTCCAAGCCGAGGATCAAACCTGGAACCCTTGGAATAGCATTCGAAGTGCAGTACCATTTAAGCTACAAGGATGATGCCCATCTTTGCATATCTCATTCACATATGTTGGTAAGGCTACAGCTGCAGCACAAAATGAAACGTCTTACATGAGCACACAAACTAGTGGTGTAACATGAGACTCAAATACAGTCAAAGATCGATAATCCCCTCTCCCATAATCCCCAATTTTCTATAATTCGCAATACTTTACAAATGCAAACAATGAAATAAACAGTTTAGAAAATTTACAAATTTGTGATCCAAAAAGGATTTTTAAAATAAAGAATAAAATAAAGAATACTGCCCAGTTAAACTGATGGCATTGAGCTCACAGGCTACAAATACTAATTGTACATTAAAGCCTTATATTTTCAAGGGTTAATTCCATTCAAAAAAAAATTAAGAAGGTGAAACAGCTCTCCCCTTTCCTCTTTTTTTATACTTAATCATTGAATCTTCTATACTATCAAAGACATGCTTTATCATATAAAAAATCTATATCCAAAATTCAGAGCAAATGACATAATTCTTAATAAAAACCCATTTAGCAATTATATAATTTAAAAGGAATTATCCCCTTCTTTTATACTTAACCATTAAACTTCCAAAACTATTCAGAGATTTGAACGAAATCTGAAAATTCTGCTTGAAAAACCCATTTATATAAATTAAGGGGGGGTTGATTAGAACCCCTGTTCCCCCTATTTATACTTATTCAATGAACACCTAATAACAGTCACGGAATCGCCTCATCAGAATGATCCTAATCTAAGTTTTGAAATAAAACTTAATTCTGCTGGAAAATCCCATTCATATCAACTAAGGGGAGGGGCATGAACCCTCCGTTCCCCCTCTTATACATATCGAATGAACTCCAAAAACTAATCAGGGAAACGCCTTGTCAGGATATACCTACATACAAAATTTCAAGTGATCGGATATTTTTATCGTGAGTTATCACATTACGCACGAACGAACATACAGAACGGACGGGCACATAAGCTCTCAGGCTATGATAGCCTGTGAGCTAAAAATCGAAAAAAAATCATAATAAAACATCTACATTTTTTTAATTTAACTTTTTTATTTTATTAACAGTAAAAAAAAACTTATTATGGTACATATGTAAATATTTTTATTTAAATGCACATATGGGCCATTCCAGCGTGACGTGTGTGACATTCAGACAACATTTTCAAATCATTTGTAATTATTCTGAATGTGAATTTTTTTTTTTCCTTTTGAAAACAATATTTTAGTATATTTCATAGTTGTCTTGAAATATAATCACCATGGTTGGAAATTTTTTATATTGCATTTATAGAGAATTTTTTTTTAATTCTTGTGACGTGTGTGACCATTTTGTAAGCATTTTTCTTCGTGTCTCTTACATATTGCTTTATTTCTGTGAATTATTATGATATTCATGAAAATAAAAAATATTGTTTATAAGCCATATATACAACAATTAAAAAAAGTGATGTTAGAAATCTGAGCTAAAAATACTTGGGCTAAAAAAAAATAATGAGTACTGTGACGTGTGTGACCATGTGTGAAGTTTTCCATGAAAAGCAATAAAATGGTCATATATCTGTGGAAAAGAAGTTTACAGACTGTAATCAATAATCTGAAATAAACAGTAATATAAAAATTAAATGATTCAGAAACAATTATTTTAATATTTAATGGTTTATCAGATAACTTTTAATTGCAGTTAACAAATCATTCAAATACATTCACTTTAGTGTTAAATGTATACAGTCCTCGGGCAAAACTAATTAATGTAGGGCAATTTTCTGTTACTATTTTGGTCATCAGAGATCCAAGCTATATCTTCTTTGTCAGGAAAACAAAGTGCTTTTTTCCTGTCATCCACTGATCGTAGGAATGATACTTCATGTTCAGACCTTTGAGGGTCGGACTGAACTAGTTGTCCAAAAAACACCTTTTTAAATTTCTTTGTGCTACAATCAACAAGAATAAAGCTTCCTTGTTTTGGAATGCAATATTCTTTGGAATCATTAATCACTGAAGTTTCTGGGGGGTCCAAAATCTATATCATCAATGCTGTCACTATCTGACTGTTCATAAGCTGATTGAACACTGGGACCTGCATTTTCAAATATTGTTTTATCCTGCGATGTATTATATAGTTGCACATTACCATCTTGGTCACATGTTATCATGTGCACTTTTCTAATTCCTGGTACTGCAATTGAATTTGTCCATGGGTTCATCTCGGCTATTAGTCTCTTTATTTCTGCAGAAGACACATGAAGGAGTTTTGTTTTTGGCATTAAAGTGCTGACTACATTGGCAAAATCTAATGATGATTGAACAATTGTTGCTCTTGCCTTTTTACTCATAACTTCTGCACGAACAAGGGATTTGGCATTTCCCCCAATCCCATCAACAATCTCTTTCCCATGGGACGTGGCGAAGTATTTCCATTGAAAGTGCTTGTTAAATTTCTGACATAACTGTTGCAGTAATTTTAATGTGTATTGATTTTTAAATTCTGATGAAGGACCATCACTCCAAATTATTTCTGAAGTTGCTGCTACTGAAGCAGATGGGTCAATGTCTTCATTAAAAATTGATTCATATAGCACGTTCAAAAATGCAGCAACAGTATCTTTATCCTTTTTGTGAGTGTCAGAGCAAATTAGGTAAGTTCTGCAATTCTTACCCTGAAGGAGAGCAGCAGTGAATATTGTAACACTTTGATGGCTCCAAAGTGCAGATTGCACCTCACTCTGATACTCACATGAGTATTACATTGAAAAATCAATCTGCAAAAGCAGTTTTGATGGATCAGTCTGATCTAACTGGAACTCTTCAGCTTGGATACGCTTAACTCGTGTGTGTTCTTGAACATCAGGAATGGACAGAAGCAATAATTCATGAAGCTCACTAACACAACCAGATTTTAAAACCTTCTTAATATGTTTCTTTTCTACTTTGTCTTCATCCATCGTCTTTTCCTTAACCCATTCATGCCAGTATACAGTTGCTGCTGGATCCATTTCTATTTCTAATTTCCTTCCATTCTGACATTCCAAACAGCTGCCCATCCAACAGGAAGAAGATAAATCTTTGTCATTGCACAACAATGTACTCCACCAGTCTCTATCATAAAATACCTTCAATGCCTTTAACTTCAAAAAGAAATTCTCATGTATTATACAGAGACATTGGTCAGATGGCGTATCCTTCATCAGTAAAACATTTGGTGGATATAGTGAACAAAATGTGGAAAATCCTATGTCTGTATCTGGATGGTTGAGTTTAAAGAGGGCAAAAACTTCTCTTAAGTACATGGTTAAATAATACCAACATAATTTCATCTTCCTGCCTTCCTTCCAGATAGTAACTACTCTCTTCATGGATGGTTCTGTATAAACAATATCACTGCGGAAATAAAATTTTTCAACTAACTCTGTTGCCTCTACAGATATACTCCTGTTATTATTACTCTTATTTTTTTCTTTATTTAAATTCAAACCAATACGCTTAGCTACCTCAGTTACAATGGCCACTTTCTTACGTAGGGAAGAAGGGAGTGATTTCATTGATTTACTTATGGCCTTTCCTCCTATGGAGGATTGAGGCTTTTTATAAGGCTTGTTACAAATTTCATGAGATGATGCACAATTTGAGAATAACATTTGATTACTTTGCACTACTTGTTCTTTTTACAAACTACGACTCTTTTTTTTTTTCTTTCATTAGCAGCGAGTCTGTATGCTTTACGTTGTTGGGTGTTCATGGATTCTACTGTTTGCTTTCTCAATTCTTCATACGTTTATTCTCCTGAATTTGGTAATTTGGATCATTAGCCTTTTTCTTGGCATGGGATTTCCTTTTTCTTTCAGCTGGTGTTAAAGGTGATTTTTTTACATTTGATGCTGGCACTTTGTTATCCATTTTTAAAAAATTTTCAAAAAGTTAAAAATCAAACTCTGTGGAAAATTTTAATCTTTTCAATGATAAACTTAATAATTTTTGTGATAATGTGAAACTCAATGATAAAAAGTTGTTAATATAATTCACATTGTTAAGATTGGTTTTTATTTTTCAGTGATACCTCCAACATATAAAGTTAAGAACAACTAATCAGTTAGGCTAAATTATTTGGAAACAATAATGCTGTAAATTTAAAAAAAACTGTTTTTAAAAATATTAAATTAACAACAAAAATCTAGGGCATCATTGCTTACAACTTTTTCCTCATTAGCTTATAATAAGAATAGAAAAATCACTCAACACTTTGAAAACAAAAAGGTAGACTTTATTCCACTATAAGAATAGCAAATGTGTTGCCATCTACATGTAAACAAACAAAAAACATTATTTCTAAAGAAGATAATTGGTTGTTCAAAAATCCCTCCTTTCCTATACCTTTCTAAATTGTTTAGAATGACTAGATAAAATGTATAGAAATAATAGCTGAAAAAACAAAATTCTTGAAAACAAAGTAATTAATTTATCTTGCTTTAAAATATATATATATAAAATAGATGAACTTATTAATTGCATCATGAGTGACAATAAGCTGCAGGTGTTTGTGCAGATACTGCTGATATATACATTAATACAGTCGAGGATCTATAATCCGCGGACCCATAATCCGCAATTTCCCATAATCCGCGTTACTTTACGAATGTAAACAATGAAATAAACAGTTGAAAAAAAATACAAATCCGTGATCCAAAAATGATTTTATTTTAACAAATAATAAAAAATGTAATAAAAATCATAATAAAACATGTATTTTTTTTTTAATTTACTCTTTTATTTTATTGACAGTAAAAAACTAAACTGTATTACGGAACGTGGCTAAGCTTACTGAACTTTCGAATTGACGACTGTTCATTCGTAGCTATTTCAGTTTGTGCAAATTCAGGAGAGTAAATAACCATTGAAAACGCACTATTTTGTGTGCATCGCGCGTCCTAACAGTAAACACAGCACCAGCTGAGAACTAAATATTATACCGTAAAATACCGTTAATCCGCCCCCCCCCCCAAACGTGACGAAAAATCGTACAATAGTTAGAGGGGGGCGCTTACACGGGATTTTTCCGCGATCATTCAACAAAATTTACAGGAATGAATCATAATGAAATAAATGAATCGTTGAATGAATCATAAATTTTCATACTTGATTTTTTTTTTTAAACGTAAAATCTGTTGAAAAAACGTAGAAAAAAGGAGAAATATGAAAAAAAATGCCAAAACAAGCATAAAATCAATTAAAAAATCTCGAAAAAACTCACATTTCATCAAAGATTCATGATTCATTCATTTCATAATGATTCCTCTCATTCTCAATCGCCTTTGAGAACTGGGAGGTAGAGCGCTTTTTCGGGATTTTTTGAAAATTTCAAATTCTTTATAAAGTGGGGAGGGGGCGATTTTAAAAAATAAAATAACTTTAAAAATTCATTTTTTTAGATTACTTATTAAATTAATTACTAGATTTCATATTTATCTTTCCATATTATACTGATTATAGAATTAAAATGCTGTCTAAGAATGATAAAATGACGCATAATCCATTATACTCTATAATCCGCAAAATTCCATAATCCGCACAACCTTTGGCCTCAACTTGTGCGGATTATAGATCTTTGACTGTATATTTAAAAGAAGTTCATGTCACACACATCACATACAGTGACGTGTGTGACAAAAATTAGAAAATAAGTAATAATTTTATTTTTTGGATAAAATTATTTTTTTTTATTTGCTATATTTTCCTCATGTATAGTTAACTTATAAATAAAGTTTCCAACATTTTGAAGTTCATTATTAAATGACAAGAGAAAAATTTTAAACTTTTTGTGACGTGTGTGACACTAAAATCGAAGAACTGTCATTTTATCATTGTTAAAATGTCCGAGATTATGATAAACTATTATCGCAATTTTTAATGGTTAGTATATAAGTATTTATTCTGATATATGATAATATTTTAATATCTACTGTGTTTATTGCATTTTTAATACAACATATTCTTTTCATAAAAATTTTGTCAAAAAACACAAATTTTCAAACATCTTTAATTAATTTAAGTTTTCAAGCACTTAAACTTTATTAAATGAAATTTCACTGTTATTACAAGAAAATATACGCTTTCAACTACATAAATTAATTTTTTTTGAAATGATATCTCTAGTTTTAAAATTTTGGACTCTGGGACCACTTTGCTTGGACTGGCCCATATATATATATTAATAACAATAAAAAAAAAAAATTAAAAAGGCATTTTTTAAGGTAGCATATTAAATTAATTATTAGATTTCATATTTATCTTTTCATATCATACTGATTATAGAGCTAAAATGCTGTCTAGGAATAATAAAATGACGTATAATCCACAATACTCTATTATCTACTATATTCCATAATCCGCACAACCTTTGGTCCCAACTTGTGAGGATTATAGAACTTTGACTGTACATCATTTAATCTATGAGGATGATGCCCAGCTTTGCATCTCTCACTCACATATGTTGGTAAGGCTACAGCTGTAGCACAAAAAGAAACATCTAACATGAGCACACAAACTAGTGGCGTAACACAAGACACAAATAAAACACTTGGCACACTATTCCAAAAGTTCCAGGTTCAATCCCTGGCTTAGACATGTTTCACTCTGTTGGTTCTCTGCTTTGTTATAAATGTGGGTACTACTTGGTTATCCTGTTGACCAAAAAACTATCCCCAAATTATATGATTTAAAACCATCAATGGATGATCATGAATGTCATATTTAATTGAATTAAACATGACAGGCATGCTTCAAAGGTTATAAATGATTTTTATTTTGACTCTTTATTTGTATTTTTACTAGTACTTTACTAATATATTTTTTCCTTTGTTATTTAAAATATAAATTTAGTCAACATGTATATGTTGGCTATTAGTTTTGGCGATTTGTATAATTTGGCAAAACTGGGCAACGGGAAACCAAGCAGTAACGAAATCTCCACTTATTAAATATTCAATAATTTCACTCTGAAAATAAACTGAAAAATTAACTAAAATTGTATACTGTAGACTCCCTCAAGTCCGCACAACTCGGGACCAGAAGTTCTGCCGATTTATGGTCATTGCTTTGTTTACATTTTTCAAACAGTAGTTTGAATGTAATTAATAATACAATCAAAACTATAATGAATTCTTACTATATTGTAAAAAATTAAAATAAGTAATAAACTAAAATAACAAACATTTGGATAGTCTTTTAAATATTAAAAGCAAAGTTCAAGATAAAAATTAATAATGTATGATTAAATATTCATTATAAAGATGAAATGTATTTTTCCCAAATTATTCACCAAAACTTGCCTCATAAAGCTACATTACCAATTCACATAAAAATTATAAAATCAGGAAGTTTTATTTCAGGTTTAGCCAAACTAATAACCAAAAATGTTTAATTAATACATAAATATATCTTATAAGAAGATTGTGATTAATGATGATATCAGCAATATCTTGAGTTTTTTCAGAAATAAATTTTTTCTTCCTTTTTGAAAAAACATGAATTCAGTAATATTAAAAAAAATTACAAATTAAAACATTTATGGAATTGATATAAAACTAAAAAGGTCAAATTTTGGTCCTATATCTGAACTGAATGTTTTATTGTTTACATCTATAAATTATGTGCGGCTATAAGGGTGTCTACTGTATTTAAAAGTCATGTATGGCAGAGGGGACACATGCAAACAATTTTTGTATTTTGACTATTTCTGAAAATTGATACAAGCTATTGAAATAAAAATTGTTTTATATGATTATTTACACTTTATTTGTTCTTTTGGTGAAACTTTTGGGTGCATTTATCAAGAATTCCTAACTTATACTGTCATCCTAAAAATTGTCTAAATTTGTTTACATGTGCCCTAGTGGAAGGGTAGTTATGAACATACCTGGAATTTACATTAATAAATCTTTGTAAATAAAAACAAATTAGACTCCCTCTTTGAAGTTGTTTTTTAGTCAAGCTTAGCCAAACTGTGTTACTTTTAAGTAAGTTATTCAATTGCAAGTGGAACTATTTTATTGCTGAATTTGCTCTGTGCTCCATTTGTTTACAAATAAATATTAAATTCAATTAATCAATTGTTAAAAAAGAAGATTTTTGCTTAAAAGTTGAATTAAACTATGTGAACAAGATTCTTAAAAACTATGTTGATAACCCAATGCACAGTGATATTGGACAATATCAAAATGAGACATTGGCCGATATCAAAATGCAATATTGGCAAACATTAAATGACCCCACCTTTCCTAAAATGATATCCACAAATATTATTTTTTGATATTTAACAATGTTGTCCAATATTTTTCACCATCTCTGAATATCAGTTTGTGACATAAAGTTATATATTTTTCTGTAATTTTTTAATATCATTATTTGACATTTAGTGATATATTTTTCTAATATTCAGGAACAATATTGTTAAATATTAAATTATTACACTTTCATTCTTTCACCTTAATGCAATTTTTAACCTCAACAGTTGCGATTTGAAAATGTGGTAAACATAAACCTCTAACCAGAAATTTTTGCTCAAAAGATTTCTAGTCTTAAAACTGTATAATATGTAGAAACTTGGTTCTAGCAAAGAATATTTGTGGTAATCGAGTGTAAATCTAGTTATAGAGAACTATAAATAAAAAATGGATCCTTAAATGGGTGGAATGACCCATTAATGTTAAATACTAAAAAGACTGGCAACAAATTACCTTCAATAGGCATGTGTATCAAGATTATTTTATTATCACCATAATAATTTGAAAGATTTTATGCAAGATGAGTGTAAGGTCAATATATTAGGAATAAAATTTTTTTTGTGAATTCCTATGCAGGATCCTAAACACTCTTATAAAAAATTAAAGAATGAGTTTGAGTTTTGAGTGAACAATGCTTTGAGGTCTATAGCTACAAATGGCTGTTACCTCGAATGATCCATAAGCCACAGAAACAAATACAGAACACTTTATTAGTACAAGAAATCCAGTACATACATTTTAATACACATCACAGGGACAACACCCGCACACCCATGCCGCTAGCTGGACTCGAACCAGGGTCCAGCGGTGTGGGAGGAGCTCACGCTACCGACCACGCCACTGGATCGGCAAATTAAAGAATTTTTTGAAAAATAGTAAATGTTAAATAAAAACAAAGGATGCAAAATCATAGGCATTGGAATTAGGGGAGCTGGGGGAGCTCTGGCTCCCCCTGGAATATTTCGGACAGGCTCAGCTCCCTCGGAAGAAATTAAAAAATAAAAACGAAAGATAAAAAGCTCCAAACTAAAGATAGTTTTCTTAAGATATGAGCATACAAGCCATCCCTCCGCTCCAACACAATTCGAACAATAAAAAAATTGAGAATTTCAACGAAGTACTGAATCTTACTACCAATGAATTAGTAAAACGATTTAATCAAAAAACTTTTGACTCTTTCATAAAGATCGAATCCATATTCATAGATACAGTTTCAATCACGTCAGAAGATATGAAACAAGAGCTTAGAATACATGCTGATGATTTTGATATGACAAACCTTTCTGCAGAGTTGACATTTCTACTTCTACCACCCGTCCAGAACGAAAATGATAGAAATGCATTGTCGATCATAATTAAAATTATGTCATCGCAGTAATTAGTAAAAAAATTATTTTCTGAAGTTTACCTTTTGGCAGAATTTAAATTGGTTGTTCCTGTATAATTAGTGACAACTCAGAGATTTTTCAATGCTCTTCTTCAAACAGACATACCACCATCAAACAATGGGTCAACATAGACTCAGTCACTTTATGCTGTTGCATATTTATAAAGAGGAAGCCTTTAAAACTGATTTGGAAAAGATTTGTAAAAAATCTATACGCAAAACAATAGAAAAAAACTAACTTTTGGTAAATGACAGTACAGGAAACCTGAAATTTGAATATTGTATACGGGATCGCCCATAAATTAAGAGACATCCAGTATATCGAATGAAAATTATTTAAACTGGATTAAAAAGTCGGCGATCTTTTGATATGGTTCTGTTTTATACTCTTGTTTTTGAAAATTGCATCAAAATAAATCTTCCAAAATGAATTGAATGAAATTATCCTCGCCACTAGCTTTTGACAATATGTTCCGCATGGGCGTGCAAAGGGAAAACTGCGCCTGTGGCAAAGTTTCAATTTGGCGGCCTCTTCCCCTAACTTTTTCTTCTGACAAGCCAAAAAATGGCGTTGGTATTATAAATTTGGCACCCCTTAAAATTACATGCCCGGAGCGACTGTCCCCTTAACCCCCCTCTTTTGCACAGCGCTCATGCTCCGCCTCCCCCTATTTTTTCAAAGATCTTATGCCACTGTGCAAAACAGCTAATCAGAAAACCAGAGAGCATGATGCATTTTCTGAAAATCTAGACACCTGTTTTAATATTGCTCATATCGAAGCTTAAACTAAAAATGGCTGAAGATAGAAATTTCTTGCTGGAACAACGAAAGGATGGCAGACTACGATCTATGATCAGTATAAAAATATTTTGCTGGAAAAGATTGATTGCTGACACAAAAGAAAAATCCCCGAAAGAAAAGATTAGAAAAAATGAAATACAGTCAAAGATCGATAATCAGCGCACCCATATTCCACAATTTTCTATAGTTCGCATTATTTTATGAATCTATACAATGAAATAAACAGTTAAGAAAATTTACAAATTTGTAATCAAATAATGATTTTTTAAACCAAATATTAAAAAAAAAATTGAAAAGAGAATCATAGTAAAACATCCATTTTTTTGTTGATATAACACTTTTATTTTATTAATAGTAAAAAACAGTGTTATGGAACAAATGCAATTATTTTTCTTTAAATGCACATATATCAATTTTTAATCAAATAACTTTAAAAAGGGCATTTTTTGATATAGCATATTAAATTAATTATTAGATTTTATATTATACTGATTATATATAGATTTAAAATGCTGTCTAGGATAATAAAATGACTTATAATCCATAATGCTCCATAATCCACTATCCGCATCTAATCCATTGCGATTGTACGGATGCACAACCTTTGGCTTTAATTTGTGCGGATTATAAATCTTTGACTCTATTCACTGGAGAAAGAAATGGTAGTTTCAATATTTAAGTCTTCGACAGATAGCTCGAATGAAGAAGATAGAGATGAAAATGTTTAAGGGTGCACTATTGGGTTCTTGTGCAACCTAAGCTAATAGAAGATGGAGGGTTTATTGATATTGGGTCATTTCATGTCAAATCACGAAAATAAAATAATAATAATAATTTTTAGAGCTTGACATCTCAGATTTCTATAGTGTTTAGTTTATAGCTTGTATCCATGGAATGTATGAAAATTTGAATTTTTTTTTTCATTAGTGGATATTTTTTTTCAGAATTTTAAATATTATTGCCAAAAGAGCCAAATTGAATCAAAATCTCTATCACAAAATCCTTTACAATTCGTCAACAAATTGGGCCTGAGTGTTCAGTTATATCTCAGGAATACACATTAGTCACTTTTGTTACTTTTTGTCATTTTTTAAAAATTGTCATTGCTAGTCACTATTTTTTGTTAAAAGTCACTTTCTTTACTAAAAGTGAGAGAGCTGTGGAAATTTGTTTCCCACTTTTAGTAAAAAAGTATAACTAAAACCGACAATTTTAATTCAGATTTTATCAACATCCATAATTGTTGATATTCTTCTACAAAAAGTCATGTGTAAAAACATCGAACTCTGTTAAGACAAGCCAAGCTAACATGAGAACACTGTTACAGCAAGCAATTTGCACATTTAGAAAAATTCATTGTTTAAACTTTATAATGATTTTCTTGCTCATGATCCTACAAGAGTAGATTTAAAAAAAATTATTATCATTTTAGGCATTTATTTTTGTTTCTAAATACAGTAGACTCCCTTAAATCCGCACTCCTAAAATCCGCAGATAAATTACGGATGTAAACAATGAAACATCCAGTTCATATGTAGGGGCAAAATTCTACTTTTTAAATTTTATATCAATTCCATATATATTTTAATTTGTAATTATCATTTATATTACTGAATTCATGTGTTTTCATGAACGAAGAATAAATTTATTTCTAAAAAAATACAAGATATTGCTGTTATTACTGGTAATCGTTATCTTGTTACCAAATATATTTATATATTAACTAAACTTTTTTGGTTATTAATTCTGGCTAAAACTGAAATAAAACTTCCTTATTTTATGATTTTGATGTGAATTACAAATGTATCTTTATAAAGCAAATTTCACGTGAGAAATGCATCTTAACATTATAATAAATATTTAGTCATTCATTATGTATTAACTTGATCTTTGCAATAAATATTTTAATCATGTTAAAAATTGTCTAAATTTTTATTATTTTAGTTTATAACTTATTTTAATATTTTATTATATTGTAAGCCTTTATAATAGTTTCAATTTCATTGTTAATTACATTCAAATTACTGTTTAAAAAATGTAAATAAAATAATGTCCAGAAATCCGCAAAATTCTAAAATCCGCAAAACCTCTGGTCCCAAGCTGTGCGGATTTGAGGGAGTCTACTGTATATATAAAGGGGAAAAAGTCCAAATAAAATGTTCCAAATTACTAACAAGTGCATGCATGTATAAAAATATATTAAAAGTCCATTAAACTCCAAAACAATGCAGATTGTCATGTATATTTAGCTTACACAAGAATCGCCCACAACAGACCATTCTAGATTAAGTGTGGTATGAAAGACAAGACGTCAGAAAAGATATTCAAATGGTCGTCAAAAACATGCTTTCATCTATTATCTGAAAACTTCTTCTAAACTCCACGAATGTCATATGACAATGCATTGTTACAAACTATCTGTTTTAAAAATTGCTTATAATGGTTTCTTGGTAGTTATTTGTATGGAAAATAATTTTGGATTGAATTAATTCTATTTTTATTGGCTGGGTTTGGGCTAATCTTGCTTTACAGTATGGGGTGGATTTAAGGTATTAAGTTGAAAAAGAGGCATCAAGTAGACCTTAGATTAAATTTACTCTGTAGTGTATTAGCGAAATTTGCTCAAACTCTCTTTACAGAAATAAAATTTAATCCAGAATTATTTTCCATAAAAGTTATTACCAAGAAGCCATTATAAGGTAATCATTTGTAATAAATTTTTATAAGATAAAGTTTGTAATTATGTATTGTCATATGACATCCATGGAGTTTAGAATGAATTGTTAGATGAAAGCAAGTTTTTGCTGAACATTTTCACATTTTAATGTTGAGTTTAGTGGTGGGTGGCCTGAGGGGGGAGGTTACTCTCCACAGGCTATTGAGATGACTGAAGATGTGAGACTTTGTGCTGTGGTAAAAAGAACAATTCTCCCTTTACAGACCATAGAAATCTCTCCCATAAAAAAGTGTCTTAGTCACTATTTTTGGTCCTTTTGTCACTTTTTTGGAAGCATTATTGCAGTGGCATGCCTGATGTCTCATTTGAAAGCTTTTTTTATGGGCTTCAATATGATATGCAAGATTAACTATTTTGAGTAAACTAATTTTTTTGACAAATTTTCAAAATTTTTTAATTTAAATTTTTAAAAAACAATTTTTAATTAAAAAAAATTATTATTTGACCTTTTAGTAAAAAATATGCAAAATTTCAAGATGGAACAATGACATTAGAGCATGAATGATTTCAATCTATTAATTTTAAGACACCCCCTCTTCCCCCCACTAAAATGAAAACATTATGTATGTTCAGCCCTCTATCTCATTACCTCTGGATGAGGATGTAGGTGGATCCATACACAGTGAATATTTCTACTTATAGACACGTACGTATCGACACTCGAGTTAAGTCACACTGTCTAAGAGTGTATAACGTGATAATTAAATGAAGGAATTTTGTGCCGTTTGAAGAAATCAAATTTGGAAAATCGACTATTTAATTCAGAGTTAAAATTTAATGCAGTTTGTTTAAAAAGGTCTTGTTTATTATATTTTTCTTTCTGTTTTCAGATTCAAAGGTAGGTAAAATTTTTACGCTGAAGTTCAATAAGTTATTTCCTTGGATGAGAATGGGAACAATCTGATAAATACCGTTTGTTTGAAGAAGGTCTTGTTATCATCTGAAACAAAACGTTTCACATGCAAAAATGTCATCGATTAGAAAAGAAAATTCTTGTTCTAGTCAACAGCACTTTTTTCCTCAAAATGGGATTAAGGAAAAACATTCCTCCACTGATAGAGGAAAAAAAGTTTTTATTTGTGATGTATGTTCCAAAGGATTTGCTAAGAAAAGTTCTCTAAGAAGCCATCTAAAAGACATTCACACAGGAGAAAAACCCTTTGTTTGCGAATTATGTTCCAAAAGATTTTCTAATAATGGTAATCTAAGAAGGCATCTCTTGACTCATACAGGTGAAAAACCCTTTGTTTGTGAATTATGTTCCAAAGGATTTTCTCAGAATGATCATCTAAGAAGGCATCTTTTGACTCATAAAGGTGAAAAACCCTTTGTTTGCGAATTATGTTCCAAAGGATTTTCTAATAATGGTCATCTAAGAAGGCATCTCTTGACTCATACAGGTGAAAAACCCTTTGTTTGTGAATTATGTTCCAAAGGATTTTCTCAGAATGATCATCTAAGAAGGCACTCTTGACTCATAAAGGTAAAAAACCCTTTGTTTGTGAATTATGTTCCAAAGGATTTTTTGATACTAGTAATCTAAGAAAGCATCTCTTAATTCATACAGGTGAGAAACCTTTTGTTTGTGAAATATGTTCCAAAGGATTTTCTCAGAAGAGTGCTTTAAGAACCCATTTTTTGACTCATACAAGAGAAAAACCTTTTGCTTGTGAAGAATGCTCCAAGAGATTTTCTCAGTGTATTATTCTAAGAAGGCATCTCTTGACACATACAGGAGAAAAACCTTTTGTTTGTGAAGTATGTTCCAAAGCCTTTTCTCAGAATAGTACTCTAAAAATCCATCTCTTCACGCACACAGGAACGAAACCTTTTGCTTGTGATGCATGTTTCATAAGATTTTCTCATAATGGTCATCTAAGAAAGCATCTCTTGACACATACAGGATAAAATTCTTGTGTTTCTGAAATGTGTCCGAAAGAATTTTCTAGACATTGTCAATTAAGAAGACATCTCATAATTAATGCACGAGAGGATGTCTTGTTTGTGCATTATGTTTTCCAAAGGATTAGCTGCTAACCAGTATTTAAAAAACTTTTATCTCATATTAAACTTATATGCCTTGAAAATCTCTTGTATTGTTTTAAAATTAAAAATGAACCCTGTATGTGCCATTGCATTTACTGTTATCACTCTTCTCTTTTTAAATTTAGAAATAAAATAAAAATTATAATTTTTTTTATTATTTATCACAACTTTTATTAATATAAAGGAAAAATTTCTGGACCTGTTCATTAGTTTTTACTGAAACGTTTGATAGTTTTATTTATTTTTTATTTTACTGTAAAGTAACTTTACCCTAAAATTAGAACTTAATCTTACCGGAAAACGATAAATTTTACCTCAGTCTGTCATGCGAAAGCAAGGGATTTATTGAAGTAAACTTTTTAGAATCAGAAAATAAATGTACCAAAATATTTTTTGTGCAAAAAAACTGCGTTATTTTCTAAATTTTCTTCTGAAAAAACTTCCAAAAGTTTTAAATGAAGCATATATCATTATCAGGTATTCTTTTATTTTAGTATTTTTCTTAATATACATATAATTAATTAAATGGATATTGATTTGGCATTTACTCAATTCATTAATATTAGTTTTATGAGCTAATCAGACATGCGCTTTTTTTCTAAGGTCTTGTTTCTTGTTTGTGTCCTACATCATCAAGTACAAAAATATTTTATGACATGGCAATATTGCCTCCTCTTATCTCTATAATGATGGCCCAGTCATGCGACTGTCATCAATAGTTCTGGGCTGATCGCTTCGTTCTTTTCTATGTCAGTTGGATATTTTTCATTTAATACCCAGCACAAGGTATAAATCGCCAAATACTGTTCCATCGCTATCATTTCATTTATATTATAATAGTCAAAATCACGTGACTATCCTATACCTCTTTGATTTTCACATATAAAGCTTCAAAAAGCAAAAAAAGCGAAATATTTTTTTTAAATAAAACTACATAAAAGTTCTCATGATCGTAAAGAACTCTTGGTACTTTTATGTTAGGCAAGTATAATTCTTGCTAATACCATTTTTTAACTTACCATTTAATATTTTAACACTTTCAAACAAAGTTGAAAAGCGTTTACTTTGAAATGTTTGTAGAATATCGATAAAATCATACACAAGGTGACACAAAGAATTGGATACAAGTTCGCTTATGGATGATAATTTCTAGAAATGTGATTTAAGTAGTTTAAAGAGTATTTTTGTTTGAGCTAAATTTTAGCAAAAATACTTTCGTGTAATAAAGGTACTAAGTATATTACAGGGCTGAACAAAACTATTGAAGTATGTTTCCATCTATTAGTATAAATTGCTGAAGGAAAAATTTCAACCAGCTAGGTGTTTTCTTGCTTAACTAAATTTCTCCATTATATACTATCTATATAAACGACAAATCAAATACAGGGTTGTTCAAAAATATTGAAATATTATTTTGTTATCGACAGTAACACCTTATTTCCATGCATAGCGAAATTTTGTTAAAGATTTCAGAAAATGTTGGAAAGTGTTACATAATCTATATGCTTAACGCATGATTTTTCTTACTTGTTTATTTTCCTCATGGTAAATTAAAAAAATATTTTGATGTAAAATTAAGTATCATGGTTTAAAGTATTATTTATTTTCTTTCTGTTTTCTTGTAATTAATAAAAATATATTTACTAAATACAGTGAAACCTCCAAATCAGGGACACTTCGAATAAGGGACAAAACTTCCTGTCCTAGTCCGTTGATATAAGACACGCAATGTATTTTCCTCTGAATAAGGAACACTCGATTTAAGGGACAGCTGAAAATGAAATCAAATGGACTGGTTTTGCATTTCAGATAATGAAGAAGTCTGTGATGAAAATGAAAATACAGATTTTTGTGAATTTGTCAAAAAGATGGGCAGTTATGTGGATACAGTGGCATATGACTCAATTGACATTTATTCATTTACCCGCAATTCTGATTTGACACCAGTGCGTTTATCCCTATGGGCAGTTATGTGGATACAGTGGCATATGACACAATTGACAATTATTCATTTACCCGCAATTCTGATTTGACACCAGTGCGTTTATCCCTATTGAAAGTAATGTTGAAAATTTTGAGAATGATTCTGGAAGTGGAGAATAAAAAAAAATTTAGAATAATAAAATTAGACTTAAATAAAGAATGTTACAGATGCGTTTGGGCTGTTCTCAAATCCCAAAGGGCAGCTTTTATGACATAAGTTTTAATGTATTTTTATTCGGAAATGCCTGAAACTCGTTGTTGTTCAGAAACTATGTAATCGAGTTGTTTTATTTACTTATTATTTTTTTGGGGGGGAGCAATAGATCATACAGAAAATTTTGTAAAAGTGGACTTTTTAACCGAATTT
Organism: Maratus speculifer; assembly: GCA_964019185.1. NCBI lineage: Eukaryota > Metazoa > Arthropoda > Arachnida > Araneae > Salticidae > Maratus > Maratus speculifer. Next base: position 37,880,009 of record CAXHSM010001376.1, read on the forward strand.
CTACTTGAAAGTAGAATAACTACTCAGATAGAGAGAAAAGCATATTTGTCACATGATCAAAATCGCTTGTAATTCAAGAGGTAATTTATTTACCAAAAAAGTGAATACACAGTTCGATTTCAAACCGCTTCCACAGTCAGGCAATCCAGTTATATATCTTTCTGTTAAAAATGAATTTATAAATGCGTCAAAATATATTCCGCTAGCTGAACACAGTAGTTGAATACTAATTTTTTAAATGTTGCTGAAAATGAAGAACTAAAATTTATCAGTATGGTAAATGAACACTTGATAGGCTTAAGTGAAAAATTGAAATTTGCAAAACGTTTATGTTTGATTGATTACTTCAGAAAAAAAATAATAAACTCTTTCAATGCTTTAATACTTTTTGCATCTACATAATTTGCATCTACTTATATATGAAGACCCCAGAAGTCAAGGGGTACAAGTGACAAAATTTAGATTTCGAGTAAATTGAATTTAAAGATAATTGATGTTGAATTGAAACATCAATAACAATTGAGTGGATTGAAATAGGAAATTTCTGCTTGTTGCATTCTGGTCTTTGAACTCTTATTTCAATAACTGTCAAAAAATAAAGTACAGTTTTCTTTAAATGTATAATTAATCAATATTGTTTGTTTTTCGAAAAAAGTGGTTTGCCTCTATAACTCAGCAAATAATAAGAAAATCACTTATATTTCTTTACCTGAAATGAAAAAAGCATATTTTTAGGTCGTCTGAGTATTTAGTTTATTTTTTTCAATTCTGTCACTTATACCCCTTGGCTTCTGGGGTCCTCATATATAAAATACAAACGGAAATTTTCAGTTTTCCGGCTACTTCTATAGTTCTACTGAAGGGATTTTGATGAAATGTACACGACTAGATAGATATTATTTTAAGGAAGGTTTTCGTATATAGTACATCGTTCTACGTAGAATATTTGTAGAATTATGATGAAAAGTTCTGTTATTTTGGACAATAAGGTTACTATTGGCGTAAGTTTATGGTTTGGCGACGACATATTATTCTATCATTTTGTTAAAAATTGAAACGTGCACATCTATTAGAAATTAAAAGATACAATTAGCTCAAAAAATAATTTGAAAAAACTATTAATAATTTTATTTGATTTTTTAAGGCAGTTTTAATGAGAAATGACATTATTTAAAAATATATTTGATATAAATATCAGAAAAATGTTTGTATGTTCTAAACGAAGGATTCATTTTCAAAGTTGATCCAATGGAGCAAAAACTGGCGATTTATCTTATTTGTTTGCTATATTTGGCACCTGGAGAAGAAAAAAACTTAACAAAAATTTTATTTAAAAAAAGTTTCGATCTTTTTTAAGTGTGTGAAGATTTTTTTTCAATATTTTAGGATATTATATCATAGGATATCTTACGAATATATTAGGATTTTGATTTTACTTTTGTCGTCTTTGTCACCAAACAATTTGATTTTAACCCAAAGAGGCATGAGTATGACATCGTTCCAAACGATATTCACAATAATGGAAAATTATCAAGTCTACCTTTTTAAAGTAATTTGTTACATTCAAATGTAAATTATATAAGTAGCAGATAGTATTAGGAAAGTAGAGTTACATTCTTAAATTCTAATGTAATTTAATTGCAATGAAAATTTCGTTTTGACTATTATAATTCAAGTTTGGCTGAATGGATTTTGACGATTTTGTACTGGTAGATAATTTCTCGTGGAAGGCTTCAGTATGTAACATAAGATTATGCATTGATTATTTAACGAATTCCGGTAAAAAATTTTATAATCAGATGAACTCGATTATGGAAATTTAGCCGTTTTAAAAGATTCTATGAAATGGATTTCGATAACACATATGCTGTTATCTAGATATTTTCCCCCGAAAGATTTTATTATCATATTGTTCTGCATTACTTGGTTATAGGGTCATAGAAGAGGAGAGGGGAATCTTGCAATCAGGTGACCCTTTTTATCAATTATTAGTATTTTTAAATAATTCTAATAAACGGTTTTTCAAGGCAATTGCTTAATTTATTTATTTTCAAATATCTTTTTTAGCATATAATATATTGTTCTACATTGTTTACTTATAAAGCTATTCCTGCCTCACATTATGCGCCGAATTCCGCTATTATTCAATAGTATAAGCGTCGAATTGATATCTCTTTAGATCATACTACTTCCTTACAAAATTTTACGTTTTAGATTTCTCGGTACTGGTATCACATACTTACCAAGTTGGCGCGATTACAACAGTGCGGCAATATATGCCTGACATAGAATCCCGGTTATTTTTTTTTCAACAAATTATTTTAAAAAGAAAACGACAGTTGAAATATTAAAAAAAAGAGTTATAAATAATGACCATAATAATACATATAAAAATCACAATAAATTGAAATATTAACACTCAAAGTAATATTCAAAAAACAAAGTTTGTGCCAAAATCGCGCCAACGTGGTGCGTATATATGCTTGTCCCTATTTCTCTTAAAAATGTCTTAGAAATCCTCTATATAAAACGTCTTTCCATACATTAATGTTAGCTCGGCGCATTTTTTGCCAATAGCATTTTGTTCCCAGTAGCATCAGATTCGCACAAAAAAATTAATTTGATGTTTAAACAGATTGTGTTTTGCTTTCTAGTGTTATTTCTGATTTTCATTCTTTCGTCTTTTAATGAAATGTGTGAAAGTTATGTTTGCAAATTTATTTTAAGTATTTTCAATATGTGTATAGTATAACATATATGTATAGTGTTTTACATGGATGTATTCTAAATAAAATGAGCGGAATATTTATATTTTAAATAATACGAATGTAATAAGAATCATTGCGATCAGAACTATATTTTGTGATTCATCTCTTGCGCACAAATAACATAAAAGCTCCGCTTTACCTTGTATTTGCTAAAGTGAAGTATCACTAAATTAATTTATAAAATATATTGGTGTCCCGTTTCCTAGAAAAGTACCGTTCCGAACACCGATCACTGAAAATGATAGAAATATAATATCATGATAGTATTTTGTAGATGATTAAACTAAAATATTGCGACAATGAAAGATGTATTTACATCTAGCTATGTCTAACCACTGATTCTGTATGGAAAGCATGTGTATCCTATATGCATTATATAATAGATTTATGTTATCAAGCAAGGTTTGGCACATACTTACTTAAAATAGGTTTATATGGGTTTTATATCTTTAAAAAAGTACTATTCTATATTCGAGTCTACAGAAAATTTGGGTAATTTTGAACAAAGTTTATTTGGCTATCTTGCGATATTTTTCGGTTATACTAACGTCCTGCCGAAATATATGCTAATGCACCATTTATTACAACCTTGGAGATACAAAGTATTTTTATTGGAAATCACGCCAAACATTATGATTCTCTATTTATTGAAAGCAAATCTATTCTTTTATTTTAAGAAACTAGGGAGACTCCGCCCCTTGCTTGCTACGCTCGCCAACCCCCCGCGTAGTCGCTTCGCGATTCCAAATTGTAGGCTGCCCCTGCTTGCTGCGCTCGCCAATACCCCATGGTATGAATAAGCAGTTGCAGACTTTTCAAATGATGTGTCACACGACTGGTGTTATAAAGAAATTAAAAATGTGCTCCCCTGGGGGAGAGTGGGGAGTGACACACAAGACATCCATAATATGAATAAGCAGTTGCAGACCTTTTAAATGATGTATCACACGACTGGTGTTGTAAAGAAATTAAAAAAGTGCCCCCCTGGGGGGCAGAGTGGTGGGGGCGACACACAAGACATTCATAATATAAATAAGCAGTTGCAGATCTTTCAAACGATGTGTCACACGACTGGTGTTGTAAAGAAATTAAAAATGTACTCCCCTGGGGGGCAGAGGGGGAGTGACACAAAAGACATCCATAATATGAATAAGCAGTTGCAGACCTTTCAAATGATGTGTCACACTACTGGTATTCTAAAGAAATTAAAAATGTGTCCCCCTGGGAGACAAATTGGGGGGGGGGGTGACACACAAGACATCCATAACATGAATAAGCAATTGCAGACCTTTCAAATGATGTGTCACACGACTGGTGTTGTAAAGAAATTAAAAATGTGCCCCCCTGGGGCGGCAGAGTGGAGGGGTGACACACAAGACATCCATAATATGAATAAGCAGTTGCAGACCTTCCAAATGATGTGTCACACGACTGGTGTTGTAAAGAAATTAAAAATGTGCTCCCCCGGGGGGCAGAGGGGGGATGACACACAAAACATCCATAATACTAGTAAATCTGCAGATCAGGAGCCTCAACGTCAGCTTTGCACATTATTAAAAAAACCACTTTGGGTAATATTCAACTTCCTGCAAACTGTAATTTAAAATTTTCAAATTACGTAATTATTTATAAGAATAAAATAAGAATAAAAAGTTTTCAGCCATCAAAAGCGTTAAATTAAAGAATTAGTTATGTTAGGATATTCTGAAATTTTCATGATCTATTATTTTTGTTTTTTTATTATAACATTGTAGATTTCTTCAGGAGGGTGGAGACCCCTGAACCCCTCGTAATCTCATTAAACTTAAATTTGTAACTTTCTATCAATTTGCTAATGGTTATCGTATATCTTGTATTTCTTTATACATTTTGATTTATAAGGATAAGTAACAGTTTTAATAAGCATTTTTCATTATACTCATACTTCTACATACCTGCACACCACAAACACTTAATCTGATGTATCAGGAACTTTTGAAAGTGTAAATTCAGTAATCTAGGGTTTTACAATTTTGTTTCCGAAAAAAAGATGTTTTGATTGCATTTTGTGGCAGTTATCGTGGACAGACAGACAGAACAGACTGACAGGCGGAAAACAATAAATTTTGTGTCGCCAAAATAAGCCTTCACTGAAGTTTCGGCAATGACGTCTTTATTCATGAATTATTGCTATCCATGTTTCTAATATTTTTTACGACTACTATAAAATACCTGTTTTATTTTAATTATGACGTCAAATTTTATCAGGTGAAATAATTGTTAAAATATAATTATTTTTTATTTCTTTTACTTCTAATTATGCCCCATTTTTGTCAGAAAAATTCTTATTAACGAAATAAATTTCTTTGTTTAATATTTAACAAAGTACTATATTTATTTTTATTTTTATTCTGACGTCATATTTATTTTTTCTTAGTTTAATTTTTCGAATGAAAATTGCTCAATTGAAACTTATTGCCGTTGAAAAATTATTCCATATTTTGATTTTTTTTTGGCAACGATAAAGGAAATTGGATAAATTTTATCTAAAAAAATCGCTATTGATTTTGCATGAAAAAGAAGAGATTTTGAATTATTAAGGAAAATATGTGAATAAAATTAATAAAACATAGTCTATGTTCTTTTCTGGTCTATGTTATAGTTATACACAAAGATACAAACACATTAATTCATCAGTTTTGACGTTGACTTCATTTAAATTTTCGTAAGCATTCAAATTTATAACATTATAAAAATAAGGATTATGATGAATGGTTGCTTAGCAACCATTAAGAGAAAATAAAGAAAATGAAATACATACATTTGAAATAAGTAAATCTCTAAAACAAATTAGTTTATATTATTGGAACACATTTATAAAAAATCTCCAAAATTTACAGTAATAATTTAAAAAATCTGACAAATGTGTAAACAAAATTTCAAAACAATACGAATAATTTAACTGATAAATTTCAGTATCCCTTTATCATTGAATTCCATTAATAAAATGTGACATTTTCGCTCAAGAAAAAAAATTAAACATCATTGGATTTGCCATAGAAAAGCATTATTGCGGAAAATAAAATATTCTATATTTTCCGAACGAATGAATCAAATCTAACAAAAAACTATACAGCTTAATCCCAGTGCCTCATTAACATACCCAGTTAATTTCAAGTCAATCTAATGCTTTTTACGTCAGTTATTGCGGAACAGACAGACTGACAAATTGACAGACAGACAGAAACAAAAAAAATTTCGAGTCTCAAAAGTAAGCCTTCACTAACGTTTCGGCAATAACACCCGTGAATACGGATCCTGTTTATAACAAAATTTTTCCTTGTACTATAAAATGTTACAATCACGTTTATACTTGCTAAGATAACAATCTACCTAAAACTCAACTTGTTTCCGATCTCGTATTTTTTTCCTTTTTGTGAAAATAGAACTAGTCAAAAGGACTCATTAAACAGAAAATGTAAGAAACAGAACTCAGCTTGAATAGAAAAAAAATCATGGTTATGACAAAATGCATTCTTAACAACTATTCCTGCTAAGCTGTAAACTTGTCTAAAATGGAAATTTCTTTCAGCTCATTCTGATCTTGTCTTGGCAGGTTTTACAAAGCTTTGTGTTTTACATGATAAAATTAATATTTTCAAACCTTACAACTGATTCATATTGAAAAAAAGTTTGACTTTACCAAACCCGTCCACCTATATTGATGCCTTTGGGCCAGGGGTGGACCATACTTTTTCCTGAAATATCGGGCCGGACCTAGTTACACTTTCTGGGTCGAGCCTTTTATTCTAAAGGACCGAACCGTGTCTAACTTTCTTTCCCGTATCGAACAGAGACTGGTAACTATCTTCCTAGTTTTTACGGGCCTAAATTTAATCCCGGTTTAGACCCCCCGGGTGAAAATCATTCAATCGGCTGGGTCTGGTCCATTCAAAGATCAGTAAAATTTGACCTAAACAAAAGATCTTCACAAAAATGCATAATCTTTAAATTATCATTATTTTACGACTAACTATTAAATTATATTTTTTATAAAGAATAATACATGTTTAAGCTTATTAAAATGTAGCTTAGTTAAAATATAGTAAAACATAAGAAAAACCTGCATATAATGGAATCCTGTCTTAAGAGGTTACTTCATTCAAATGAAAAGACAGATTTGTCAATGGAAGAAATTTATAAAGCTATCTCGGTTGCATTTAAATATTTTTAAATGATTTTTGTTTACTTTGGATAGCTGAGATCGATCTGTATGCAGGCCGCTTTTTACACTTTTGATTTTTTTTTATGAGGACGCTTTCTTTTTCGGAACCGGTCTGAAAAGCAAAATCACCCTCATGTAGAATATCTGCAACCGAAATCGAAAAAGTTAAAAAAAAAATTAAAACGGCCTAAATTTAGATCAATTTCAGCTATCCAATGGAAAAAAATCATTTAAAAATATTGAAATGTAACCGAGATATCTTTATAAATTTCTTCCTTTGGATTGGCTTACGGATTAGTGTACGGGTCTTTTCATTTGAATGAAGTAGCCTCTTAACCTGAAAAATAAGTTATTCCATGCAAAATGAATGTACTAATAAGAAAGAATGAATATGTCAACAATTATTTGTTTATTATCAAATAAAACACTAAACCATGGAGGAAGTGCAAATTATTTTTATTTATTACTAAAGGCTAAAACATAAAAAGTAATAATAGTAAATATAATGACATACACAGCGTTCATACTCCATTTTGGAAATACAAATATGGGAGAATTCCATGTATTGTCTATTTAAAATGAAACAAATTTTACCTTAAATAATGGTTATCAGATAGTCCGTTGGAAAACAAAATACATAAACAAAACAATTTCTCCTGTATCAATTACGAGGTGTCTATTGCACAATGTCTAGAAAATCCTTTGGAGCACTTTTTAGAAACACAAGGATTTTATCCTGTATGTGTTAAGAGATGCCTGCTTAGATTACTATTCCGAGAAAATCTCTTGGAACATACTTCACATGCAAAAGGTTTTTTGCCAGTATGTGTCAAGAGATTTTTTCTTAAATCACCATTCTGAGAAAATCCTTTGGAACATGTTTCACAAATAAAAGGTTTTTCCCCAGTATGTGTCAAAAGATGAGTTGTAAGAGTACTCTTCTGAGAAAATCCTTTGGAACATATTTCACAAACAAAAGGTTTTTCTCTTGTATGTATCAAGAGATGTTTTCTAAAAACACTGTTATCACGAAATCCCTTTGAACATATTTCACAAACAAATGGTTTTTATATTGTATGAATGTTTCTTAGATGTCTTATTAGATCACTATTCCGAGAAAAGCCCTTCTAACATAACTTACAAGCAAAAGGTTTTTCTCCTTATGCAACATGAGATGAGTTCTTAAAACGTTAGTCCGAGAAAATTGTTTGGAACATATTTCACAAATAAAATTTTTTTCTTCTTTATGTGTCAAGAGATGGCTTTTTAGATCACCATTTCGATAAAATCCCTTGGAGCATAGTTCACAAACAAAAGGTTTTTCTCCTGTATGCGTCAAGAGATGGGTTCTTAGGTTACTATTCTGAGAAAATCCCTTTGAACATATTTCACAAATAAAAGGTTTTTCTCATGTATGCATCAATAAATGCCTTCTTAAATTCTCATTCTGAGAAAATCTCTTGGAACATACTTCATAAACAAAAGGCTTCTCACCTGTATGAGTCAAGAGATGCCTGCGTAAAATCCTACTCTGTGAAAATCTCTTGGAACACACTTCACAAGTAAAAGGTTTTTCTCCTGTGTGCATCAAGAGATGTCTTCTCAAACCATTGTTATCACAAAATCCCTTTGCACATATTTCACAAACAAATGGATTATGTTCTGCATGAATTTTTTTTAGTTGGCTTCTCAAATAACTATTATTAGGAAATGTTTTAGAATCTAGTTCACAAATCAAAACTTTTTGTCCTATATCAATGGAGGAATATTTTTCTTTATCCCCATTTTGAGGAACACAAAGCTGTTCACTAGAGCAAGAATTTTCTTCTGCAATCGATGACATTTTTGCATATGAAAAGTTTTGTTTCGGATGATAGCAGAAACTTCTTCAAAAATTCAGTACTTATCGGATTGTTGCCATTTTCATACAAGGAAATGATATACTGTACTTCAGCGAAAATTTTTTATTAACCTTTGAATCTGAAAACAGAAAGAAAAATATAATAAACAAGACATTTTTAAATAAACTGCAGAAAATAAATAAACTAAATCAACTGCACTTAACTGTTAATTAAATACCGGATTTTACAAAATTCATTTTCATAAACAGCACAAAATTCATTCATTAAATTATCACGCTATTTACTCTTAGACATGTAACTTGATTCGAGTGTAGGTACCATATATCTTTATAAATAGAAATATTAACTCTGTTCCTCCCACATCTTTCTCTGATGTCTATGCGATAGGAGGCTGTACACAGACAATGTTTTCATTTTAGGAGGGGAAAAGGGGGGGTCTGGCACTTAACATTGTAAGATGTCTCTAGGGTGAGATTGGGATTCTATTTTTGATATCAATATCATTTTGGATCAAACTGATTTTGTGATGTGACACACAAAACTCTTAAGAGTTGTGGATTTGAGAATTGAACTTTCAGAACTGTTTTAGAAGCACCAACTACTGAACTATAAAGAAATTCTTGAAAACTCACAAATGTTTCCAATATTTTGCATGCAAGCATTTAATATCATTTGGAATTGCTAGAAAACCTTGCCAGCCAGCAAAATGCAACGTACACTTAAAAATTGTTTGGACAAAATTTATGCAACTACAAAAAGAGTCGATTCCTGTTACTTCAGTGTATTTTCATAACATTTAGTTCTATAGAATTAAGAAATAGATACAAGGGAATAAAATTTTATATAGAATAGAACTTACATCAAAGGCATTTGGAAAGTTGCAATATAAGCTAGTAAAAAAATATATTTACAGCCTGTCTCTATCTTTTGCAGATTTTGAAGACTACTTAAAAATTACTCAAATTTAAAGACTACTTAAAATTTACTAAAAATTTAATACACCAGAAGCAAGAAAAACGATGCATTTCTCCAAACTTGGGTGTATACACTTTTAACAGCAGGTTCTATCCATTTTAACCAATTAGAATATAGTGTTATATATCATTTTCATTGTCCTCTTCATTTGTTCAATACATGAAATTTATGCCAGGAATATCTTTATTTACAAAATCATAACACTGCCAGGGAGTGATTATCTGGTTCTCATAGAGTCTTTGTAAGATCGCTTTTATAACAAGACTTTTGATAGTTCCTCGTAGACCACCACAGGAACATTTCCCATCTGATGTGGCAAAATAAATGTTACTCGGCATCAATACCTACGTCAGTTTTGTGGATGCAAATGTTTATGAAGTTCTTTGTACTTTTACACTAAGCAGCACATCCATCCGAAGAATAAAACATTTTATTGATTTTGAGGATTTTTTTTTCTCGGTAATGCTGCAATAAGATGGTTTGGAACAAAATAAAAGGTCAAAGTATTGTGCTTCAAATATTCTGAAATGAATACATAATTGAGATGCTCAAGAATGTTGCTGTCTGTCTTAAAATATACTAAAAAAGGATGAATAGCAGCATGGGTCCAATAATAGCACTGTACACTGGAGATCTGCACGGGAAGATTTTCATTAACGGTTCGGGCCTTGCTTCTGAAGACTTGGGCCGGGCCGGACTGGCCTAGTCATTAATGTTTTCGGACCGGGCCGGGCTCGAACCTTAATTTTTTCCTGGACTATCGGGCCGGGCCGAGTCTAACTTATTTTTTTCGTACGAAGCCGAGACTAATTTTGTTCTTCCTAGTCTTCACGGACCTAAATAATCAGTTCCTGTTGAATCTTTCCGTATAAAAATACTTTTCTCGACGTGGAAAAGTCTGTTCATAAATCAGTAAAGTTTGGTTTGGTCCAAAATTTTTTGAAAAATAGACATATACTTTTAAGTCGTCATTATTCTACAATTAAACATTAGAATTTATTCTTTTTAAAGAATCGTAGGTCACTAGGCGTCTTAAAATAGAATTAAACACAAAAAAAAACATGATTATGACGGAATTTTCGTTTAAACTGAAAACTGCAAATTTCTTTTAAACTGTTCATTCATGCAAAATGAATACAACAATAAGCGAAAAAAATATATATATTAAACATTTCCATCTGCTAAGAAGGAAACGTATTTTTTTTTTTCAGTGTCTTAGAAGATTTTACTTTTACCATATACCATTTTTTAGATTTTTTTAAAGTATTAATAATACTAATGATAACTCAAACATTTACATACAACAAACAAAGGTTCATTAAATTTTAAATATCGCAGCCTATGGCATTTCTGCATAAATAGAGATTATAATCATGGAAGACAATAAAAGATTAAGATAAGTTTTTTTGGTATGAACTCTTCCGTTAGCGAAAAGATCAATGTTCTGTAGAAATTCACCCGAGCCGGGCCGTGTTAGGACCGAAATTTTAACTCTCGGGCCAGGGCAATATTTTTTTCGTTAGGGCCGGGCCGGGCCGGGCTCGGGCGAAAATTTTAACTTTCGGGCCATTTTGGCCCGGGCCGGGCCAATATGTCTATTTTTCGGGCCGGGCTCGGGCCTGGAAATTTCGGCCCATGCAGACCTCTACTGTACACATCTTGTATGACCAAAGCATAATTTTTCAGGAAAATTGCAAGTTATCAATATTTATACGCTTTTTAAATTAGAATTTCAAGTAAATGAAAAATCTTAATAAAACGCCATTCTTTTTTTAATTTTTATTCAATTTTTTTTAAATTATGTTTTTACATTTGATAGTTCTTATTGTTTTGCAGCAGTTTCAACTTAAATTCTTTGTAATTACCTAAGAATAGAAATATACAACTCCTTATTTCCAAGTATAAAGAGCCAGTTACATGAAAAGTTACAGTTTTTGTTTTTATTAAAAAAAAAAAAAAAAAAAAAAAAAAAAAAAAAAACATAGCTCGAAATCCCATCATTTCTCCATCTTGAAATTTTACATATTTGTAGCAAAAAAATCAAAGATTAATAATTAAAATTGGTGAATTTGGAAAAATTTAAATAAAAAAAATTCGAAAATTAGTCAAAAAAATTATTTACTCAAAATAGTTAGTGTTGTATATCATAATAAAGCCCATAAAAAGAGCTTTCAAATAAGATATAACTGAGCTCTATAGCCCAATTTTTTACAGAAATAGAGAGGATTTTTTGATTGAGAATTTGATTAAATTTAACATTTTAGCCATATTTAATATTCTGTAAAAAATAATAATATTTATATAAAAAATTTTATTTTTTATATATTCCATTGATACAAACTATAAATTAAAAATTATAGAAATCTGAGATCCTAAGAACAAAAAATTGCAAATATAAAATGAAAATAACGAAAAAGTAGGAATGATGAAAAGAAAAATCGCTGAGAGAAAAAAAAGAGCATCTAAGAGATTTAAGATATGATAAAATAAATACAGCACTGTCAATAAGTAACCATAAGATACCTTTAAAGATAGAATCGGTACATATACAAAATATAGCAAATTACGATAGCCTACACAACACATTAATCCGGGAAACTCTCGAAATCCTTACCTGAAAAGAAAAACCATGTAATGATATGACCCATGCAGCCATTGACCCCAGATGGTTAAATATGCTTGGCGAAAAAGAAGGGAAAAATATGAGAAAAGAGGGAAAATTTAGGGATTTACACAGTTCTAAAATGAAATAAAAGCTCATGAGGAAATGACTTTCACTTACGCTGACTGAAGACGTTCTAGAAAGAACGAAAACGTTATTAGCTTTAACTTTATAATGTATAAGCTTTTTTGTTTACTACATTTTTATTGTGACAATGACAATGTATTTTATGATATATAAAATTATCTTCTGTTTTTTAAAGATCTAAAACTAATGCCTAGAATTGGTATTTTTAATAAAGAAAACAAAAAATTGCATTTTTTGTTGATTTGACAAGGAATGACCCAATATCGATAAACCATCGACCTTCGATAAGCTTAGGTTGAACCCAAACTGGTGTTACACTCTCAAGCAATTTCCTTTCTATTTTCTTCACTTGAGCTGACTGTCAAGGACTTGCAATACTGAAACTGCCATTTCTTTCACCTGTGAGCCCCACCAGTGGCCGAGAGGTTTTGCCTCTGAAAATGGTAGACGGCAGGTTTTGGGTTCGAGCCCAGTCGTGACCGTATCGGACAAACCGTACGGAGTTTTCCGTGGTTTTCTTTAAACTTTGGATATCCTTGTGTAAATCAGTGGTAATTGTAAGTTCATGAAAAACTGCCTGAAATTTTATCGAGAAAACGTTTTTGTACAGGAACAAGGAGAGGGAGAGAACATAATTTATTACAGGGAGGTCAAATTACATAGTATATAAATTTTAATTATGTTTAGCAATCATAAAAAAACAGATATTACTTAATTTTAATTTATGAATTGGACTATCAGAAAAAATAGAATTTTTGTATTGTAAATTTATAAAAAAAAACCAATTTCAGATACATAATATGAACGCAGCTACCCCTGGTAAATACGGGTTATTTTCCCTTAGAATTACCCCTACATAGGGCACCCCTCACCCAAGGACATATATCCCAAGTTTAGATAATTGGACATCATACACACACACATTCTCCTATTTTTCTAAGATTTTCTTTTTATCAGTAATAAAATTCTTTGAAGTAAAATATTTATTTTTACACTGATCACTGATCCTAGTCTGCCATTCTTTCGCTGTTCTAGCAAGAAATTTTTATCTTCAGCTATTTTGGCCTAAGCTTCGGTATGAGCAATATCAAATCACTTACCTCATTTTTTGAGAAAATGCACACACTTTGGCTTTCTGATTGGACATTTTGCATCCTTTCTCTTTCTTTAACATTTTCTATTTTTTTTTCAATTAATTCCTTTAATTTTTTTGTATGAGAATGTTTTGGATCCGGTATAGGTATTCTGGTCTTCACAAAAAACTTTGTTATTCCTGCTGTTGCGACCTTACACTCGTCTAGCATTTACCAATAGTTATGGTGATAATATAATAAATCTTGATGACATGCGTATTGAATGTAATTTGTTCATAGTCATTTCAGTATTCAACATTACAGTAGCATCTCTCAAATCCACTCAGCTTGGGACCAGAGGTGTTGGGGATATTAGAAATTTGGGGATTTCGGTTCATTGCTTTGTTTACATTGTATAAACAGAAATTTGAATTTAATTATTAATGCAATTGAAACTGCAAGTAATGTTTACAATATAAGAAAATATTAAAATAAGTATTAAACTAAAATAATAAAAATTTAGATAATTTTTAAAAGGATTAAATTGTTAAAAGCTAAGGAGAAATTAATAATCAATAATATAATGATTAAATATTCATTATAAAGATGAAATGCATTTTTCATAAATTATTCAATGGAACTTGTCTTATAAAGATACGTTTCTAATTCCCATAAAAATCCTAAAATAAGGAAGTTTTATTGCAGGTTTAGCCAGACTGAATGACCATAAATAAGTTTGGTAAGACTGCAAATACAAACGATATTAGAAATATCTTGAATTTTTTCTGAAATAAATTTATTCTTCCTTCTCGAAAAAAAAAAAAAAAAAAAAAAAAACACGAATTTGGTAATTTTTACAAAAATTACAAAATAAAATATGTATATGGAATCAATATAAAACTAAAAAAAACCAAATTTTGTACCTATATCTAAACTGAATGTTTCGTTGTTTACATGCATAAATTATGTGCGGATTTTAGAGAGTTACGGATTTGAGGGAGATAAACATTTTTTTTAGGAATCTTGTTGTAATAGTTTTTATTCAACATTTAAGCAAAAACCTTAATTTTTACCGATTGATTAATTAAATTAAAAAAATATTTTTCTGTAAATAAAAAGTAGCATAGATCGAATTCAGCAATAAAATAGTCCCACTTGTAATTAATTAAATAAGGATATAAAAGAAAGAAATAATTTGCTGCTGGTTTCAGTTAAGACTATAATATAGCAATAACTACAAAACTAACTTAGTTAAAATTTTAAAACTCAAAGTAAACAAGACTATAGTTTAAAAAATTGTGATTTACAATGTGAGATTTCTCTAGGGGGAGAGGGGTCTTCTTTTGATATCAGTATAATTTTTTTATCCAACCAATTTTGCGATGTGAAGCACAAAATTTTTTAAAAGTTGCAGATTGAAGAGTAAAACTTTCAGAACTATTTTAGAAGTAATTAACTACTGTAATGCTGAACAAATTCTTGAAAAATTAAAAAAAAAATCAATATTTTACATGCATTTATCATATGGAATTACTAGAAAACCTTATCAGCCCACAAAATGCAACATACAGTTAAAAATTGTATGGATAAAATTTATGTAACCACAAAAAACAGGCGATTCCTGTTACTTTAATGTATTTTCACAATATTTTTTCTATTAAATAAAGAAAAATATACAAAGGAAGAAAGTTTAATATAGTATAGAACTTAATTCCATGTTTAGATCAAAGTCATTTGGAAAGTTGCAATATATAGAAAACTAGTAAAAAAAAAGTTTTTCACTCCATCTCTATATTCTGCGGTTTTTGAAGACTACCTAAAATTTCACTCACAAGTGATGAGAAAAATGAGTCATTAGTTAAACATTGGGTATACACCATTTTATCAGCAGATTCTATCCATTTTGTCCAATCAGAACATAGTGTTATGTATCATTTTCACTGTACTCTTCATTTGTACACTGTAAGAAATTTATGCCAGGAATATCTTTATTTGTGAAATCATAAAGCTGTCAGGGAGTGATTATGTGGTTCTCATAGGGTCTTTGTAAGCTAATTTTTATAGAAAGTCCCTTGACAGTTCCTCCTAGACCACCACAGGAACTTTTTCCATGTGATGTGGTAAAAAAATGCCACCCGGCATCAATACGATAGTGAGTTTTGTGCATGCTTATGTTTAAGAGGTTCTTTATACTTTTATGCTGAACAGCCCATCCATCCGAAAAAATAAAACACTTTATTAATTTTGAGGGTTTTTTTTTTGTTTTTTTGTTAATGTTGCAAAAGAATGGGTTTGGAACAAATTAAAGGCCAAAGTGTCTGAACCAAACATTCTGAATTGAACACATAATTGAGATGCTCGAGAATGTTGCTATCTGTCTCATAATATACTATAAAAGGATGAATAGTAGCTGTGTAACTCATTTTGTATGACAAAAGCATAATTTTCAGAAAAATTGCAAGTTGTCAATATTTCTACTCTTTGTAAATTAGAATTTCAAGTAAATAAAAACTTAAAAATCTTAATAAAACACCAGTATGTTTTTAATTTTTATTTAAAAAAAATAATGATGTTTTAAGCTTTTATAATTGTTATTGTTTTGCAGCAGTATGAACTTATATTCTTTGTTTTTACCTAAGAGTAGAAATATAGAACCAGTTACTTGAAAAGTTTTAATTAACATTTGACATTAAATGAGAAATAGTTCAAAATCTCATCATTTCTCCATCTTGAAATTTTGCATATTTGTAGCCAAAAAGTCAAAGATTAGTAATTTAATTTTTTCAAAAGAAGATTATAAATTGTGTTTATAAAAAATTTTAATAAAAAAATTCTGAAATTTTTTTTTTAAATTATTTTACTCAAAATAGTATTGCATACCCTATTATAACCCATAAAAAGGAGCTTTCAAATTGGATATAACACAACTCTTTGGCCCAATTTGTTAAAGAATTGTAGAGAATTTTATGATTGATCATTAAATTTAGCCATACTTAAAATTCTGTTAGAAAAAAAAAAAGCAGAAAAAAATTAGACAAATTATGTTCTTTAGCTATATATTTCATGGATAAAAGGCATAAACTAAAACTTATTGTCTGAGCAATGCGAAGGCTAATACACAGTGCAATATTACTTTCTGGACATAACAGCTACAAAATGATATTAAAAGTGAAACAAAATTCTTTCGTCAAGGAAATCTCAAAAAATACTTGTCAGATTTCAATTCTGTTTGTACCAGAAGGTACCTATGAAGGTAACCTACTGAATGCACTTATTCAGGGCTTGAAATTCAATTTTTCGAAGGAGGGGAGTCTCCTTACCAACATTTACAAATGGAGGGGAGTTTAGGTGTTTGGGAGGGAGAAAAAAAATGTTTAAAACCCAATATTATTTTATGTTCTATTTAAAGAATTGCCAGAACACAGACATGATAAAATATCACTGAAGCAATTTTTATCAACAATTCAGAATAATTATGCAAAATGTGTAAAAAAAAAAAAAAAAAAAAAAAAAAAAAAAACCTTTATACTATCTAGTTTTTACCAGTAGTAAATCTTTTCCCAGTGCTAATTATTTTTGTTGCAGATCTAATTATTGTTTCAAAAATAATTAAAACTTCTAATTTGATAAATTTATATTTATAATTGTTATAATTGAAACCAATATTATTTTTCTGTATAATAAATGTACAAGATACAAATTTAATTATAAAATAATGCTTATTTGAGTGTAGAAGATAAGAAGTATCACTATTGTTCGCATTTCTTTTAAAATGGGGCAAGTCAAATTTATTAAAAAATATTTTTTCTTAAAGAACGAATACTTTCGTTAAGTAAAGGGGTGCTTTTTGTTTAATGAATGGCTACTTTCAGGAATTGCATTAACCCAGAAAGATTTGGAGCTGCCAGAAACTGATTTTAGAGCAGCAGAAAACTATATAAAAAAAAAAAAAAAAAAAAAAAAAAAAAAAAAAAATTGAAACAAGAAAATTAATTTATTTAACACAAAAATGCACTCCCGGCAATATTTTTTGGGGGGGGGAGGCCGGGGTGAGAAGGTTTCCTTTGTCGGAATTTGCATATTTTAGCTATCTTTTAAAGAAATTTGTCTTTTTTTACGATCATTTCAGGAAAATCTGCCGTTTTTTCGGGATTTTTTGACGAGAATTGCCATTTTTTCGCGATCTTTTGATGAAATCCGCCGTTTTATCGGGATTTTTTGACGAAAGTTGCCGCTTTTCGCGATTTTTTGGAGAAATTTGTCGTTTATAGTGAATCATTTGTCGAAATTTGTTGTTTTTCGTGATTTTTGGACGAAATTTGACGTTTTTCATCGACTTTTTTAACGAAAACTATCGTTTTTTCGCGAATCTTTTGACGAAATTTGCGGAAAATTAGGCGTTTTTTCACGATTTTTTAACAATAGTTGCCGTTTTTTTGCAAACCTGTACGAAATCACGCATCCTGTGGGACGCATAATAGCTGTTTTTTTATGTGCCATCTCCGATTTTTTGCGTAATTTACGCGCTATAGCGCATCCGTGGGATCACTGTTTCATAATTTTTTTAATTAAATGTGTTAAGTTTAATTTTTAAAAATTTTAATTTTTTATTTATTTATTGAAAATTCTGAACAGAATCACCTTTTTTACGCCGCGGAAAATAGAACGAAACTCGTCAATCGATTCCAGGAAAAAAATAGATCGGTCGCGGAAAAAATCGTGATTTTCAACGATTTTTCGCGGTAAAAAATTAGCAAAATGTGTCGATCAGTCGTACGAAAATATCACAAACTTCGCAAAACGGTCGTGGGAGTTTATCACAGTTTGAAAATGTAAATTTTTTTAGGCGGGAGCCTCCCGTCCACGTTATTCTTTTGGGCGGGATTTCAAAATTTTGGGCGCGAATCCCGCCATCCCGCCCTGAAATTCAAGCCCTGTTATTACAAAAAATTAGTTCCAAATAGCTCAAAAATTATATTTAAAAAACTGATAAAAAAAAACACAATTTATTTGCTGACGTCACAGAAATTTGGCATGTATCGATTTCATCGATTGGATGTTTTTGCAGACAACCGAATTGGAATGCATGGAGTAAATACAAAACGTTCAGGCACAGTGAAAGAGGTGGACATTTACTACATTTATGCCCGCAGTAATATTGAAGTGCATGAAAACATATTATAATTTAATCAAGCAAAGAGAAAAATCTGTTCTTTTTTTTCTCCTACTTAAAAAAAAAAAAAAAAAAAAAAAAAATGGCGTAAAAAACTTTTATTTTGAGATAATCTTTCAATAGGATATTTTAATCGCCTAAAGAATATTTTATATTTTGTGATGAAAATTAGAAACAATTATGTATTTTAATAAGATATTTCGATTTATGGCATCATTTCTTATTATTTAATTTAATTTTATTACATGCTTTCTTTTAACTGATATTTTGTATGTGGAACTCATGTAACTCATTTTTCAGCACAGAGGTCATATGTGCACTAAATTTAGTGCAGTTTCTTTTTTTTTTTTTTAATACACATTTGACAAAACCTCGTTTTGAAATACCAGTTTCATATGCATTTTAAAATTATTTTCTATTGTTTTAAAGAGAATTTACAGTAAATAAAAAAAGTAATTAATAACTATAGAAACAAACATTTAATCTAATAAAAAATGAAATAAAATAAGCACTTTATATATAAATAAACAATAATAGCCAAATTACTGTCTCAAGGACAATAACACCATTTTGACATCAATTAGAAACCCTAGTGACCTATATGACATCATAACCAAATTTTGCACTCATTTTCTGTTGACATAGAGCTTTGAAATTTAGAATATTTATGTATTCCTGAAAGCAATACAGGAATTGAACATAGTTTTTTAAAAAATTAGATTTGACTTAGAGTTTTAAAATTAGACTTTTATTTGTCATGAAGAAATCAGCATTAGGTTATACAATGAATATTTGTTACTCATGACAGGTTTACAAGGATATCATAAAATTTTAGCCAAGTTAACAAAATATCGCCAAATTTTGGTCAACTTGACAAAATATCATGAAATTTGGTGACAAATGTAAGTAGCCATATATGAAACCAACTGATATAGACTGTCAATAACTGGTTAATTCTTCAGAATTCCCACTGAAATCCATTTACCTTTCATAACTGAACTAACAGTAATTTAATTAAAACTGCCTGCATTTAAAAGATTTTTTTAAATATTTTTGTACTTTTAATGTATTTAATGCATTTTTCTACATTTTTGTTAACAAAAGAATATATGAAAGAATGTATATGAAAGTAAGTTAAATATATATATATGAAGAATTTTAAATTAATTTAGTAAAAAGAACAACAATAACAAACATTTTTATTCATTTCTTTTTAGAATTTAAAATTAAATTGGTATCTTTTCAGTATAGGGACTTTGGCGAGTTAGAGAAAATGAGTTTGGTGAAACAAGTCAAATTTTCTCGCACTCCTTGTTTCATATACTCAAGCATTTTAAAGACTTGCAAAATTTATTTTGAGTAAACAAGCCACTTACCTATTTTTATATTAGATGAAGATGTAAGTGATATATAAAAAACAATAATTTTACTATAAATTAATAAAATGTATAAAGAAATGTCATATAAGATCTGGGTTTCGCGAAAATCTTTTAGATTTTTGAAAATCCATTTCTATTACTTGTTGCATATAGCATGCAATAAAAGCACATTATTTTTATTTCAAAATGAAAAAAAATAAACTGATAAGTTAAACATTTTCTGATATTTTAAAAAGGAAATAATTCTGAATAAATGGCAATAATTTTAGAAGAAAAGAATTTACTATAACATTTATATGATAAATCTGTCAAGCAAATAAATGACATTTTGATGCCAGTTGGGTACCTCAGTGTGTATAAACCATATGCGTTATTATTTGTAAAAATAAGAATAAACATTCATCAGGTTTATTTTCATGACTGTTTATATCTTTTTGCAACAACAAACACTTTTGGAAGCCAAAACTGTACAAAATATAAAATAATAATAATAATAATAATAAAAAATTGCAATCATTGAAAAAAAAATTTTAACAAATTAGAACTACCATTTGGAAAATAATTTTTTCAGAGATTAAAAACAACTTTTAAATAAATTCTGTTTATACACATATATATATTTACAATAAATCAGTTCAACATTCAATTATTTCCTTTTTGTGATCGTTCCAAATATCATAATCAGTGGACTTGATAATAAAATCTAATTTTTTGGTTTAAAAGACAAACTTTCATATAATGTCTTTTATTTATTTATTTTTTCCATTTATGTACAGGATAAGTTAAGTCTTGCAAACATTTTGAAAATCGAAATTTTTTTTTTGATGGATTTACATATTTCAGATACTGGAGATTCAAAAAACATATTTTTTGAAAAAAAGTCTGCAGTCGGTCTGTTTTTGTGTGTGTGTCTGTCTGTCTGTAAACGCTCCATCTCCCGAACAAATTGAGATAGAGACTTGAAATTTAGTTTGAACTTAGTATGTAAGAATGGAAAGAAGCCTATTGAATATCAGTAAATTTGATTATCCAGAACTATTTTTTTTTCAGATGCTCGAAATATTCGTTCTGATGAAAGGTATATAAAAATTTTCGAATTTTACTACAAAATGTGCTAATATTCTTCATCTCATTTTTTCTCGTATTTTTTTAAATTCACTAATATTCATAAAAGACAAATCACTGTTTAAAACAGGTCTTGTTGGAATTTTCACCTTGAAATAATTAAATTAAAAATTACATTTATTTTCTTAAAAGGTGAAGATAAAAGGTTAAAAACAACAGATGTTAAATGTCCAGAGATCTTTCGGACATACACATGTCCATTTTGAAGGGTAGCAATGAACTGGATGAGAAAACTAAAATGACGGAGATACAAAGCCAAAGCAAAACATTAAACACGCATGTGCAAGAATTGAGCCAGTCTATTTTCTTGAAGGGGGGGGGGGGGAATTCATGTAGAACTTTCAGCAGTTAAACTTCTAGAAATGCCCAGAATATTGTGCCATATTGCAGGAATATTATAAGAAAGGCTGTTGTTACATGTATTATAATTATTACATAAAATTTCTATTGATTCCCGGATTATTGAAAGATAGTAGTTGGAAGCTTGAAAGATAATTTTTGCTTTATCGAAATTTATTTTTATGTTTTCTTTCTGATTTAATCTAGATAATGCTGTACTGGGTTTATTGAATTTGATGTCTGATAAATGTTCTCTCAATCTCTCACTAAATCTCCGGGTTGTCATGCCAATGTAAAATAAACTTTCATGATGCTCATTACTGAATGAGATTATATATACACCTGATACACCTCTAAGTTTTAATTCTGCCATGCATCCGCTAATTGGAGACCCCATAGGTGCTCCGTTAATTTGCTTATAGTATTTATTGTCAAAAACAAATACATTATTCTGCGTAATTAGATTAATACCTGATTTTAATGTAGTACGGATATTTTGTGAAAATTTGGGTTATTATCAATTGAGGTTTCAATTATTTTAACAATTTCTTTAACATCTATGGAGGGATAAAGCGATACAATGTCCAGGCTGGCAAGAATACTGTTATGATTAATGGTAACTGCTTTAATCCTGTTAACAAATTCGGTTGTAGAATTTGTTAACAGGTAGAATAGTAATCTACAGGTAAAGGTAAAGAAATCTAAAGGTTAAAGAATTTGTTAACAGTAGTACCGTATTTTCGGGCGTAAGCGCCGCGGCGCATACGAGTTTAAAAGTTAAAATTATGCTTACTGCGGCGCTTCTGCCGGGGCGGCGGATACGATGTATTTTTTTTTCCCCCTTGCAGTGATATTCATTATAGAGGTGATTCTGATCGGAATTTTTCTGAAAATTGTGATAAGTCAATCATCAGGAAGAAGATTTCGAAAGAAATGCGAAGCATAAAAAATATCGCGAAATTCGACAAATGATAGCCTAATTTCTGTCATCCTTCGCAGAAAAAGCAAGAATTTTATCAAAGGATCGGGAGGAAAAAAACACGAATAATATCAAAGGTTCGCGGGAAAAGCGCGAATATGAAGAAGAAAAAATGTGTATTTCATGAAAGTATCACTTGAAAAACTACAATTTTAATATCGTAATATCCGCCCTTCCCAATCACACACCAGTAACCACTATAAAAAAATCGCTGAAAAAAAACGCTAATTTCGCCAAAGAATCACGAAAAATAGCCGCAAATTTATTCAAAGGATCGGAAAAAAATCATGAATTTCTCGGAAGTATCGTTAAAAAATCCACATTTCGACGAAAGATTGCACTAAAAACGCGAAATATGTCAAATTCTCTAAAAAACACAAATTATGTCAAAAGACTGAGGTAAAATCGTGAATTTCTCAAAGGACGCCAAAAAGAACGCCCAAAAGAATGGTCAAAAAAATTGTTAGAAAAAACGCAAATGTGTCGTATCAATAAATAAACGGTAAAAAAAGAAAAGAAACAAGATAAATTCAGGCGAAAAAAGGAGAAATTTGAAAAAAAGCATGAAATCTATTAAAAAATCTCGCAAAAACGAACATTTCATCAAAGATTCATGAACTTCATCATAATTTATTCCGTTCTCAAATGCGAAAGAGACAGAATTGAATCATGATGAAATGAATGGATCATGAATCTTTGATGAAGTGTGTTTTTTCGAGAGTTTTTTTAGATTTCAGTCTTTTTATGCTTTTTTTTACAAATATCTCCTTTTTTCTGCGCTTTTTCGACAGAATTTACGTTTTTTAAAAAAAAAAACGCAAATTTTTTCAAGTATTGCGTCAAGTATCAAAATTCATGATTCATTCAAATATTTATGATTCATTCAATTCATCATGATTAATACCTTGCTCATCCTCATAAAAAACGCAAATTTTTTCAAGTATCGCGAAAAAACTGCAAATTCGTCGAATATCGCGATAAAACCCTGCAAATTTCGTCAAATATCGCGATAAAACACTGCAAACCTCGTTATAAACTATAAAAAACGTATTAAAAAATCGCGAAAAAAAGGCAGCACAAATTCAGATTTAATTTTATCATAAAAATATACTAAATTTAAAATTGGATTTATATTACAAATGTTAAAAAAAACGCAAAAAAACACTGAAAACACAATTTTTAACATTTTGATGTATTTTCGTAGGTGCGGCGCATACGACGGTGCGGCGCTTCTGATGAATATTTGTTTTATTTCAATGTATTTTCGTAGGTGCGGCGCTTACGGTGGGTGCGGCGCATACGCCCGAAAATACGGTACATGGCAGAATTAAAACTTAGACCTATGGAAAAGCAAGTTATGGAAAATTTTGTGGTTAAGCCATCAGTCTGGATAAGGTATGTGGACGACATCTTCATAGTTTGGGATCATGGATTACAATCACTAAAGGATTTTTTGCAGAAAATTAATGAAATGGATTCAAGAATTCAGTTTACCTTAGAAGTTGAGAAGGAGGGGACATTGAATTTTCTTGATGTGAAGTTAATGAAAAACAAATATGAAAACAAAATAGAACGTACTGTTTATAGGAAAGAATTTAGATCCAACAATACCATTTCGTTTGATAGCAACTCACCTTTCTCATATAAAATAGCTGCCTACAGATTTTACCTAAAACGTGCCTTTGAAATTTGTTCGGACAAATTCCTACAAAATGAAATTAATATAGTTAGACACACTGCTTACGATAATGGTTTTCCCCCCAATTATATTAATAAACTACTTAAGCAAATTAAAAAACCTAAGCAAGAGAAATCATCTTACTCAGATAGGGTTATATATTGTAAATTTGATTATATTCTGCAACTTTATGAAAGATTAAAATACGCATTGATGAAATATAATATAAGTTTAATAGCTAAACCTCCAACTAAGTTAAAAGATTTAATTCATAGGAAAATTGACCCAATACAGAATTCTGACAAATCAGGTGTATATATAATCCCATTCCGTAATGAGCATCATGAAAGTTTATTTTACATTGGCATGACAACCCGGAGATTTAGTGAGAAATTGAGGGAACATTTATCAGACATCAAATTCAATAAACCCAGTACAGCATTATCTAGATTAAATCAGAAAGAAAACATAAAAATAAATTTCGATAAAGCAAAAATTATCTTTCAAGCTTCCAACTACTATCTTTCAATAATCCGGGAATCAATAGAAATTTTATGTAATAATTATAATACATGTAACGACAGCCTTTCTTATAATATTCCTGCAATATGGCACAATATCCTGGGCATTTCTAGAAGAGTAACTGCTGAAAGTTCTACATGAATCCCCCCCCCCCTTTTCAAGAAAATAGACTGGCTCAATTCTTGCACATGCATGTTTAATGTTTTGCTTTGGCTTTGTATCTCCGTCATTTTAGTTTCCTCATCCATTGCTACCCTTGAAAATGGACATGTGTATGTCCGAAAGATCTCGGGACATTTAACATCTGTTGTTTTTAACCTTTTATCTTCACCTTTTAAGAAAATAAATGTAATTTTTAATTCACTAATATTCCTCGAATTAGAAGAAAATATATATAAACATAAAATGTGAATACCACAAGGGTTCAATCTTGAACAAAAACAACAACTGTTTTCCAAATGGTTAAAAAAAAAGCCAAGGCAAAGTAATATTGCAAAAGTATTCTGGAATTAGTTAAATTATGTATTTCAAATCAAGAGAATGAAAGATTTACCTGTTAAAATTAAATACTCTGAAATTCCATTTTAAATGCAATACATTTTTAACAGATTTATTTATGTTTTTACATCTTTATAAAGATAAGGGGTGGATCAATCAATAAATCAATTTAATAAAACAAGCCCTTTCACGAAATTCCTTCCAATGAAACAGATCGCTTCACAAAATTCATTGAAATAAAGCAGGTCCCTTCATAAAATTCATTTCAATAAAAAAGGTCCCTTCAAAAAATTCTTTTCAATAAAACAGGTACTTCACAAATGTTTATTTTTTAAAGAAAATAATCCCGACAGAAAAGAAATATATAGCTCAAGTATTAAAGAAAAATATTAATAAATGTTTGGTTCAAATTTGAGAAACTGCATTTCATCTTTGGAAACAAAATATTATTCTTCACAAAAAAATAATTTCACGAAATTTTTTTACAAAACAAACCATAAGAAAAAAAACTATACCTACTCTTGGACAAATTAAGACAGCTTTAACGAAGAAAATATACTTTTTCACTGTAGAAATACATTTCATACACATAAATATTTTATATAAACATGGACACTACACACACTGTATGTATCATCACTGTTACGTGTTAAAAACACGTAAATTTGCATATTAGAAATCTTACTGATTTCCAATTTGTCTTGTTGGCAGCTTTATAATAAATAAACTTACCTTAAACAAATGTTTTCATAAAAATTATCAGATAAGATACTGCAACAATCTATTTCACAGCTTTAGGAGACATGATTGAATCAATGTGAATGAGTCATAATCAATGTAATGAACTGCTTAGGATTCGATACATAGGTACTTTGATAAACTGCATGCGCCTTATTTGCTGCAGCACCTACTCCGCAAAGCTCTAATAATACTAATATAATAATAATGCATGCGCCGTTTTAAAAATGAATAATAAACTGATTTTGTTGATTTGTTTTTACGCCAAGGAGGCTGGAACATGGCGTGGGTCTCAGGAGCAATTTAGAAGCGAGGAGTTCGAGAAAGAAAAATATATACTTCTGGATAAAAAATCTTACACAAAAAATAAATCAATATTTTATTTAACTAAATAATCGAATAATTTTAATTGTGTTAAAACGCATATGCCTTGCACAGCTAAATCCTATGGACAAATCTTCATAACTGATTCATGTAAGTGAAATCGCATGGCAATAATTAAATTGTTTTTTGTTTAAAAGAACTTTGGACAATAGACATTATTTCATGACTCCATGTATTAAGTTTTTTATTTTCAGGCGATGAACGTGAGATGATGCTGATATGTTATTATTATTATTCTTTGGTTTTCGATATGTATGTTTTCTATATATGTCCTGTGATGTGAACGTTTAATAAATGTTTTCTGTTTTTATAGAAGAAGTTATGTTTATCGTGAAAAATATTATAATTTTATCTAAATATTACGTAAATAATTAACATTTTGGTAGAAGAGCGGTGGTTTTAGAGAAAATGTTTGTGTTTTGAGTGCAGAAATAAATTAAAAAAATATAGTATATGAATTGAGTGAAATTAGGCCTAATGGAAGAAAATAGTTTCTCCGATTGGAATAACCGCCAATAGGATACGTTTAAGAGGTAAGAATTTTATATGCACTTAAAATATTCAGGAAGATAAAGTATTTTAACTATGTCTGAGTCAAATTTGTTTGGAATTCCCAGAATAGAACCCTTAACAAGTAAAAATTATACACTATGGAGTATGAGGGTTGAAGCTTTAATTAAGTCGAAGCATTTATTTGATATTATCGAAAATGATGAACCGTTAAAAAATGAAAAGGATCCCGCTAGTTTAAAAGTGCATAAAACATGGTTAGAAAAAAATGATGAAGTATATGGTATAATTATATTAACGTTGTCAGCAGAACAAACAATGGCTGTTAGAGGAGTTAAGAAAGCTAAAGAATTATGGGAATTGCTTAAAAAGCGTTATGCAGGAATTGAGAATCAAAGAAAAATTCAATTAAAAATTAATCTGGCGAGAATAGAAAAAAATGAAAGGGAAACAATTGAAGAATATTTAATAAGAGCTCAAGGTATCGCAAACGAAATATTAGAATTGGGTACAGAAATTGATGAAAGCGAATTAATAGGATTCATTATAGAAGGACTCCCAAAGAAATATAGTGAAGTAACAACTGCGATATCGTCAAACCCAAATATTACTTACGAAGTGATGCGAGAAACTTTATTGAGATATGAAAGAAAATATGATAGATTTCACGAAAGCGATTTTAAAGCATTTAGGGCTAATGAAAAGAAAAGAATTTATTGCTTCGCGTGCGGAAAGCCAAATCATTTAGCGCGGAATTGTTATAATAGATCGAATATGACACACTCGCGAAATAATAGAGAATATTTACCAAACAAAAATTTTCAAAAATTTTCTAGTAATAAAGTTAAAGCATTTCAGAATATGAGAGAATATTCACAGAACAATAAGAATTTTAACAAGAATAATAATGTTTCAAACAAGAAAATAAAGGAATATACATGTTTTACTAAAGAACATGCATTGAACTCAGATGAATTTCATAAAAATGAGTGTAAAGAATCTGAAAATAATAGGGAAATAACCTGGATGTTAGATTCAGCTTGCACTTCGCATATGACGCATAGAGAAGATATCGTTGTAGAAGGAAAACCTGAAGATGTAGAAATTGCAACTGCTGATAGCGAGCGATCAATACAAGCAAAATATCGCGGAAATGTTCATGTTACTGCTTGTGATCAGAAATGTGGCGAATCAAATATAAAACTTACAGATGTTCTTTGTGTACCTAATTTAAGAGAAAATTTGATGTCAGTTCCAAGTTTAGTCAGGAAAGGAAAATATGTGATATTTAATAATGAAGGGGCAGCCATTTATGAAAAGAACACAGGCGAATTAATTGCTCAAGGAACTTTTGAAGATAATACATTTAAAATAAATTTAGCTTTACGAGAAATAATTGAAGATAGAAACGAATCTTGTTTACAGACAAAGGAATCTAAGAAAGAACTATGGCATAGAAGACTTGGGCATATAAATTATGCATACTTACAAAGAATGTCAAGAGAAAATCTTGTAAGGGGATTAGAAGAGATAGATGGTAAAGAAACAAAATGCGAAATATGTATTCAAGGAAAATTAACGAGAATGCCATTTAATAAAGTGATAGAAGGGACAACACGTATTTTAGAGCGGCTACATGTTGATTTATGTGGACCAATGACAGTACACTCATTAGGAGGAAATAAATACATGTTAATGGTAGTAGATGAATATAGTAGAAGATATTTTGTAGATTTTTTAAGAAGTAAAGATGAAGCAAAAGAAAGAATTATAAATATAATAGAGAGAAGAGAAAATGAAACCGGCAAGAAAGTAAAAGCAGTGAGATCAGATAACGGTGGAGAATTTACTAACGAACAGCTCATGAATTATTATAAAAGAAAGGGTATTAAGAATGAAAGAACAACAATTCATAGTCCTCAAAGCAACGGGATTGCTGAAAGAGCTAATCGTACAATTATTAATACAGCAAGAACATTGCTGATAGAAGCAAAGCTACCTTTATCTTTTTGGGCCGAAGCAGTGTCAACAGCAGTTTACATACATAATGTTACTCCAACGGCTACAAGAAAGAAAACGCCGTTAGAATTATGGTCAAGTAATAAGCCTACAGTAAAACATATGAAAGTATTTGGATGTAAAGCTTTTTATCACAACGATGACATCAATAGAAAGAAATTTGATGTAAGAGCGAAACCTGCAGTATTTATCGGATATTCAAGAGATCGTCGAGCATACAGATTATATGACTTAAAGGAAAAGAGAATACGTGAAAGCAGAGATGTTGTGTTTATAGAAGAAAAAATGGGGTATGAAGATATAGTAAATAAAGAAGAAATGACTGATGAATTTGAATACATCAATATTATCAGTAATAAGAATATAATAGATGAACAAGAAGAGAACAATTCCGATGAAAATGATGAAGAATTAAATCAGGAAAAAGAAATAATTACATTGACAAATGATATGAATGATCCTGAGACAGAAGAAAATGAAATAAATAATATAATTAGTGAAAATGAGGAACAAGAAGAAAAAGAAAGTAATCAAAATAAGTTTTCTGGAAAACCTAGAAGATCATCACGAATTAGGAAACCGAATCCAAAGTATTTAGCAAATCTAGTGCACGAGGAAGTTCCAAAGAATTACAAAGATGTATTACATTCTAAAAATAAGGATAAATGGATAGAAGCAATCAAAAAGGAATTACATTCGTTAGAAGAACACAAAACATGGAAAATTGTTGACAAACCTAAAGATGTGAAAGCACTGAGAAGCAAATGGATTTTTAATGTAAAAGAAAGCGGTGAAGATGTAAAATATAAAGCTAGATTAGTAGCAGATGGATCAAGACTTAAATTTGGAACAAATTATCAAGAATCGTACAGTCCAGTAATGAAAACTGAATCATTTAGAAATTTATTGGCAGTCGCAGCAATGAAAGGCTACAAAACTAGATTTTTTGACGTAGAAACAGCTTATCTGAATGCAGATCTAGAAACTGCTGTTTATATGAATCCACCTGAAGGCCTAGAAATTGAAGGAGGGAAGATATTACTCGTGACAGGAAATTTATATGGATTACCTGAAGCAGGAAGATGCTGGTATGAAAAATTGGTTAAAATATTTGATAAGATTGGATTAAAACCATGCAAAGCAGACCCTTGTGTATTTGTCAATAAAAAAGATAATGAATTTATTACAGTTGGAATCTATGTAGATGATGGGATAGTCGTTAGTGAATCCGAAGATTTGATAAATAAATTCATACAACAATTGAATAAAGAAGCGAAAATTAAAGAGCAGAAGAAACATATCAAATTCCTTGGTATTGATATTGAAGAAAATAACGGAGAATTTCTATTAGGGCAAACTAAATATGCAGAAAAGATTTTAGAAAGATTTGATATGGAAAATTGTAAAAGTGTGAAAACTCCTGGAGTACTCGGAATAAATTTAGAGGAATATGAAGGTGAAAATAAAATTGATGAAACACTATATCAAGAAATGCTTGGAAGTATAGGATATCTAGTAAGAGGAACAAGGCCAGATTTAGCTTTCACTTTAAGTAATTTGTCTCAATATGCAAAAGATCCTCGAGAAATTCATTTACAGGCAGTGAAGAGAGTTTTGCGTTATATCCAAGGCACAAAAAACTACAAACTTCGAATTAAAAGTAAAAAGGGTCAATTATCACTTTGTTCTGATGCTAGCTGGTGCACTACACAAGATTCAAAATCATTTGGTGGATATATCGTAAAAATAGGAGAATCTTTAATTGGATGGAAAAGTAATAAGCAGAAATTGGTTGCGCTTTCAACAATGGAATCTGAGCTTTTAAGTTTGTGTGATGCAGTTTGTGAAGGAAAATGGCTAATGGGTCTCTTGGAAGAATTAAATCAAGAAGAAATGGCAAAGCGTCCAATAGAAATCAGTACTGATAGTCAGTCCGTAATTGATTGGATCAAAAACCCAAGGGTGAATAATCGTAACAAACATATCAATAGAAAATATCATTTTGTAAAAGATGAAAAAGCTAAAGGAGAAATTGAAACAAAATATGTAAATTCATCTGAACTGGAGGCAGATATAATGACAAAGAATTTGAGTTATGATGTCATGAAAAAACATATTACAAGTCTGGGCATTGCTGAAGATTATTGACATGCGAAAGGAGGGATTTGTAAGTGAAATCGCATGGCAATAATTAAATTGTTTTTTGTTTAAAAGAACTTTGGACAATAGACATTATTTCATGACTCCATGTATTAAGTTTTTTATTTTCAGGCGATGAACGTGAGATGATGCTGATATGTTATTATTATTATTCTTTGGTTTTCGATATGTATGTTTTCTATATATGTCCTGTGATGTGAACGTTTAATAAATGTTTTCTGTTTTTATAGAAGAAGTTATGTTTATCGTGAAAAATATTATAATTTTATCTAAATATTACATAAATAATTAACAATTCATTCAAATTGAATCAATCATTTAGCGTCTCTTAAAAATAAATTATTGCTGGATCTATAACTCTGGAATAAATTATTGCAGTGTTTTATGCTTTTATCAAAATATTTTTTAAGGTAAGTTTATTTATCACAATAACTTCTAAAATTATGGAAATTGTGTAATTTTTATATGCTACAAAATACGTAGCATAAAAAATAATGTGCAATGAAAAACGCACACAGCAAGTTAAAAAGGAATTGCACATCCGTTAAATCTGTTAAACCACAAATAAGTAAACTCAAAATGAATTACGAAGAAAAAATATGCGTCGATAAATAGACATATTTAATGCTGAGTGGCGTGCGAAGAAAAAACTGCGCCCACACCAAAGATTCAATGTGTCGCCCCCTAAATTTCCGCACCCCCAATTCACACAGTACTGTTAATGATTGATACAGTCAAAGATCTATAATCCGCACAAGTTGAGGCCAAAGGTTGTGCGGATTATGGAATTTTGTGGATTATAGAGTATAATGGATTATGCATCATTTTATCATTCTTAGACAGCATTTTAATTCTGTAATCAGTATAATATGGAAAGATAAATATGAAATCTAGTAATTAATTTAATAAGTAATCTAAAAAAATGCATTTTTAAAGTTATTTTATTTTTTAAAAATGATATATATATATGTATTTAAAGAACAATAATTACATATTAATAATGAGATTTATTTTTAAGGAATATTTTATGGAAGAAAGTATAAAAAAAAATGAGAAGAAATTGTGCACAAAAACTAACCAATACAAAGTAAAATAAATGGTAATTACTTCAGTATACTATAATGAAATAGTACTATGAATATTATTTAAGAAATCTTTTGTTTAACAAAAATAAGAGTCGAGTGTTGTTTGTTTCAAAACCTGAAATGAATGAATCATGAATCTTTGATGAAATGTGCGTTTTTATCGAGATTTTTTAATTGATTTCATGCTGGTTTGGGCTTTTTTTTATAATTTTCTCCTTTTTTCTGCATTTTTTCAACAGATTTTACGCTAAAAAAAAAATTCCAGTATCAAAATTTATGATTCATTCAACGATTCATTCATTTCATCATGATTCATTCCTGTAAATTTTGTTGAACGATTGCGGAAAAATCCCGTGTAAGCGCCCCCCCTCTAACTATTGTACGATTTTTCGTCACGTTTGGGGGGCAGATTAACGGTATTTTACGGTATAATATTTAGTTCTCAGCTAGTGCTGTGTTTACTGTTACTCTCCTGAACTTGCACAAACTGAAATAGCTACGAATAAACAGTTGTCAATTCGAACGTTCAGTAAGCTTAGGCACGTTCCGTAATACAGTTTAGTTTTTTACTGTTAATTAAAAAAAGAGAGTAAATTAAAAAAAAATACATGTTTTATTATGATTTTTTAGCATCCGATGCTATTTCTTTCAGACAAGCTAAAAATGTCGTGTCATCAGCCCTGAATTTTCTACTGAACCGTTTTTGATAATTATTTTTTTAAATGAAAGCTATTTATATGTAGTTGTGCCCAATTTAGTTATTTTTTAATTTATTTCCATTTTTATATTTTATTTTTAATTTTAAATGCTTTTTTACGATATTTCATCAAAATGGTGGCAACATAGTTTAGCTTTTCTCTCGATAATAAAAATTTATTTTCCATTATTACTTTCCACAAGTCAGAAACTTTATTTCATCAGTGAACATGTCCTCGCATTTAAAAGAAAAAAGTTAATTGTTTTCGTAAAATTTAACCACAATAAAATGATTGCATATAATTATGCACTAATTGAGGTAAAAAAATATATTTATTGAGAAATAATATTAATAATGTAAATAAAATAACAGAAAATAATTTATGATAAAAAATAATGTTTAAAGCAAAGTAAGAAATATCTCAAATGAGGAAAATGATGGCATTCAGCAACCAGATAAAATGAATTTACAATATTATTACGGACGCCTTTTTCATATTACTAATAACAGTAACTTTTAAAAAACATTTGAAGAGAAAATGACGTCACTATTTAAAACATCGCATTTTTACTCATAATGATATTACATTTTAATATTTCTTCTCATTATGGGCACTGAGATTGAGATTTTACTTTCAGATGACTTCAGTTAGTGAAAATAATGTCGTAGTAAAAATAAAATTAGTTTTTTTTGTTTTTTTAAATAAATCTATTTTTTTGTAGTGCATATAAAATAAAATTTCTGGATTTCGCCGGCACTCAGATTACAATTTTAACTGAAGACGTGCGAATATTTGCATGCAAAATTGTAACTGGAAAACTTGGCATTAAGTTTGGAAATATATTTATTATATACCTATTGATTCAATAATGTAATTACTTTTGCTTTTTTGAAAACCAAATCGATCGGGTCTTTTAAACATTGCATTTATCGAATTCGACGGGATTCACTCGTTTTATTGTTAAATTGCATTTCCTTTTACTCAGAGACTATAAAAAAGCGTTTAAACTAAAGAAAAAATACGTTTTTGATGAATCTAGTCAATAAAGAAGTAGCACGTCAAATTGTATCTCTTTATTATTCTGCAATTCCAATGTCTCAGTGAGAAATTGCTACTCAATTGGGTATTTCACGCCGTTCTGTTTGCTATTATATTGATAAACACAAGAAAAATGAAGTTAGTTCATTGCAATATAAACGGGGTCGCCCTTCTAAAAAATCTCTATCGATTTTTTTTTTCCTAATCGGAGGCGAAACTGAATTCTGCAATGGCAGAATCTACATTCAACTTGTATTACATTTTTTATTATTTGTTAAAAAAAATCATTTTTTGACCATGGATCTGTAATTTTTTTTAACTGTTTATTTCATTGTTTACATTCGTAAAATAACGCAGGTTATGGGAAATTGCGGATTATGGGTCCGCGGATTATAGATCCTCGACTGTATTTATATTAAAATATATATAAAAGCATCATTTGTGCAGGTAAAATAGCATCTGCCCTCTAAGAGTGAGAATAGCAATATAGTAAATATTTAAAAATAAAAATGCTGAACTATTTTCCTTGAATATTTTTTGTTTAGATTATAGAATGTAAATGCTTGGTGATTCAGTCAATTTGTGACATATTTTGTTATGATTTGCACTCCTACACCATTTGGCTATATTTCTTATAATATTTCCTATTATTAATTATGATTATATTAGTTATAATTGATAAAAATAAAATTTTCATAATTATTGATGTTATATTCTTCTAGTTCAGTCAATAAAATTTTTAAACATTTTCATTCAAGGAATTGGGCGGGTTTCGACTCGGATATAAGTATTTAAGTTGCTAACTTGTTCTTAATAATTTTATTTTATAAATTTTAATTTTTTTATTTCATAACAAAACTTAAAACAAATAAATATGCATATATATAAAATCAAATGATAGTTTCTGTTTATGCAACTTAAAAAAAAAAAAGATTTTTTATTTATTCTATATGCAGCCAAAGTTCTATAATCTGCACAAATTAAGGCCAAAGGTTGTGCGGAAAATGGAATATTGTGGATCATAGAGTATTATGGATTATGCACCATTTTATTATTCCTAGACAATATTTTAATTCTATAACCATTATAATAGGAAAATATAAATATGAAATCTAGTAATTAACTTAATGTACTACATCAAAAAATGCCTCTTTAAAGTTATTTTATTAAAAAAAATAACATATATATGCATAAAAAAAAAAAAAAAAAAAAAAAGAAATAAGTATGTTGCATAATACAGTTTGTTTTTTACTGTTAATAAAATAAAACAATTATATTTTAAAAAGTAGATGTTTTATTATGATTTTTTTCAATTTTTTTATTATTTGTTACAAAAAATCATTTTTAGAGTATAAATTTGTGAATTTTCTTAATTGTTTATTTCATTGTTTACATTTGTAAAATAACAGAAATTATAGAAAATTGTGGATTATGGGTGCAAGTATTGTCGATCCTTGACAGTAACTGAGTTTCATTACGATTTCCCTTTTTAAAATAACCAATTCTTTTGTAAAATTCTTGGAGAAATCCTCAGATTTTTGTGAGAAGGGAAAAACAAGTCTTTTCTCTAACTTTTATTTTATATAATGTGCAGCTCACAAAACATAGGTGACTAGAATCTTCTTATACCAGTAGATGGTAGTATTTCTTATACCAGCATGCAAAATTATTATTAATCATGTATCGCAAAATGGCACTAATTTATTAAATTTTGTTCTGGTTGAACTTTCACATAGTATAGTTAATAATTTTCACTTTAAAACAGATTGTATATCTTATTTACAGTCAAAGATCGATAATCTGTGCACCCATAATCCGCAATTTTCTATAATTTGCGTTACTTTATGAATATAAACAATGAAATAAACATTTTAGAAAATTTACAAATTCGTCATCCAAAAATGATTTTTTAAAACAAATAATAAAAAAAATTGAAAGAAAGTCATAAAAAATTAATTTTTTTAATATAACTCTTTTATTTTATTAACAGTAAAAAATGAATTGCGGCATTACGGAACATATGCATTTATTTAAATACACATATATGTAAATTTTTTAATAAAATAGCTTTAAAAAGGCATTTTTTGATGTAGCATATTAAATTAATTATTAGATTTCATGTGTATATTTTCATGATACACTGATTAAAAATTTAAAATGCTGTCTTGGAATAATAAAATGATGTATAATTTATAATATTCTAAAATTCACAATATTTCATAATCCTCACAACCTTTGGACACAAGGTGTGCGGATTATAGAACTTCGACTGTACTTTATTTTACCCTTTTTTCCCAAAATATAGTAAAGTGAGTTTAGATATACAGTAGACTCTCTCAAATCTGCAACCCTAAAATCTGCAACCAGGGCCCGCTTATGAATTAGAAGTAGGGGAAGCCCAGCGTCCAATTGGGGGCCCCCTATTAATCAACTATTTTTTTAAACTTATTTATTTAATAATCTATTTTTCACATGCTTAGATGATATGAAATTTTGCTATCAAAATTTCGATAAATAACATTTTTAATATTAAACTCAAACGATTATATGTTTATTATACATATGAAAAAGTATTTTATTAGATACATAATTAAATATAACAAATTAATTTTGTAAGAAACAAATATGAAACTATAATTAAGAATATTTCAACTTCAAAATATCTTTTTATGATTTTCAAATTACGACATAATAAGAAAAACAAAATCCTTATGCAAAAAAATCCATTATTTTTTTTATCATGAATTTTTTTCATCTAAAAGTTAAGTTTGAAAAGTAAATTTTGGGGCCCTTTTAAAAATGAATGGGTAAGCACGGGCTTCACGGGCCTATTCGGTAAACAGGCCCTGTCTGCAACTCTAAAATCCGCACATACTTTATGGATGTAAACAATGAAACATTCAGGGGACAAAGTTTGACTTTTTAAACTTATTATTATTTTCATATACATTTTAATTTGTAATATTTGTTAATATGACTGAATTCATATTTTCTCATGAAGGAAGAATAAATTTCTGAAAAAAATCGAGATATCATTGGTCATCACAATCTTCTTATTAAACATATTTATGTATTCATCAATCTTTTTTTGGTTATTAAGTCTGGCTAAACCTGGAATAAAATTTTCTTATTTTGTGATTTTGATGTGAATGAGTTATGAATCTTTATGAGGAAAATTTTACTTAATAATTTAGGAAAATGGAGATTTGAGGGAGTCTACTGTATATTAATTGTAAGTAATTTGCCACTTACTGTGTTGTTGAGTTAGACATAAGAGTCATCATTTGAGACACATTCTTTTACAAGATAATTTATTATAAAGTATGATGCTTATGCAGTAGATTCTCTCAAATTTGCACAGCTTGGGACCAGATGTTTTGCAGATTATTTTGTGGATTTCTGATCATAGCTTTGTTTACACTTTTTAAACAGTCGTTTAATGTAATTAAATGTCAAGTTAATTATCAATAATGTATGACTAAATATTCGTTATAAAAATGAAATGTATTTTTTGTAAGTTATTCAATGAAACTTGCCTCAAAAAGGTACATTACGAATTCACATTAAAATCATAAAGTAAGGAAGTTTTATTTCAGGTTTAGCCAGACTTTACCAAAAAAGATTGACTAATACATAGTTATTTTTGGAATGAAGATTGTGATATCAGCAATATCTTGAATTTTTTCAGAAATAATTTTATTCTTCCTTCATGAAAAAACATCCATTCAGTAATATTAGCAAAAAGTACAAATTAAAAAAATATATATAGAAATGATATATGAACTGAAAAAGTCAAATTTTGTCCCTATATCTGAGCTGAATGTTCATTGTTTACATCCATAAATTATGTGCGGATTTTAGGATTTTGAATTTTTTCAGAAATAATTTTATTCTTCCTTCATGAAAAAACATCCATTCAGTAATATTAGCAGAAAATACAAATTAAAAAAATATATATAGAAATGATATATGAACTGAAAAAGTCATATTTTGTCCCTATATCTGATCTGAATGTTCATTGTTTACATCCATAAATTATGTGCAGATTTTAGGATTTTGAATTTTTTCAGAAATAATTTTATTCTTCCTTCATGAAAAAACATGCATTCAGTAATATTAACAAAAATTACAAATTAAAATATATATGGAATGATATATGAACTGAAAAAGTCAAATTTTTTCCCTATATCTAAACTGAATTTTCATTGTTTACATCCATAAATTATGTGTGTATTTTAGTGTTATGGATTTGAAAGAGTGAACTGTACTACAAATGTATACAGTAATATTTATCAACTTCAGGTATACCCTATGTTAAAAAAAAAAAAAGTAAATAAAATGAGATAAGAAATCTAATTAATCTTCCCATAAGTATAACATTAGCATAAGTGTTTCTTTCTGTGACTAGTGTAGGCTCTTAAGAGGTTACTTCAGTCATGCAAAATAACAAGAATTTTAATGTTAATTCTATATTTTCAAATTTCTCGATTTGATTTTAAAATTATTGAATGACTGTTTTTTATAGGATAGCTGAGGACAATCTCTAACCAGGCTCATTTTTACTGCTTTGATTTTGGTTAGTTTTCTTCTTTTTAGGAAAGTTCCTATTTCAGAACTGGTTCCAAAAGTAAAAGTGACTTAATTAAAAATATCTATAAACCAATCAAAAAATGGTTGTTGCATAGATCTACTTCAGCTATCCTTTAAAGGAAAAAAAAAATAATTTTTTCATATATGTCAGAATGAACCTGATATACAAAATTTTGAGCAAACCAGATATTTCTGCCTGAAAAGCCCATTTACTTAATTGGGGAGAAGATTATTCTACTCTCGCCCCCTATATATTTAATCAGAAAAGAGCTTTAACAGAATCAACCAATATACAAAATTTGTAACAAATCTGATAATTCTGCATGAAAACCCCCCTTTATATAAAATAAGGGAGGTAGCTCTCCTCTCCCCTTAATATTTAATCAATGAACTCCCAAAATTAATCAAGAAAACACCTTATTGGAATGAACCTATATACAAAATTCAGAGCAAATTGAATAATTCTGCATGTAAAGCCCATCTATATGAATTGAACAGGAGACTTAACAACAATCTTAAGGAATTGTTATTTTATCCCAATTTTACATGTAAAAAAATAATAAAAAAAATAAATGATGTATTTAAAAAAAAAGTTCTCTTAAACATCACACTATTTCTTCATAAAATATGGTAGCTCTTGCAGTGCTTATATGTTTTGTGAGAATTAAATGCAACTTATGTTAAAGTAAGTAAAAAAATTAATCACATTTTAAATTTGCAAAAGAATTTTTAAAAAGTAGGAAAGGGGGAGGGGGGTAGTAGTTGAGTAACTCATATAAAGCTTTAAAATAGATACCAATAAAATTTATTGTTTAAATTCAATGACAAAAATACCAATTTGAAATTTACTAATCAAATATTTCTAAGTCATTTAAACAATTCTAATGGCACATCAATATTTGGATAGCATTAAATATATAAATTTACTACATAAAATCTGAATACATAATAAAAATAGGGTGTAAAAAAAGCAGAATCTAAAATAGAATATATTTTTTAACCATATTACAAAATAAAACTAACTTTTACCTTCATTTCAGGAGATAATAGTAAATATTATGAACCAATTTGCACGAAAACATTCACATTTTGATTCTAAAATAGGTATTAATTAAAAAATATATTCACAAATAATGTAATTTGGTACTTCGTAAAACACAATAAATATTTAACATATAATGTCTGTTTACATCCACCATTGCTTATTCTGCATTCTGAAGGTTATTCCACCTTTTCCTGAGCTGCCAGAAAAATGTAATAGACATTCCGTATATTTGAAATGCCTGAATTCCGAATTTTGAGGAGAGAATCGCTCATCTTCAGAATAACAGTCATAATCACTGAATTTAGTACAATATTTCGATTCTGCATACAGGGGCCTTGCTAAGGGGGGGACAGGGGGGAGCCTCTTCCCCACCCCCCAAACGTTTGCATATGCTGGACAGTTGGCAAATTTACAATCTCAACTGGCAAATTAGTTCAAAACTCTTAATAAAAAACTATAATACCATTTCTATTTCTGATAGATTTGACAAAAGTTACCAATATAATTAGAAATATTATTAAGCTTTTTACAAATAAAAACTATTCTGTATTTTCTAATTGTGTAACTAACTGTGTGCTAACTTGGTAAAATTATAATAGCAGTTGATAAACAATGAAAACTTTTTATGTTTGCTTTTCACTGAGTTGGCTAATACTGAATTTTAACTTGGCAATTTAAGGCTCTCTCCCCCACCAACAAAAAGTCTTCTCGAGGCATCTGTCTCCACAAGGGGAGG
The DNA here is from genome assembly GCA_964019185.1 of Maratus speculifer. Taxonomy (NCBI): domain Eukaryota; kingdom Metazoa; phylum Arthropoda; class Arachnida; order Araneae; family Salticidae; genus Maratus; species Maratus speculifer. The sequence continues at coordinate 37,920,336 of CAXHSM010001376.1, forward strand.
ATATGGGGAAAAGACTCTACGAGAACCACATAATAACTCCCTGACAGCTTTATGAATTCGCAAATAAAGATATTCCTGGCATAAATTTTACGTATTGTACAAACAAACAAAGAGTACAATTAAAATTATAAAAAGCATTGGTCAAAATGGATATAACCTGCCGTTAAATGTGTATATACCCAATATTGGGGAAATGCATAATTTTTCTCACCAACAGTTCAGTAGAACAGTTCAGTAGTTCAGTTGAACAGTTCAGTATATGTTAGTAGACTTCAAAAACTGTTCTGAAAGTTCCACTCTCAAATCCACAATTTTTAAGAGTGAATGATATTGATATGAGAGAAATGATATTGATATGAAAAGAAGAATCCCTTTTCCCCCTAGAGATAACTCACAATGCCAGACTCCCTCTTCCCCACCCTCTAAAGTGTTGTATATGTAAATCCCCCTATATCATAAATTACATGTATGTAACTATCTACATTCGAGATCAAGTCTATATGTCTAAATCTACAGGGTGATTCAGCTCGTCGGTGACAAACTTTAAGGATCGATAGAGCACACCTAGACGAACATTTTTGAATAGGGAATGTAGGGTCCCTGACGCGATGGTAAGGCGCTAGGCGCTTTCGAAAATTTGGGTGCCAAAATTCGAAACGTCATAAACACTAGGGAAATGGTTAGATTTTCTTGCTTGTTGCGTCGAAATGATTCTGTTTGTTTAGACTTTCTTCAGTACCAATTTGATAAGCGTATCTCTTAAAACATGGATAGGGGGCGCTGCAGACTTTGGAGAGCTAGACAACAACTTTAAGCCCGTTATTTTGATAATTTAACACATGCTCGCCAAAGTTGATACTCTAACTTAAAGTTTGAACCCAAAAGTAGAGCCCTGCAAAAAGCGTAAGAGCCGGAATAAAATGTCAAAGTACAGGGTGGTCGAAACTCGAAGGCTCCTAAGAGATAAACAAACAGATTTCTTGACTTATGGCATGCATTTTCATGATTCTGTTTGCTGGGGCTCTCTGAAACTCAGTTGAACGGTACAAAAAGAAACATCGATAGGGGGCGCTTTGGGCAAAAAACATAATTCATTGACATTTCGGACGCTAACTGGAAACGGGGAGCTACGATCAGTTAGTAATAATGAAAACACATTTTCTACCTCTGCTCAACACTTCTGAATAAATTTAGACCAAAAACATCAATGATACTGGAAATTTGTTTACAAAAAATAACACTACAGAAGATGCTCGAAATTTCGACCTTGGGCCATGATGCAGGCTTCGCACCTCCGTCGCATTGAGGAGTGTGTGTTTCCAACAATGCCAGGAGTATCTCTGATCTGCCCTGCAGCTGCCACAATGCGCGCCACAAGTTCTTCAGCACTGCTGACAGGTGTATGGTATATCTCGGCCTTCAGGTAACCCCAAAGGAAGAAATCCAAGCAGGTGAGGTCTGGTGATCGGGCAGGCCAGTGAATTGGACCCCCACGCCCGATCCACCGCTGGCCATACCTTGCGTTTAGATGGATACGCACGTCGTTCGTGTAATGGGTCGGAGCTCCATCGTGCTGGAACCACATCTGGCGACGCGAACCTTCGGGTACATGCGCCTCCTCCAGAAGCTGCGGCAGCACTTGATCCAGGAAAATCAGGTAATTTCCACCTGTCAGCCGTTCAGGTAACAAATAAGGGCCAATGAGGCAATCCCCCAGAATGCCGGCCCACACATTTACTGAGAAACGCTCCTGGGCTCCTCGGCTTCTGGTTTCATGTGGATTTTCATCACACCACACATGACTGTTGTGGGCGTTCCACATTCCCTCCCGGCTGAAGGTGGACTCGTCCGTAAACAAAATGCTGTTTACAAAACGGGGATCCCTGGATCTCATCGCCAAATACCATCTTGAGAATTCCACTCGAGGGCCAAAATCCTGCTCTCTGAGCAACTGCACCCGCTGGATGTGGTAGGGGTGCAGATTCCGGGAACGTAAGATGCGCCACGCAGTTGCTTGCGAAATGCCAACATGTCTGGCGATATCTCTCGTGCTAAGACCTGGGTTGTCCTCAACCAGGTTAAGCACAGCCTCTTCGTTGTCGGGGGTGCTCACTGATCGCTCCCGTTCAGGCCTGCCTCCGTCGAAAGATCCCGTTGTGGACAACCTCTGGTGTACTTGAGCGAAGAAGGCATGGCAGGGGATTTGCCTGTTGGGGTAACGCTCGGCGTACAACCGCTGAGCGGCTCGTCCATTACAACCAGCAGCGCCATACGCCAAATGCATGTCAGCCAATTCAGAGTTTGTGTACCGTTCCATCCTACTACCGATCTGCAGACAAGTAACCCGAAGCTTAAGTAGGTACCGCACGTTCAAAAGACGTGTCTGCGCATACAACTACGTCATCTCGCGTTGTCGTCTACGCATTACGTATCTTTTGCATATCGATATGGTACGATATCTTTTGCATAAATCAGCAAAAAGCACCTTATGTAAATTTTATTGCGCGCATTGTGCATGATTGAAACCAGCTATGTTTGTTAAAAAAACAAACAAACTGCAGTTTTAATAGCTTCTTATGATAAGTAAATTACTCTCTTGTTTTGTTTCTAACTGATCGTAGCGCCCCGTTTCCAGTTAGCGTCCGAAATGTCAACGAATTATGTTTTTTGCCCAAAGTGCCCCCTATCGATGTTTCTTTTTGTACCGTTCAACTGAGTTTCAGAGAGCCCCAGCAAACAGAATCATGAAAATGCATGCCATAAGTCAAGAAATCTGTTTGTTTATCTCTTAGGAGCCTTCGAGTTTCGACCACCCTGTACTTTGACATTTTATTCCGGCTCTTAAGCTTTTTGCAGGGCTCTACTTTTGGGTTCAAACTTTAAGTTAGAGTATAAACTTTGGCGAGCATGTGTTAAATTATCAAAATAACGGGCTTAAAGTTGTTGTCTAGCTCTCCAAAGTCTGCAGCGCCCCCTATCCATGTTTTAAGAGATACGCTTATCAAATTGATACTGAAGAAAGTCTAAACAAACAGAATCATTTCGACGCAACAAGCAAGAAAATCTAACCATTTCCCTAGTTTTTATGACGTTTCGAATTTCGGCACCCAAATTTTCGAAAGCACCTAGCGCCTTACCATCGCGTCAGGGACTCTACATTCCCTATTCAAAAATGTTCGTCTAGGTGTGCTCTATCGATCCTTAAAGTTTGTCACCGACGAGCTGAATCACCCTGTATATGTCTGTGATAATTTAACAAATGAATTTTGAGCCATTTAAGGGAATGAAATTTGTAAAATCGGCTACTTAATTCAGAATTGAAATTTAGTGCAATTTATTAAATAATGTCTTGTTTATTTTATTTTTCTTTCTGTTTTCAGATTTTCAAAGGCAGATGAAACTTTTTCGCTGAAGTCCAATAAGTCACTTCCTTGAATGAAAATTATAACATTCTGATAAATACTGATTTTTTGAAGAAGCTTTTGTTATTATCTGAAACAAAACTTTTTCACTTGAAAAATGTCATCGATTCCAGAAGAAAATGCTTGCTCTAGTCAACAGCACTTTGTTCCTGAAAATGGGGACAAGGAAAAATGTTCTTCCACTGATACAGGGGAAAAAGTTTTTATTTGTGAAGTATGTTCCAAAACATTTTCTAAGAACTGTGATCTAAGAAGGCATTTGTTGACTCATACAAGAGAAAAAACATTTGTTTGTGAAGTATGTTCAAAGAGATATAGTGATAACAGTGGTTTGAGAAGACATCTCTTGATGCATACTGGAGTAAAACCTTTTGTTTGTGAAGTGTGTTCCAAGAGATTTTCTCAGAATAGTCATCTAAGAACCCATCTCTTAATGCATACAAGAGAAAAACCTTTTATTTGTGAAATATGTTCCAAGGGATTTTCTCAGAATGGTAAACTAAGAACCCATCTCTTGACGCATACAGGCGAAAAACCTTTTGTTTGTGAATTATGCTCCAGGGGATTTTATCGGAATGGTGATCTAAAAAGCCATCTCTTGACACATAAAGGAGAAAAACCTTTTGTTTGTGAAATATGTTCCAAACGATTTTCGCGGAATAACGGTTTAAGAACCCATCTCATGATGCATACAGGAGAAAAACCCTTTGCTTGTGAGTTATGTTCAAAGGGCTTTTCTCGGAATAGTGATCTAATAAGACATCTAAGAAACATTCATACTGGAGAAAAACCATTTGTTTGTGAAATATGTTCAAAGGGATTTTGTGATAACAGTGTTTTTAGAAAACATCTCTTGATACATACAGGAGAAAAACCTTTTGTTTGTGAAATATGTTCCAAAGGATTTTCTCAGAAAACTACTCTTACATCTCATCTCTTGACACATACAGGTGAAAAACCTTTTATTTGTGAAATATGTTCCAAAGGATTTTCTCAGAATGGTGTTTTAAGAAGACATCTCTTGTCACATATTGGCAAAAAACCTTTTGTTTGTGAAATATGTTCCAAAGGATTTTCTCAGAAAATTACTCTTACATCTCATCTCTTGACACATACAGGTGAAAAACCTTTTATTTGTGAAATATGTTCCAAAGGATTTTCTCGGAATGGTGTTTTAAGAAGACATCTCTTGTCACATATTGGCAAAAAACCTTTTGCTTGTGAAGTATGTTCCAAGAGATTTTCTCAGAGTAGTAATCTAAGCAGGCATCTCTTGACACATACAGGATAAAATCCTTGTGTTTCTAAAATGTGCTCCAAAGGATTTTCTAGCCATTGTGAACTAAACACTTCATAATTGATACTGGAGAAATTGTTTTGTTTGTATATTGTGTTTTCTAACGTGCTATCTTATAACTATTATTTAAGGTAAAATTTGTCTCATTCCATATAGACAATGCATGAAAATCTCCCATATTTTATTTCTAAAATGGAGTATGAGCCCTGTGTATGTCATTATATTTACTATTATTACGTTTTATGTTTTAGTCTTCAGTAATAAATAAAAAAATATTTCGCACTTCATCCATGGTTTAGTGTCTTACTTGATAAGACACAAATAATTGTTGACATAGTCATTCTTTCTTATTAGTACATTCATCTTGCATGGAATAACACATTTTTCAGGTTAAGAGGCTACTTCATTCAAATGAAAAGATCCGTTCACAAATGGAAGAAATTTATAAAGATATCTCGGTTGCATTTCAATATTTTTAAATGTTCTTTTTTTTCCATTGGATAGCTAAAATTGATCTAAATGCAGGCCGTTTTTTTACTTTTTCGATTTCGGTTGCAGATATTCTGCATGAGGGTGCTTTTGCTTTTCAAACTGGTTCCGAAAAAGAAAACTTCCTCATAAAAAATATCTGTATACAAAATCAAAGGTGTAAAAAGCGGTCGGCATACAGATCGATCTAAACTATCCAATGCAAACTAAAATCATTTTAAAAAATTAAAATGTAACCGAGATATCTTTATAAATTTCTTCTACAGGCGAACGGGAGTTTTCATTAGAATGAAGTATCCTCTTAAGACAGGATTCCGTAATAGGCAGGTTCGTTTTTGCTCGTTTTACTATATTTTAATTTAGCTACATTTAATAAGCCTAGACAAGTACTATTCTTTATAAAAAATTAAATTTAATATTTAGTTGTAGAATAATGATTATTTAAAAATGCATACATTATTTGATTTTTTTTTTCCAGGGCAAATTTTACTGATCTTTGAATTTATCAGTTAAGCCGATAGAATGATTTTCATTCGGGAAGAGTCGAAATCGGAATTAAATTTAGTCCCGTGAAGACTAAAAAGAATGTATCAGTCTCGGTTCGATACGAAAAAATTAAGTTAAACCCGGCCAGGTCCTTCAGAATAAAAGGCTTGACCCAGAAACCGTAACTAGGCCCAGCCCGAGACACCAGGAAAATGTATGGTCCAGGCCTGGCTCAAGGTCGCTCATATGAATGGAGGCGTTTAGTAAAGCCATTTTTTTTTTATTAATATGAAACAGCTGTAAGGTTTGGAAATTAAAATTTTTCAATGTAAAAAACAAAGCATTGTAAAACCTGCCTAAGAAATTTCCATTTTTGACGGGTTTACAGCTCAGCAGTTATAATTGTTGGGAATGCATTTTGTCATAACCATGTTTTTTTTTTTTTTTTTTTTTTTTTTTTTTTTTTTTTTTTGTATTCAAGCTGGATTCTGTTTCATACATTTTCTGTTTGTGCAAGGTTTTAATGAATCCTTTTGGCTAGTTCTGTTTTCACAAAGAGAGGTAAATACTGGATCGGAAACAAGTTGAGTTTTAAATAGATTGTCATCTTAGCAAGTATATACGTGATTATAACATTTTATTGTATAAGGAAAGATTTTGTTATAAACAGGATCCATATTCACAGATGGTTTTAGTAAAAATAATTTTGCATGAACAAAATGCTCAACTATTAGAGACAGATTTAACAATAAGATGAAAATGATATACAGTAGACTCCCTCAAATCCGCACTCCTAAAATCCGCAACTCTCTAAAATCCACACATATTTTACGGATGTAAACAATGAAACATTCAGTTCAGATGTAGGTGCAAAAATTGATTTTTTTCAATTTTATATCAATTCCATACATTTTTTTAATTTATAATTTTTGTTAAGGTTATTGAGTTCATGTTTTTTCATGAAGAAAGAATAATTTATTTCTGAAAAAATAAAGATATTGCAAATATCATTGGTAATCACAATCTTACCAAATATAGTTATGTATTAATCAAGCTTTTTTAGTTATTAAGTCTGGCTAAACCTGAAATAAAGTTTCATTATTTTATGATTCTGATGTGAATTAGTAATGTATCTTTATGAGGCAAGTTTCATTGAATAATTTAGGAAAAACACATTTCCTCTTTTATAATGAATATTTAATTGTACATTATACATTATTAACTTGACCTTTCCTTTTAGTATTTTAATTATTTTAAAAAATATCTAAATTTTTATTATTTTAGTTTATTACTTTTTTTAATATTTTATTATATTGTATGCATTCATTATACTTTTGATTTCATTATTAATTACATTCAAATTATTTTTTTTTTAATGTAAACAAAGCAATGACCAGAAATCTGCAAAATTCTAAAATTCGCAAAACCTCTGGTCCCAAGCTGTGCGGATTTGAGGGAGTCTACTGTAGTTACAATTCTCAGTTTAAAAAATTATTTTCTCTGAATGTGTTGGGTTGTCCGCACCCGAAAATCGAAAATTTTATTTGAATTCAAACCAAAAAGCAATAGCCAGCAGGCAGGGCCGTAGCTAAGGGGGCGCTATGGGCGGCTCAGCCCCCCTCTAAAATATTTTGAGCCCCCCCTGGAAAAAGTTCCAAGGTCACTAAATGTTCCGAAAATTCTAATGAAATTCTGTTCAAAAATCTAATTTAGTTTTGAGACCCTTTCACAGTTTTGCAGAATTATTAAATCGTATCTAAATTAAGTGTTTCAACCCTCTCGCATCCTATTTATACCTATGAAGCTAACATGATGTTTAATTTTGCACCAGTTATATACTCAAAATTTTCATCATCATATACTTTTCTTGGCATAAAATGAAGTTATTACAACAAATTCATGAGAAACATTGTACCTACAATGTGAATATGCACTAATTTATCTTTCTGCGTTAGAGAGAGAGAAAAAAAATTATGAGCCCCCCCTGCATTCCCTTGAGCCCCGCCTATCGTTCACTTCTAGCTACGGCCCTGCCAGCAGGGGGATCAACAGGAATGGAGAAATTTCACCCGGGAGGAATACGTTTACTTTTGTGTGTAACTGATAAAGTTTATCTTGAAATTCTCAAAAATCCACTCAGAATCGTAAAAGTATTTCTAAATAATTTTTAATTACTGTTTTTAACAACGTAAAAACATAAACAAAACCACGTGATACAAAAACGCGACGTGATTGGTTGTGACGTCATTTGCCACGAAGTCGAAATGTTTAAGTTTTGCACGCATTCTTTTTCCCATTGCTTTTCATATTTGCAATCTTGTTTCATCAGTTTCTACAAATTTATTTAACGTTAGCAACTTTAAATTTATAAAAAAGTAAGACTTAACTTATCTTAATAAAAAATAGATCGTTTACTTTTTACTTCCTTAGAAATGTAGATAGGCTCCCAAAAATGGATTCTATTTCCATGTTAGTTTTTTAGGAAATGATTCTGATTTCATCGGCCCAGAAATACGAGGATTAAAATCTAAAGGATATGTATTTCTGTTCTACTTTTATTTTTATTTACTAAATAATAATAATGATTAAAATGAAATGAAAGATTAAAAGCTAAAACAGTAGTTCGTGATTCTTGATTGTTGTTCTTGAAATGAGTTATCTTCTTATTTCAGTATATTTTAATTTAAATAAAGTTTAAATTATTTTACAATACTGATAAAGTATATTTGATATAAAATAAATATTGAGAAATAAGACAGACTTTTTATTTATGTAATACTTAATATGTATTTTCTGACTTCTGAGTAAAAATTTTCTCGGTAAATTACAAACCTTTTTATCAAAGCTGAAAAGAAAAGTTTATAACAATACCTGAGAAAATTAAAATTGTTACAGTAAAATCTGTCCCATAGAAAGTTATATATATAAAAAAAAAAAATCATCCCTTCCACTCCCTTTCACACTAAAAAAAAGGTCATAATAATTATGAGAGTAATTATTATTATTTTTTTTATTTATTTTTTTTTTAATATATAAAGTATTATTTAAAACTTTTATTAAAAACATACTACACGAAAAAAAAAAAAGCTCAAGTTCAGACAAACATTGTGATAAGGATCATTTTCTAAAAACTATTGTACAACTTTTTAATATAACATCTAATAATGAACAGGAAATCAATCTAAATTTTCAGATTTATCCAATTTTTTAATTAACAAATATAGAACCAAGTGTAATTTGTTTAAGTTTGAACAATTTAGTTTTCGTAGAAAGTTTATCTTGTAGTCGTGACCGATTACTTCTTTCAACTAAAATTTGAATAGCTAGTTTGCAGAATCGTCTAAATAATCCGTAGCTTGCGCATAGAGTATCCGCTAGCTGGCCAGATAGCCCGGGTTCAATTCTGCGTGTTGACATTTTTTGAAACAGGATTGCTAATACTTCGATTTTTTCTTTTTTCATTTCATTGAAAATATACGCTTATTAATTACGCTTGTTTTTTTTTTTTTTTTTTTTTTTTTTTTTTTTTTTTTTTTTTTTTTATGAAAATTTCTTGTTTCATTTTTAAAGTGACATTTATGTTGGCGGAATTACAGGCTACTTTGTGTTTAATTTGTGAAGATTTTTTTTTTCCACCTTTATATATTTTAAATACTTGTCTCAAATAATGCATAATATTTTATTTAAAAAAAGAAAAAGCGTAACAAAATGAATACTTTTTTAATATTTAGTTTTAAATATTAATATATGTCAAATAATGAAATAGAAAAATGTTTATCATTACTGACTCTAAAATTTACTAAATGTACAATTAATCGGTGACATATATCAAAAATATTCAGAACAGAATATTAATTTGGAAAAATTTCCTATACAGAGCATTTCTTCTTAGCTAGTATTTGCCTTCAAAAGAAAATAAAAACGATATAAATAAAATATATATATATATCTATTCTGATTTATTATGTAAGTCTAGCTGACGATTTATCATAAGAAGTATAATTGTATATGTATGTATCATAGATTATATGTCATGTGGGATCAGCAAACAATTTTTAAATTTGTAGTTGAAAATTTTTGCTTGTTAGAGTGAAAAAAAATATATAATTTGTCCATTTTTATTCATCTAAAGTTAAATACATTTAGACATTTGATATCAAAATTATAATTTATAATTTACAGAAAATAATAAATTTTCACTTGAAATTCCATAAAATACATATATACATTAAAAATATATAACTATAAATAAAAGAAATAAATAAATAAAAATCTAGGCATAAAATAGCTTATATTTTCGGTAGTAGAAATTTTATTCTACAATTGAGATAAAATATAAATTTTCATGGAAAAAAAAAAAAAAAAAAAAAAAAACTTAATTCTATACACACAACATAAATATAATATTAAACTCCCCCTCTCCCCCCCCCCCCAAAAAAAAAACTTTAGCTAAAAGTGTTATTTAGGGAGCCAGAATCTGCTTTAAAAATCCCCCAAAATTTGAATTCCCCAGTGTATTAAAGCTACTGTACATTAACGTAGAACAAACCTTTTCTTACTCCCCCTCCCCTCATTTTTTTTCTGGATATGCTACTAATTCAAAAATACTTGTTAAAAAGTCTGAAAATGCTTCGTTGTGAATGTAAGTTTGACTGAAAATTTGTTTTCATAAATGATTGTTTTTCTTTTCCTTTTTTTTTTTTTTATACATATTATGTTAATGTTTGTTATATACATTAAACATGGATATCAAAATTAGAGGTGTTTCCAAAAAAAAAAAAAAAAAAAAAAAATGCATTATGATTATTGAATAATGAACATATATATATATTTCAAACATAAGCTATCGATTACTTGAAGGCACTTTTTAATATGCATAAATAAAAATGAATGACTATATGTATTATACATAAATATTCTTCTTGTATTCCATATGCGATTATTCCCTTCCATATTTTCAGGAAAAAAAATTATTAAAATTATATTTATAGTCAATCAATAAATATACATACAAATGAAGAATAGCAGATTATAAGTTTACAAAAACATTTCTATCAAGTTAACATCAGAATAAATTATCGTTATCATAATAGTTAGGAACGCTAAAAAAATGCTTATCAGGCGAATTTACTGGGCTATATGTGAAACATGGCATTATACAACATTTATAATACACTTTGCTACTCATTTTTAATATAGAAAATTTAAAAACATATAAGAAATATGTCAAACGCTTAAGCCAGCAACGTAGTTCTACGGTGTTTACATGGCAAATGACGTCACAGTCGCTTTCGTCCGCGATGCAGCGTTTTCGCGCCAAGCCAAAAACTGCAGTTTTAAAATTCATTTAGTGAATTATTAAAGCTTCAAATATACATAAAAATGGTATCAATTTTCTTGATTTTTTCTGCTCTTCAATATAAAAGTGAAAATGAAAATCGTGAAATTTCTCCATTGAACCTCTCTCCCAAATTTTTTATCTGGGTGTATCAAAAATTGCATAAAATTAATAAGTTTCAATACAGGCATTTTCATTTTATTATTTTGTTTCATGTGTTTGTCCTATTTTTGCATGTATACATTTAAATGATCCAGTAAAGTAAATCGTTCTATGGACAGTATTTGAGTGACGTCATAGTGGGAATCTTGAGGGTAAAAAAGTGACTGTAGCGCATTTGTTCTTTGCGCCATTTGATGCAGCATAAATACTGATAAAAGCATGCATAAAATACTGCAAATTTATTCTGTACGAATTATTTTCAATAATTATTTACATAAACACAAATTAAAATCCATGTATACTAATTAATTAAATTTTAAAATTTTTATTTTATAAATAAAATGAAAAAGTGCATGCACTTGCTTTAAAACAGAAAAAAGAATTCATCTGTAACTCATATCTGTCCCTGAAAAAGTCTATAACTTCACATAAAAATAAAGCATCAGCATAAATTTTCTAATCACAATACTTTTCAATGGCGTGATTATGACCATTATTCCCAAGTAGATGGATTTTTGTAGGCTCAAATAAAAAGAAAAAATATGCTCCATTAAACGAGGAAAAGAACATTAAAATTGCAGCAGTGCCAATTTTTTGAGGACAAAAATATTCTAAAACATTGTCTCATTTCTTTCCACTTCGCTTGCGTGCGAAAGGTGACAGATGTCAGTGTACATCCTTGTAAACGAATAATATAAAACGTTTGCGCAGGATATTGTAACAGAATGCATAATCCAGTACATTCATATCAATTTCATTCTATTTAAAAAGCTGTAACACTATTAAAATGAACTTGGAATATTCTTTCCCATCTGCTGGTAATGTAATGGTAAAATTTTGACCGACCCTATCATTAAACTACACATCCGATTTTCTTAAAATTTTAAACGACTCGACAAAATTTTGCCATAATTATACATTTCAAAGCATTCGGTTGGATTTTTTTTTCTCTGTTATATGCGGGCAGACAGATGGATTGAATGACCACTAATAGGAGCTATCTATTTATATAATTATAAATGCATCTAAAAAGCGAGAAAATAAGACTGTTTTCAACTCCAGTGTCATTGATGTGAACTGAGGATATGGTCAAGCTTGGGTACTAAGGGCGGTAGTGACATTCAATAACAAATCTGGACACATCATTTCGGAGGGGTGGCTAAGATACAGTAAAAAATTCTAAAAGGAAATCACAAAAACAATTTCACTGTAAACAGGTTTTTATATTAGAAGGTAACGCTTACATTATACAATCGAACCTATTAAGATGGAGTTGCATGGAGCTGAATTTTCGTTTTTAGTAGGTTTTCGTCTTAACTTATATATAACTTTTACGGTACGTAAATTGAGCCTGCATATGTAAGAAATTTGGCTGAAATTGTTATTTCGATATCTCTATGAAATAACACTTTTTTAAATGAAAACGTGCCTAAAATGAAATATTTTTCTAGTTCCTTTTAAATTCCACCTTAGCATGTTTTATTACATTTTGATAAATTTTGGTAAACAAATTTTGTTTCTTAGAAATTTCGGAGGGGGCTGCAGCCCCAACAGTTCACCCCCCTGAATACTTCATTGGTTACATTGCATTATTCAAAATTGCGGAGGGTCCACTTCAAGGTTAACTGAAATTTCACGGAAACGGACTGTGTAGATCTTTTTACTTTTATTAGTTATTTGGAAAATAGTTGTAGTCCTCAGTAAGGATCTGGGAAATCTGAATTATATCTGAATCTTTTTATAGGGTGAATTCCGCAACTTTTTATATTTTATTTGTTTTCTTATGGGTCCGTGTTTAATGTCCAAAAATGAAATACTTCTGTTTTTTATTTTATTCGTTTTCTGATTGGTTCATGTTAAATGTCCAGAAATGAAATTCTTCTGTTGCCACAATGACAAAAAAAATTATAAAAAAGACTAATAAAAAATAATAATAACATAAAAACGATTTGAGATACAGCTTTCAAACAAATTGCATTTAAAAGTGCATTTTTTTCTCTATACGACGGTGTAAAAATTGAAAATGTGTGATGTTTAGAAGTTTAAAAATTTTCAGAGCCAAAAATTACAAAACTAAAATTTCATTTAAAATTTGTATATGATTGGTATAAAAATATTATTTTTTTATTCATGGCGTACTTATTATAGGACTCTGTTATTAAGTAAACCACATTTTAATCATCATGAAAATGATGTTTATTATTATTTTTTTATGTATATAGAATTTATATATGTCTAAAATTTTAGTCTTTGAAATTATAATTTTCCAAATAGTAAGTCCATTTAATTGTTGTAATTTGTTAAATTACAATTTTTTAACTATTTGGAAAACAGTTGTTGTCTTCGGTAAAGAACTGGGAAATCTGAAGTACATCTGAATCTTTTTTCTTCTTTTTCTATGGCAGGCAAATTCACCCTAGAGTTCTGATGAGGCAAATCACTGACACTGGGGTTCGAAACTGTCTTAGTTTCTCGCTGTTCAGGTGCGTTCGTAATTATATAACCTCCTCAGTCCTGATGTCGCCAGGTGGAGACACTAAAAAACAACGATTAAATTAATATAAATGCTTCTAGAATTGTTCAAATTACATCTTTACTTTTAAAATTAATGTCTACATATTAGAAGCATCGACTTATGTATCTTTAGAGATGTTTTATAAAATTTTAAACTTTTTTTGTAGCGCCCTGTAAATTATCTCAGGACGGAGGAGGATAAGTACGTAGCACCTATAGTCGTCGTTCAGTCCGTCTGTCTGTCCGTCCGCATATAACAGATCAAAAACTATCCAACGAAATGCTTTGAAATTTTAAGTATGTAATTATTGCATTATTTTGCCGAGTCGTTTCAAATTTTATGATAATCGGATCTACAGTTTAATGACAGGGACGGTCAAAAGAATCCAAATGTGTCAAGAGATGCTTACATTACGGACAATGGGGAAAATGTTTCAAGTTCCTTTTAATAGTGTTACAGCCTTTCAAATAGAATAAAATTGATATGCATTTACTTGAATATATACTTTGTTACATTATGTGTGCAAAAATTACGATCGCATCTAAAAAGCGAGAAAATAAGACGGTTTTGAACTCCAGTGTTATTGATCTGAACTGGGGATATGGTCAAGCATGGGTCCGAAGGAGGGTGAAGATATTCAGTAGCGTATATAGACTCATCATTTCGGAGGGGGCTGAGATACAGTAAAAATTTCTGAGAGGAAGTCACAAAAACATTATCATTTTCGCTTTGAAATGGTTTTTATATTAGGAGGTAACGCATTCATTATACAACCGAACCTGCTAGCATGGAGTTGCATGGGACTGGATTTTCATTTAAAGCAGGATTTCGTCTAAACTAATATAACTTTTACGGTAGGTAAATTGAGCCTGTGTATGTCGGAATCTTTGCTCAGATTGTTATTTTATGGTTCTGCAAAAAACCACTTTTTAAAATAAAATCCTACCTAAAACGGAATATTTTTCTAGTTTCTTTTAAATTCCACCTTAGCAGATTTCATTACTTTTTGATAAACTTTCCCAAATAAATTTTGTTTCCTAGAAATTTCGGAAGGGTCTGCAGCGCAATCTATTCATCCCCTGAATACGTCACTGGTTACATTGCATTATTCAGAATGGAGGAGGGTCTCCTTCAAGATCAATTGAAATTTCACGAAAAGGGACTAGAATTCCTTTACCCATTTATTATCTATAGTTGTTGTTCTAGGTAAAGAACTGGGAAAACTGAAGTATATCTGAATATTTTTATAGGTTGCATTCAGCATTTTTTTTAATTCGTTTTCTTATTGGTCCGTGTTTAATGTTCAAAAATGAAATACTTCTGTTTTTTATTTTCTACGTTTCCTGATTGGTTCATATTAAATGTCCAGAAATGAAATTCCGTTGCCACAAAGACGAAAAAGTATTTTAAAAAAACTACAAAAAATAATAATAACATAAAAACGAATTGCATTTATTTCTCTATACGACGGTGTTAAAATTGAAAATGTGTAATGTTTAGATGTTTAAAAATTTGCAGTGCCGAAAATTGCAAAACTAAATTTTTATTTAAAATTTGTATATGATTGGTACAGGAATATTAATTTTTAATCCATGGCGTATTACGTACGCCATGGACACAGGAAATGATACAGTAAATAACTTGTAGTAATTCTCAGCAACGTATATCAATTTTATAAAATGTTAAATAGTTTAATATAATTAAAACGCGCATCAAAGAATGTTCTCCTTGCAAATGTAATGGAATACTTTTGTGCGACCCTGTAATTCAATAACAAATATTCTTTGCACCACATATTGTACAGAATGTATATAATAGCATGAACCTCATAGATACATATCAATTTTATTATGTTCGAAAAAGTATAACCTCATTAAAGTGCACTTGAAACTTTTCCCCCCATTGACCGTAATGTATCGGAATACTTTTGATTCTCCAAGTCATTGAACTATGCATCCGATTTTGATAAAATTTGAAATGACTCCACAAAACTATGTAACAATTATATATTTTAAATTTCACATAATTCGTTTAGGCAGTTTTTGCATTGTTATATACAGACAGATGGATAACCCTGACTGACAGTAGTTCATTGGGATGGGAAGTCATTACCTGATTTATAATCAAAAGAAACAAGAAAAGTTGACCATTTATGGGAAATAGTTTCTATTTTTAAAGATAGTAGTATAAAACTTTTTGCACAATGCAGTTTGCAATTTTGAATGAAGTTTGTTTTTAGTCATTTTATCATATTTTCTACTCCAAATAATACTAATAGGATACTTTTTTTTAGAAACGACATAAAAAATACATGTAGCTTTAATATTCATATATATATATTTGAAAAATAATAATTTTGCATGTAAATGTAAAATATTATGGAATTAATATTATTTCTAAAATTTTTTAGCGACCTTGAGGGGACTTGCAAATATTTTTTTTTTCAAGCTGAAAATTTACAGGAAATCTTAAATTCGCCATATGAAACTTTTTAGGGGGTGAGATTGAAAATATTTAAATATTGATATTTTTGGGACACCCTACATCACATTAAACACGTTACATGTGTTTGTTACTTCATCGAGGGAGTTTGAAATTGATGTTTCGTTTCTGTTTTTATCAATATTTTCTTATTTATTTGTTTTTCTGTTATTTGAGATAAAAATTGTATCGATTTGTATAACCTGGCGAGCAATCTGGCAATTTATGTAACTTTGCGAAATTGGTCAATAGGATTTCTTTGTTAGATGGGCGGAAAGGAGAAATCAAAGCAATATTCCTGTCACATTTTTTCCCTATTTCATTAAATTTTTTAAAATGTAGTCGATTCATTCATTTTTTATTTAAAGTATAACATTTATATTTAAAATTGAAACATTTCAAATTCATGGCTTTTGCTTCTTTTTTTTATTTTTTTAAGGAAAATAATAATAATACAGCCAACTATGATGATTAGTTTGATACTACTTGGTCACGCGTCAAATGAAAACTATCTCTAAAATCTACGATTAAAATGCCAATAATGGCTTACTGTTAATATCACATTCACTCAATATTAAACATAAAACCCCTGTTTGTTATGTCATGAAGTGATTTTAAATTTTATCTTTTATTTGTATTTTTATTAATGTTTTACTATTTAATTTGTTATTTATCATTAAAAATAAAAATTATGTCAATGTTTATAACTTTCGATTTATAGCTTTGCGATTTCTATAATTTCCCGAAATTGGTCAATGGGATAACAAAGTAGATCTTTTAATTTTAGCACCAAAACATTGTTTTAATTTACCACGCGGAAAATAAAAAATGCTAAATGGTGAGCAAAAAATGCTATTGGTGAGATTTGAGTCTGGCTAACATAAAAGTACCAAGAATTTTTTATGATCATGGGAACTTTTATGCAGTTTTATTCAAAAAAATAATTTTGATTTTTTAAAGAAAAGGGTTTTTAGCATATAAAAAATAAAGACATATATGGCAGTCACGTAACTTAGACTATTATAATATAAATGAAATGATAGCGATGGAACATTATTTTGTGATTTATTTCCTGCACTTGGCTAAAGTACCAAAATGGCTGCTTGATATATTAAAATAGTGGTTAGCCTGGAACTATTGATGACAGTCACATGATTAAGCTATTATTATAGAAATGATACACTGTAAAAACAAAGGAGCAATATTACATTTAAATCGGGGTTATGAATTGCTGAATGAAATTTAAATCTACACTATTTTCGGTAGTAGCTCCCTAAAAAGTGTAAGAATAATCTTGGAATGGTGCTATTTTAGTCTTTAGTCAAATTTATTGAAAGATAACACCAAATCCAGAGTAATATATCATCTTTCTGTTTTGATTTCGTATGTTTGCAGACGACCGACGACAGGCCGCCATTTTACTTCGCATTCAATCTTTCTTCCTAACTTTCGGATATCAGATGAAAAAGTAAACAAACGGTAAGCAATATTATTATTATTCTTTGTAGATTTAAGATTTAAGAACTAAATAATGTTTGCATGTGGTTTTTTAAAATTAGGTAAAGCTTTTTAGTAATGTATTAGTGCACTGCCATTTTAAGAACAATGGCGACATGTTCGAATTTAACGGGAAATGTATTCCTAGTATAACAGTTGTAATCAACTTTTTTTTTATACAGCTTTGTTTATTCGATAGCTGGCATAGTTAACCGTTTAGATGCTGAATTAATATCGCAATATAATTGTAATTTTGTTTTTCCTATATTACAGCTTCAAATGTTTTAATTTATGCATACAAATTTAGAAAATACCAAGAAAAAATAGATTTTTGTATTTTTTTTCTTTTTAGCTGTTTTTATTTCAGTGTTCTCATTTTGGAACGTGATTATTGATTGACAACCTATGCAAATATAACAAATTAATTTTCGTTATATGCTATTGTATATTGTTCTTGAGTATTTTCTCGAATTCCAAAAACATTTAGATTCCTAGCGGTCAAATGAATGTAATATAAAGAAAAACGATAAAAGCAAATAATATATATTTTTGCAAATTAATGAATTTACATATTCCTTAATAACTGTGATAAATGCTTAAACATAAATATTTTCTTTTCAAAAGTTCAAATCAACCTTACATTGTATAAGAAAAGTAAGGACATAAATATTATATTGGAAAATATACGTTTTGTATTACAAATAATGCAATGTTCTCATTTGGGGAACATTGGCGTTTAAACGATTAAGCATTTTTTTATATTATGCTTTAAATTGTACAATCGTTAGGTAATTTAATATCATATGTAGCTGATGTTTGTTATTTTCTTAAGAAAACTAGAAATTCTGAATTAAACTAATAGTGATAGTTACGAGTAATTATACATTGCATTACAAAAATATTTTATATCGTGTGACTATAGTGTTTGCCCAAACTCTAATGAATTATATCTTCATAACAAAATTTGTTATTGTAATGTTTTTTAATTTACTGAACGCAATATTGACCTATGAAAAAGATATTTTTAAGAATGTAAATATAGGAAAATGCTAGTAATATGCTTAAAATTGTTAGTAATATGCTTAAAATGAATGTTATAATAAATTGCCTCCATTAAAAGGAAGTTTCGCTGCCTCTTTGCGTCAAACTATTTATTTTAAATTATGGCTGCATTAAATTTAAAATGTAATCTCTAAATTATTTTTTTATTTTGCTGTTAAAGCCATGTAAATATTAGGAAATTTCCTTTTTTACCATCTACTTATTTAGTGTACTTTAATAAATGGTAGCAAAATAAAAAATAATTTAAAAATTACATTTCAAATTTAATACAGCCATAATTTAAAATAAACAGCTTCACGCAAAGAGGCTTCTAAACTTCCCTTTAATTGAGACAATTTATTATAACATACATTTTTAAAATATTACTTACTTCACACCAAAAAGGGTGGCAACTAAGTTGCCACTAAAAATGGTGTTTGTTTATACCATTTGAAAGTTGGTGGTTCATTACACCAATTTACAAGTGGAATTTCATTACACCACTTGGGGTGGCAACTTAGTTGCCACCCTTTTTGGTGTAAAGTAAGGGAGTTTTTTTTACAGTGTAGGAGGCAGTAATGCCATGCCATTTTTTTGTATTTGATGATGTAGGACACAAACAAGAAGAAAAAAACAAGACCTTAGAAACAAAGTGCATGACTGATTAGTTTATAAGACCTATTTATCAATTGAGTAAACATGCTAAATCAATATTCAGTATTATTTATATACAGTGAAACTCGTTTAAGATACGAATCAACGGACCGAGAGCATTTCGTATCTTAAGCGGGATCGTATCTTATACGGATTTCATGGATTCTTGAATAATAATGCATATAAAACCTGTGAACCCTTGCCCCGAGATTGTTATTAACGTATTTCAGCCATTTATATTTCACACTTTGTCCATTTTTAACAATTTTAAGAGTTTAACAATTCGAATTTAAGGATTTCGAAATAAAGAACAACTTTATTTTTCACCAAAATTTTATTGAATGTTTATACAGTAAAAAAATTAAAATGTATACTCTTTATACAGTACTCTTTGCCCCCCCCCCAAAAAAAAAAATACAATAAAACGAAAATTTTATTAATTTTTAGAAAACAGTAACTAAAATACTTTACATAATTAGAGGGGAAAAATAATAAATTTTCATAATAATTTTATGAAAGACAAGCTAAATACATGCAAGGAACAACAATTATTCGATACATTATAAAAATCGTGATATAGTTTTAGTTTCTTGAGAAAAAATCATTAACTTGGTTTGGTGCAACCTATGGCGAGACTTTATTAGAAAGTTTTCTGCATTGGTAATGTGATAGAAAATATCTTCAATGGAAAGACCAGCATCCATCGAAGAGGCATACAGTCGAAGTAAGCTGAACGTGCTCATTACAGATGCGAATGATGATATGGCTGGTACACTTGTTTCTTTATCCGCATCGTTTTCTACTTCTTCTGAAGACATAGGTTCATCGGAACTTTTGATGTCCCCGATTATATCCGCGATACAACGAACTTCACTTGTCACATCCTGATCGTCAATTTTGACAAATAAGTCCTAATCTTTGCATTCTTTTTTATACTGTTCTTATTCTGTGATGTTAACATTTTGTGAAGTGGCACGAAAAAACAAGTGACAAAAAGAAATTCATAAAAAATGCACTCCTGAGGGCGATTTATAGTAATAAAAATATTACATTAATAAAAAGCAACTAGATAAACGATACAAAAACTAAAAAGCATAAAAATATAGACTGATTTCATCCAACAACTTTCTAATATCCAATCAGCAGAGACAACAATCAATGAAATTTCAGATCCATCCACTGCTCCGTAAGAAGTGTGATGGTAAAAGAAATGAAAGCGGTAGTTGTTTTTGTATTTCTTTGAAAAAGACGGTACATATCAGAAAGCAGCGGAAAAGAAAATACTTTAGCGAGAAAAATTGTAAAAAGATAGTATCTTATGAAAAATAAATAAGACTTTACATATTCTGTCCTAAATATACGTGATAAACTGATTACATAAGCATCATATCGTATATTAAGCGGGTTTTTTTACATCAAAGGACCAATTTTCTTCGCATATTAAGCGGGATCGTATCTTATGCGTACGTATATTAAGCGGGTAATTTTACACAGGTTTAATAGGCAGTTTTCAAGGGACCAAAGATAATTCGTATGTTAAGCGGGATCGTATTTTAAACGGGCGTATCTTAAACGAGTTTCACTGTAGTTTTTGAAAATACTCAGCTGACGCTGGGTTCAAAGAATACATGATAATAAGACATACTTCATCTAAATTCTTTGAAATTTTTTGAAAAAGAAAATTTAAGAAATAACGTATTTTTCCGCAAAATCTATTTTTAAAATACTTCTTATCTATTTTTAAAAGTGTGATTTCAATAAAGTCTTTCCTGCTGCATAATTTATTGAGGTACAATTTATACTTTTCAGTTAAGATTAAGTTTTAATTTTAAGGGGAATATATTTTACAGAAGAATAACAAAAATTAAAATTAAAACTATCAAAAAATTTTACTGAAAACAAATGAACAGGAAAGGAGTTATTTGCTTTTGATGAAAATGAAAACTGTAACAATTATCTATAAATTTCACAATTTTTTTTATTTCATTTCTAAATGGAAAAACAGAAGTGATGTGATAACAGTAAATGCAATCTCACATACAGGGTTCATACGCAATTAAAAAAGAAAAAAAAGAGATTTTTAAGAGGTATCTAATTGTTATGAGGCAATTGTTTTTTTAGACAATGATTATCAGATAATTTTTTAAAAGCATTGCATAAACAAAACATTTTCTCAAGTATGATTCATGAGATGTCTTTCTAGTTGACAATGTCTAGAAAATTCTTTGGAACACATTTCAGAAACACAAAGATTTTATCTCGTATGCCTTCTTAGACTACGACTCTGAGAAAATATCTTGGAACATACTTCACAACCAAAAGATTTTTCTCCTGAATGAGTCAAGATATATTTTTTCAAAGCCCAGAAAATCCTTTAGAGCATGTCTGAGAAACAAAAGATTTTTTTCCTGTATGAGTCAAGACATCGGTTCTTAGATTACCATTTTTAGAAAATCTCTTAGAACATATTTCACAAGCAAAAGGTTTTTATCATGCATGAGTTAAGAGATGACTTTTTAGATTACCATTCTGAGAAAATCTCTTGGCACATAATTAACAAGCAACGGGTTTTTCTCCTGTATGAGTCAAGAGATGCTTTCTTAAACTACTATTCTGAGAAAATCCTTTAGAACATATTTCACAAACAAAAGGTTTTTCTCCTGTATGCGTTAAAAGGTGCCTTTTTAGATCACTATTCTGAGAAAACCCTTTGGAACATATTTCACAAACAAAAGGTTTTTCTCCTGTATGAAAAAAGAGATGTTTTCTTAGATTACTTTTATCAGCAAATCCTTTGGAACATATTTCACAAACAAAAGGTTTTTTTCCAGTGTGAGTCAAAACATGGATTTTTAGATATTGCTTCTGAGAAAATCTTCTGGAACATACCTCACAAACAAAGGGTTTTTCACGTTTATGAGTCAAGACATGGGTTCTTAGATTACCATTCAGAGAAAACCTTTTGGAACATACTTCACAAATGTAAGGTTTCTCTCCAGTGTGAGTCAAGAGATGCCTTCTTAGAGCCCCATTCTCAGAAAATCGTTTAAAGCATATTTCACAAACAAAAGGTTTTTCTCCTGTATGTATCAAGAGATGGGTTTTTAGATTACTATTCTGAGAAAATCCTTTGGAACATATTTCACAAACAAAAGGTTTTTCACCTGTATGTATCAAGAGATGGGTTCTTAAATCACGATTCTGAGAAAATCTTTTGGAACATATTTCACAAACAAAAGGTTTTTCACCTGTATGAGTCAAAAGATGCCTTCTTAGAGCACCATTCTGAGAAAATCCTTTCGAACATACTTCACAAACAAAGGATTTTTCATCTGTATGCGTCAAGAGATGATTTCTTAGATCACTATTCTGTTGAAATCCTTTGGAACATATTTCACAAACAAAAGGTTTTTCACCTGTATGTGTCAAGAGATGCCTTCTTAGACTATAACTCGTAGGAAATTGTTTGGAACATACTTCACAAATAAAAACTTTTTCTTTTGTATTAATAAAGGAATGTTTTCCTTTATTCCCATTTCGAGGAACAAAGTGCTGTTCACTGACAGACGAATTTTCTTCTGTAATGGATGACATTTTCTCAAATGAATAAGCTTGATTTCAGACGATAACAGGAACCCCTTCGAGGCATCAGTATGAAGAGATTGTTGCTATTTTCATGCAAGGAAATGACTTGCTGAGTTTCAGGAAAAACAGTTTTATCTACCACTGAATCTAAAAACAAAAAGAAAATAATAAACAAGACATTTCAAAATATACTGCACTAAGTTTTAACTTTGAATTAAGAAGCCGATTTTACAATTTTCTTTTCCTTAAATACTACAAAATTCATGCATGAAATTATCAAATTATACATTCTTAGATATGACTTGATTTAACAATTTTTTTCATAGATGAAGGTACATATGAGTAGAGTAGGTGTGCATGTGGATATATTAGACAATGCCATAGACCATATTGGGACCCTTCTATGCCTTGAGTGGTAAAAACTACAAATTTATTTCAATGAATGCTTGCAATTTACTTTTCCCATCTTTATAAGAAAAAAGTATTGGATTTGTGAAAATTTTTGAACTCCGGGTTTTGAAGGATCAACACGTTTTAGGGATCAGGGATTCTAAAAATCATGTTTTTACAAAATGTCTGTCTGTTAGTTTGTCTGTATGTGACATAATGTATGCACATTATATGGTGTGCATAAATGCTAATAGTTACACAATTTAGATATACAGGGTTACACAAAAGAGCTAAGAAAGGTTACTGAATATGAGCGTTATTTGCTAAAAGGTGGCTTTTAAATAAATTTTGCATTTTTACGTTGAAATGCATTTAGTTTGCTTTGCAATGGTTGCATAATATGGATAAAATGATATACAGGGTCACGTAAAGAACTGGATATGTGTTCGCCAATGGATGATAATTTCTGGACATTTGATTTAAGTAGTTTAAAGAGTATTTTTGTTTGAATTAAATTTTAGCAAAATACTTTCGTGTAATAAAAGTACTAGGTAAACTACAGGGCTGAACAAAAGTACTGAAATATTCCATCTATTAGTATAAATCGCTAAAAGTTTCAACCAGCTAGGCGTTCTTTTGCTAAACTAAATTTCCCCATTATATAGAATATTTATATGAACCGACAAATCAAATACAGGGTTGTTCAAAAGTATTAGAATACACATTTGTTTATGAACAGTAACATATCATTTCCCTGGACAACAAAGTTTTGTTAAAGATTTCAGGAAGCGTTGGAAAGCGACTCTATGATTAAGGCATAATTTTTCTTATTTGTTAGTTATAATGGAATGAAGTTAAATGGTGGGGAAAGTATATAGAGGGTGAGATCTATAGAAAGAAACTTAAAAATGCAAGCCTATGCATTATATTGATCAAAATTCACACATCATTAAATAAACATCATAAATGTAGCCACACATGCCTGAAACATATCAAAATACATTAGCGTATCTTTATAGTTCATGCCCACCAGTGGCCGAGAGGTTTTGACCTCTCAATCGGTAGACGGCAGGTGCTGGATTCGAACCCAATCGCAGCTGTCGGCCTAACCGTTCGGAGTTTTCGTGGTTTTCTTCGAACCTTGCGTAAAAACGGGTTAAGTTCCCTTAGAAAGACCCCCACGAAGGGCACTCCCCCCCGGTCCAATATCCCTAGTATAGATAATCGGACGACAAAAATAAACCAAACCAAACCAAACTTTATACTTCATTCCTTACCTAGAAAATAAACTTTTGTATTATATATAGATCTATCTGCATACTGTTAAATATACTTTTTAAAAATGAACCAAATATTCTGCCTGGACCCAAATCATTCATTTTGCATCACTCATTTTCAAAAACATTTGTTGCAGTAGTAATTTTTTTCATTAAAAATTCTAAATTAAGGAGATAAAGTTGAGCTGATGTATCATTTTTAGTCCCCAAGAGAGTGGCAGTTTTTTTGCAATCTGGAAATTCAGGTGTTTCTTCACTGCAAAATTCATTGTTTACATAGAAGAAATTGTATGTTATATGGAGAATTGCGTTATAAAGATCTTTTGCTGTATTGACCTGAAGCAAAGAAGATCTTCTACTCTATTGGGATAAAAGATATTTTTCAAGAGGAAAAGTGTCATTAACATTTTTTTTGTCACACCAACTCTTCCCTGCCAAAAATTAAGATAAAGTAAACATTATTGAAGAAAATGTGCAAGAACAATCATAACGCGGCGAAGAGGCAGAACAAATACTAAACAACTTTCGATTCCCCCCCCATTTCTCCCCCATTGTCTGTATGGCGTTTGCGCGAGCTTGTGCAATACGTCACCTGAAAATAATAAGGTTCTATCTGTGTTTTTGGAAAAAATCGACTTATTGATATAAAAATAGAAATGTTCTATTTGTATCTCTCGATTAAAATAATGTCGTAATATAATTGTAAGGTTATATGTAAATTATATATAACTTCATTTTGATGCAAAAGTGCCTTCATAGATACAAATAGAGCCTTCCTATATAGATAAGTCGAATATTTTCAAAAACACAGATAGAACTGTATTATTCTCAGGTGACGAATAGTCATTGCCCAATACGCTATCTCTCTTTGCATTTGTCGAAATGTACCACGGACAAGTACTTACCAATGTTTTATTTTCATTTGGTGTTCATTTCGCTAGTATGAAATCACCCTAATTTATTGAACGAAGTATTTATTCTTTGTGAGATTTTAGGAAGGGAATAATTTTATTTTCGACGCATGTTGTAGAAAGTTTTAAATTAGTTATGACAGTTTAAATTGACTCTTTTTTAAGTGCTGATTCTGAGCGAAAAATGGAGATTGACAAAATAGTTCATCTTGCATGAGATGAGGACTGCGTTTCGAAAGATTATGTAAAAATAGAAAAAAAAGCGACTGAAGTCCATTGTGACAGCAAGTTCGGAAAGAGATGACCATAAGTGGAAAATATTTGAAGAAATGGTTAAAACAATAATGAATTTACAGTTCATTCAAAGAGTCAGAAAAATTATTCACGAAAGGATTCTATTAAATCATACAATAAATCTATTGCAGAAAAAAAATATCAACGTCCGCTTAAATTAATCATCCATTGAAGGAAAAATTGAGAAATGACAGTCCGTTGTTTGAATTTAAGGGAAAATGTTTGTTATATTCTGATACATTAGACGAATATTTTTTACAGAAGGAAAAAAAAAGCTCTAAAGTATCGCGTTTTTTAAATCTAATCATTAAGGCCCCTGTCCTCGCTCGAGGAAACGCTCGCGAGCTAATGCTATTCCTATGGGGAAGCATTTTTCTAATAACTCTTTCGCATTCCGACATTTTTGAATAATTTTTTTTGCATTGGATAGCTGAGGTGCATGCCGACAGCGCACCTTTTTTACTTTTTCGATCTTGGTTGCAGATATTTTTTTAAACAGCCCTTTCAGTTTCGAAACTGGTTTTGAAAGTGAAACTAACTTTGTAAAAAATATCTGCAACCGAAATCGAAAAAGTAAAAAAGGTGCGCTGTTGGCATGCACCTCAGCTATCCAATGCAAAAAAAATATTCAAAAATGTCGGAATGCGAAAGAGTTATTAGAAAAATGCTTCCCCATAGGAATAGCATTAGCTCGCGAGCGTTTCCTCGAGCGACGACAGGGGCCTTAATATGAGACATGTCTCATATCTATGCTTATGGAGAATGGTTTTGAAGCGAAACAAGCAGAAGATGATGCAGACACACTAATTGTTAACACTATTGAAGTAGCAAAGTCTGGTGCGCTTACTGCTGTTGTTGGCGATGATGTTGACTTGCTCATATTGTTGACTGCTTTAGCACCTCCAGAGATGGAGATATTTTTTATTAAGCCTTGAAGAGGACGAATTGTAAACACCCTGTAATCATCGCACATTCTTAACAATGATGCTGTTCTGAAAGATCATATATTGTTCTTCCACACTTTTTCAGGACTCAATATCAGCAATGTTTGGGAAAGGTAAAATATCGTTAGCAAAATTTTTGAAAAAGGAAGAAGATCATTACATACAAGCTGCCAGCATTTTTAAAAGTGATCAAGTATCTTAATTTGAAGGCAGGAAAAACTATTTTTCTAGCTTTATACGGTAGTAAAGCGGAAATTTCTCTGAACAAGTACCGTTATGTATGTTTCAAGAAAAAATTTGCTGTTGGTAAAAAAAAAAGCCTTTTATTGTTGCCGCTTACCAAAGATGCAGCTAGATTGTACAGTTTACGTATTTATCATCAAATACAATACTGATTGAGCAATAAACTTATTTCCTGAGAAATGGGGCTGGCAAAATGCACCTAATTTGGTTCTAATTCCTGCTACCTTACTGCCCACACCAAAAAATATTATTGAATCTATTTTTTGCACTTGCTCCAAAGGATGTGGAAAAGCATGTGGATGCCGAAAAATTGGATTGAAATGTTCTGATATTTGGATAAATTGCTGCTGAGTTTCATTTCATAATGCAAGTAAAATTGAATTTGAAGACGAGGAAAATATTGACAGTATCCTGCCTCCTCCAAAGGAGGAGGGAAGCGCTGTTTCTGAATTCAGTGATATAGCGAAAGGCAAACAAAAAATACTGAAAGCAGCACAACAACGAAAGAAATAAATACAGATAAAAACGAATCTGAATCGAGTGTAGAAATTGAAGCTGTGGAAAGAATTACTAAAGCAGTTAAACGACTGAAATTGGATTAAGCCAGTCACTGTAACTGGAATATGCCTACGGGGAAAACCACAATAATAATAACAAAAAAAAAAAAAACGCACTAAGTGATTTACCTCAAGGGTGGTGTGGAAATAAGCATAAATGTATATTATATATTCACTTTCCCAATTCAAAGGTGAGAATTATAGATCTGTTTACATAATTTTTGTTAAACGTAGCAGCAGATTTTTGTATTTTTATAATTTTACTTTCAAATATGTTCACTTTTTTACATTTTTTGACAGGGAAGGGTTAATGTGACAAACAAATGTTACTGACACTTTTTATAGGAAATTAAATTATCTACAACTTTGTAATTCAACTTTTTTCTCTAAATGCCATTGTTCATGAGATATTCACAAAAAACTGATTTTCAAGCTCTTTAGCGCCCCCTGGTGGCGAAAGCTCACATCAGATCAATGGGGACTTTTAGTATGTTTAACTACATAACCTAACTAGCATCTATGCAAAAATCCAGCTTTGTTCTAATTTTTTCCCCTATTTTTGCTAAAATGACTGGGCTAAAAAGCACCTTTACATGTTATAATTAATTGATGAGTTATTAAAATTCAAAGAAAGAATTAGAAAAGAAAGAAAGAAAACTATGTTTTGTCATTAATAGTGTAAAGCCATAAAAACAATGTTTAAAGAATAAACTCAAGTAAACTTAATTACCCTTGAAGATTTTGTCACTATCAAGTTTTCCCGAGGTGTTGCATCAGTCTAATTTTTAAAGTTTTCTGTACGCTTGTTCTTGTTTGAGAATGTAAATATCTCAGCTGTCGGTTCGCCAGGATAATTTACTCTGATCCGGGAACTACACAATGATATGGCATGTTGTATTCTATTAGAAACAATATATATTTTTACATTTATTGATTTACAAGCAAATATAAATAATATTTAGAAGAAAAAATTCCATTAAAATTGTTTACCTTATT
This sequence comes from Maratus speculifer, assembly GCA_964019185.1. NCBI lineage: Eukaryota > Metazoa > Arthropoda > Arachnida > Araneae > Salticidae > Maratus > Maratus speculifer. Next base: position 37,948,915 of record CAXHSM010001376.1, read on the forward strand.
TTCCGGGAATAACGCCGCACCGAGTATAACGCCGCACTTGGTTAAAAATAAAAAAACTAGTTTAACGCCGCACCGGGTATAAGGCCGCACCGAGTGTAACGCCGCACCGGGTGTAACGCCGCGCCGGGTATATTCCCACATTCATTACTAGAGCAATGAAATAAAATTATAACTGATATAAAGTAAAACATTTTGATCTTAAAAAAATAACTTATCTTTTTTTGTTGTACAGTTATTTCAATGAAACCGGAACCTCGTCCATTCGCTGCGCCACGATTCCCGTTAACTTTTGCTTAATTGATAACATTCAGCTTAAATTTTGCAGGGTAACTGCGGCGCTTACAACTCATATCTGAAGACATATTTAAGATAAAACTTACCATAAAATACCGTTAATCTGCCCCCCCCCCCAAACGTGACGAAAAATCGTAAAATAATTAGAGGGGGGCGCTTACACGGGATTTTTCGCGATCGTTTCTCAAAATTTGCAGGGATGAATCATGATAAATTGAATGAATCGTGAATCTTTGGATGAATCATGAATTTTGATACTTGAAGCAATACTTGAAAAAATTTGCGTTTTTTTTAACGAAAATTCTGTCGAAAAACGCAGAAAAAAAGAAGAAATTTGTAAAAAAACCCCAAAAAGCATGAAATCAATTAAAAAATCTCGAAAAAACGCACATTTCTAAAGATTCAGGATTTATTCATTTCATCATGATTCATTTTTTTCTCAACCGTTCTTTTGACTTAATTTGTACTTTTTTAAAGATTTTTTGACGTAATTCGCATTTTTATTGCAATCTTTCGTCGGAATGTGGGTTTTTTGGCGATACTTCGTCGAAATTCATGATTTTTTCGCGATCCTTTAAAGAAATTTGCGGCTATTTTTCATGATTGTTTAGCGAAATCGGCGTTTTTTCAGCGATTATTTTGGAAGGGAGGGCGCTTTCTCGGGATATTTTGAAAATTTAAAATTTTTTATAAAGTTGAGAGGGGGCGGATTAAGGGGATTTTACGGCATATCAGAAAATTAAAATCAATTTTAAGCATCAGATTCTTTAACCTTAAAAATATAATTCCATGTGCATGTGTATAATTACAGCAAAAGCAACGAAAGTTTAGATTTGCCGATCTGTTTTCAAAAAATTTAAATTAATTAGTCCTATTTACAAGCCGCACCTAGTTATTGGCGGCACTTTTGTTTACAAAACAAAAAAATCTAGTTTAACGCTGCGGCGTTATTCCCGGAAAATACGGTAAACTTTTCTGTATATTTATTAGCGTTTTGAGAATGATTGGTCATTAAGACAGTATCAACTTTAACTCAAATACCTTAAGTAGGATAAAATGACATTAATTATTTTTATGTCCGTATTAAAATTATTTACAAATAAATAACAAATGTAATAATTTTAATAATTAACATTACGTACAAATAAAATAATGTTATCACATCCTATTTCGTCAGTTGAATAAGACATAATTTTTCTCATTCTAATCATTTCTAAAAGAATCTGTAGATCGAAAATAAAGACTCTTTTTTAAAGGATGGGGAGAGTTAAAAAGAAAATTCATGCAATAATTCATCAAGATTTGAAATATAACACATTTTTCCATTTTCTATAAATGCATTACATTTTAAGTTATAAGCGACTGCTATTTGGAGATGACTTTCCTAAGCTGTATTGTCTGAAAATTCAGTTCAAAAAACCAACTTTCCACATTTTCTAAACATTTCTTCCCCTTATCAAAAACTTAAAAAAAATTATTTAATTTCTTTAAATGATAATTAAATGATATATAAATGACATATAAATGATAATTAAAAAAGACTTATAGTGAATGCAGCCATTATTTATGTGTATTCATGCTTTATAAGAATAATAAAGTTTTCAAAATCAAACTTTTTATTCGATTCTAAGCAGTCAGTCTGGAAAAAAATTGATGACCTACTTTTATCATTCCCTTGCATGTGGAGCGATAAGGATTGTAAACATTATATGATTCATGATAATTGCCGAAACGTCAGTTGAAGGCTTACTTTGGAGACACGAAATTTTTTGGATTCTGTCTGTCTGTCTGTCTGTCTGTTCCGCGATAACTGACGTAAAAAGCATTCGATTGGCTTGAAATTAAGTGGGTATGTTAGTGAGACACTGGGATTCAGCTGTATAGTTTTTTGTAAGATTTGATTCATTCGTTCGGAAGATATAGAATATTTTATTTCGCGCAATAATGCTTTTCTATGGCAAATCCAATGATTTTCAATTTTTTTCCCCGAGAGAAAATGACACATTTGATTAATGGAATTCAATGATAAATGGATACTAAAATTTACCAGTTAAATTATTCGTATTGTTTTGAAATTTTGTCAACGCATTTGTCAGATTTTTAAAATTATTACTGTAAATTTTGGAATTTTTTTATAAATGTGTTCCAATAGTATAAACTAATTTGTTTTAGAGATTTACTTATTTCAAATGTATTTATTTTATTTTCTTTATTTTCTCTTAATGGTTGCTAAGTAACCTTTCATCTAAACCCTTATCCTTATAATGCTATAAATTTGAAAGCGTGTACAAAAATTTAAATGAATTCAACATCAAAACTGATGAATTAATTAATAACTTTGTATCTTTGCGTATAAATATAACATAGCCCAGGGAAAAAAAAACATTAGCTATGTTTTATTAATTTTATTCAAATATTTTTCTTAATAATTCAAAATTTCCTTCTTTTTCATATCGAATCAATAGGGATTTTTTAAATAAAATTTATCCAATTTCCTTTATCGTTGCCAAAAAAAAAAAAAAAATCTAAATTTGGAATAACAATTTTTCAACAGCAATGAGTTTCAATTGAGCAATTTCCATTCGAAAAATTAAACTAAGAAAAAAAAAAAAATAAATATGACGTCAGAATTAAAATAACTATAGATATAGAACTTTTTGTTAAATATTAAACAAGGATATTTCTTTCGTTAATAAGAATTTTTCTAACAAAAATGGGGGCATAATTAGAAGTAAAAGAAATAAAAAAGAATTATATTTTTAATAAATATTTTACTTAGTAAACTATGACGTCATAATTGAACAAAAACAGGTATTTTATAGTAGTCGTTTAAAATACAAGAAACATGGATATCAATAACTCATTAATAATGACGTCATTGCCGAAACTTCAGTGAAGGCTAACTTTGGAGACACGAAATTTATTGTTTTTCATCTGCCAGTCTGTTCTTCTGTATGTCTGTCTGTCCCGCTATAACTGCCGCAAAATGTAATCAAAACTTTTTTTTTTTTCGGAAACAAAATTGTAAATCTCTAGATTACTGTGTTTACACTTACAAAAGTTCCTGATACATCAAGTTTAGGTGTTTGTGGTTGGCAGGCATGTAGAAGTATGAGGATAATGAAAAATATTTGTCCAAACTGTTACTTATCCTTATAAATCAAAATGTATAAAGAAATGCAAGATATACAATAACCATTAGCACAATTATTAGAAAGTGACAAATTTAAATTAAGTGAGGCTCGGGGGGTTCAGGGGGGCGGAGCCCCCCTGAAGAAATCTACTATGTTATAATAAAGAAAACAAAATTAATAGATCATGAAATTTTAAGAATATCCTAACATAATTAAATTTTATATTTACCGCTTTTGATGGCTGAAAACTTCTAATTCTTATTTTTATCTTACAAATACTTACGTAATTTGAAAATTTTAAATTACAGTTTCCAGGAAGTTGAATATTACTCAAAGTTTGTTTAAAAAAAATATGAACAAAGCTGACGTTGAGGCTCCTGATCTGCAGATTTACTAGTTATGAAAAGGTAGAGTGCGTTCAAGCTGCCTTCTTTTTTCCCCCACTTCTTCTATCGCTCTGTTTGGTACATTTCAGCTGTCACAATGTCAAAGAAATAAATATAGATTTAAATTAGAAGATTTTGTTCTAACAGCATTTAACCACGAAATGATTACTAGGAGAAAAAAAATACTTGCCATCTCTGTGTTGGTTCTTAAATAGAAGAGATTTTAACAATACAATTGAATATGTTTCATTTTCGGGTTGTTTTTAAAAATATTTAGCAATATTGTTAATATTTAAAAAATACTTGTTGCTTGAACATTTAATGTTATATGTTATATCTTATATTAATTTCAGACCCTTGGTGCATCAAATGAATGCTGCTTTGGGTCGGGACCAAACTGAAGAAAGGGTCGGTTTAGCAAAAGTACTTGAGTAGGGTTAGTTTGAGTATGCAAAATATTTGCATGAATATGCATAAAATATTTCTTCAACAATTTCAATTATAGGATAATGTTGATTAAGAGATAATCTGATACTCTATGAAAAATTGAGTCTGGTTAAGCCAGGCCCAGACTTTATTTTATTGATTTTTCTTGGTTGCATGGAACAAAATTTTAGCATTTATATTAGACAGGACAAATATATTTTGCTCGCCTGGATATGAAAATTTCGGCCCATCCACATCATTTTAAATTTGGTGCCTCAATCTTTAAGACAGGGATGAATATGAATATTAAAAAAAAATCTGATTCATTTCAGAATAAATTTTCAGAATGGTTACAAATGAGAGAGTGGGGGGGGGGGGGAGAAGAGGGAAATCCACTTTCTGCATTAACTATGCCTTTTTCCATGTCCTTTTGATTTAATTTGTGTTTTTTTGCAATCTTTTGCAAAATTTGTTGGGATTTTTTACAACCTTTTAGTGAGATTTGCAGGATTTTTTTTTCATATTTCCAAAAAATTTGCTTTTTTGCGAATTTTTGGCGAAATTGGTGATTTTTCATTGAACGAATAATGAAATCAAAATTAGCTTGTTTTTGCGATCATTTATTGAAATTCACAATACATTTTATGTCCAAATTTATGACTGTTTTTTTTTTTAATTTTCAGAGAAATTATTAACAGAATCATGCCTGCTGGAAAAAAAAGAATGCATGTTAATGCCACATTGCTAGACATTTTAGTTTGAAACACATAAACACCGCAGCGTTCCTTCCTAAAATTATGATACCAATCCTATTTATCATAGCCAATCACATTCAAAACTGTAATTTAACACTATTAAGCGTAATAAAATTGTTAAAAATGGTAAATAATAAGGCACAGATGCAGTGTTGAATTCAGAAATTTTTTCTCCTTTAAGGATTTCTGTAGTTCTGTGAACAATATAGAATTCCTGGAGGGGAGGGGGGGGATTTCACTTTTTGACAACTGAAAACCCAAAATCTCTAATTTTTCTGATGAGGGGCATTTTATTGCTCCTGAGGATAATGCCCCCCCCCCCTGAATTCAACACTACACAGATGTTGTATATGCACCATAGTGGTGCGATTGCAGGTTTTATCCCTCATACAATAGCCATGTCATTTTGTTTTAACAATTTATTTTTAAAAGAAACAACAGTTACAGAAATAAATAAACAGTAATAAATAGAAAACAAAATAATAAATATAATAATCATTATCAATGTCACAAGTTGTATACTGTGGCACAGACAAGGGAGAGGTTTCTGGAGCTAAAATCCCTCCCAGAGCTAAGGAATTTTGCTATAATTACTGCTTTTATGAATCAAAATGAAATTTAATATCTAAACTTTTTGCATATTTCTGAATCTCCCATTTGGTTGAATCAGATTCCATTTAACAAAGTGATTTAATTAAATAGCAAAATTCTACTTAAAACTGTGAAAGTGCATATTACATGCATTAGTTAAGTGAAAATTGATTATTTGAACTTTTTTGAGACATCTTATGCTATGATTATTTCCTGTTCAATTCATACCCAGATATCTTTAGAGAACTATAACAATAACAAAGATATTTTAACAAAATTTTCAACAAATTCATATTAATTAATGCCAAATTCGATGTCATGTAACATCATGTGGTGGAAAACACCTTAAATAACGATTTTAGTGATTGACACATAGTTTTATTATTGCCGTTTTCTGGCTTTTATGTTTCTAAACGGTAACATTGTAAATACAATCAAAGATCTATAATCCGCACAAGTTGGGGCCAAAGGTTGCGCGGATTATGGACTATTGCGGATTATAGAATATTGCGGATTATAGAGAATAATGGATTATGCGTCATTTTATTATTCTTAGACAGCATTTTAATTCTATAATCAGTATAATATGGAAAGATAAATATGAAATCTAGTAACTAATTTAATAATTAATTTTAAAAAAATGCATTTTTAAAGTTATTTTATTTAAAAAAAATTATATTACAGTCAAAGATCTATAATCCGCACAAGTTGAGGCCAAAGGTTGTGCGGATTATGGAATTTTGCGGATTATAGAATATAATGGATTATGCGTCATTTTATCATTCTTAGACAGCATTTTAATTCTATAATCAGACTAATATGGAAAGGTAAATATGAAATCTAGTAATTAATTTAATAAATAATCTAAAAAAATGCATTTTTAAAGTTTTTTTTTTTTTTTTAAACGATATATATATATATGTATTTAAAGAACAATAATTACATAATAATGAGATTTATTTTTAAGGAATATTTTATGGAAGAAAGTATAAAAAAATGAGAATAAATTATGCACAAAAAATAACCAACACAAAGTAAAATAAAATGGTAATTACTTCGGTATACTATAATGAAATAGTACTATGAATATTATATAAGAAATCTTTTGTTCAACATAAATAAGAGTCGAGTGTTGTTTGTTTCAAAACCTGAAATGAATGAATCATGAATCTTTGATGAAATGTGAGTTTTTTCGAGATTTTTTAATTGATTTCTTGCTTGTTTTGGCCTTTTTTTTACAAATTTCTCCTTTTTTCTGCGATTTTTCAACAGATTTTACGTTAAAAAAAATCAAGTATAAAATTCATTATTCATTCAACGATTCATTCATTTCATCATGTTTCATTCCTGTAAATTTTGTAGAACGATCGCGGAAAAATCCCGTGTAAGCGCCCCCCTCTAACTATTGTACGATTTTTCGTCACGTTTGGAGGGGCGGATTAACGGTATTTTACGGTATAATATTTAGTTCTCAGCTGGTGTTGTGTTTACTATTACACTCCTGAACTTGCACAAACTGAAATAGCTACGAATAAACAGTTGTCAATTCGAACGTTCAGTAAGATTAGGCACGTTCCGTAATGTAGTTTAGTTTTTTACTGTCAATAAAATAAAAGAGTAAATAAAAAAAAATACATGTTTATTATGATTTTTATTACATTTTTTATTATTTGTTAAAAAAAAAATCATTTTTGGATCACGGATTTGTAATTTTTTTTAACTGTTTATTTCATTGTTTACATTCGTAAAGTAACGCGGATTATGGGTCCGCGGATTATAGATCCTCGACTGTATATGCTTCTATCTACATGTCGTTTTCACATTTACACTTTATGCTGCACATTTCTTAATAATTTAAAGCTAAAATTTAGACCACTTCGGTCAAACGTATACTTCGCTTATAACTCTCCACGAACTTTAAAGTTTGTACTAAAGCAAGCCGATTTTTCATTAAAAGACTTAAAAAACGCAAGCAACCAATTTACACAAGGCAAACTCAAACAGAAGCCGGCAGTGGTAACCGCACTCACATGGGACTAATTACAAACATTAGCAGTGAAAAAAGCGCCACCTTTCTTTCATTATAAACGCGAATTACTACGCTTTTCATTATTCATTTTGCATCTTGCATATACATTAGAGTAAAAAGTAAAATCAAGACACATGAGCCGTAAATTTATAAACATCAACTCATCAACTGTGCTTGTTCCCAAATTAAGAATGTAAATAGAATGAAAAAAAAAGAGTTCCCCAGCTAAAGCTTAGTTTCCCGAAAAATCGGATCTTGAGAAATCAATCAGAGTTTGCTTGTAATTGAAGGTTCCCGTTTGCCTTTCCTGACGCTGGCGAAACCTTTGCAATCGATCACTATGATTGATTACATTGACTCGACTTTTCCAACCCCTAATGTTTAGTTCTAAGGTGGTGCTGTGTTACTGCTAGGAAGCGCAGCAAGCACACAAAGTAATGCGTTTTCATTTGTTATTTACTCTCCTTAATTTACACAAACTAAAATATAGTTACAAATGAAAAGCCGGCGTTTCGAACGTTCAGTAAGCTTATGTGCGTTCCGTATTACAGTTTAGTTTTTTACTGTAAATAAAATAAAAGAGTAGATTTAAAAAGTACATGTTTTATTAAGATTTTTATTAAATTTTTTATTATTTGTAAAAAAAATCATTTTTGGATCATGGATTTGTAAATTTTCTTAACTGTTTATTTCATTGTTTACATTCGTAAAGTAACGCGGATTATAGAAAATTGCAGATTATGGGTCCGCGGATTATAGATCCTCGACTGTACTGTTTAAATGAAATATGACCAATGTAACTGCGGAAAAGATGCATTATGATTTGATACAGTAAATGCAGTAGACTCCCTCAAATCTGCAACTTTCTAAAATCTGCACATAATTTACAGATGTAAACAATGAAACTTTCAGTTTTGATGTAGGGACAAAATTTACCTTTTTTATTTTTATATCAATTTCATATATATTTTAATTTGTAATTTTCATTAATATTACTGAATTCATGCGTTTTCATGATGGAAGAATAAATTTGTTTTGGAAAAAATAAGATATTGCTGATATTACTGGTAATCACAATTTTTTTACCAAATATATTAATGTATCAACCAACATTTTTTGGTTATTAAGTCTGACTTTATTTTGTGATTTTGATATGACCATGGAGATAGAATAGTAGAAGGAGAACAGAGGAGATAGGCTTTTCCCAACAGAACTTAGCTCCAAAGTATTGCCCGGTGCATAGCATGGTGCTAGTGATGATGGACTGACTTTCGATCACATGACTTGTTTGACTAGTTTCTCGACTAATCTGCTAGAGGGACGCAGGGGGCGCCGGATTTCATCTTCTCTCAAACTGCCAGAAATGCCAGCCAGACTCGGAAAGACTTTAGGGGCAAAAATGGAAGCACCGTCTTTGTTCTACTTCTACTATTTCTATCTTCATGATATGACTTAGTAATGTATCTTTATAAAATGAATTTCATATGAAAAAGCCATCTTACTTTTATAATAAATATTTAATCATACGTTATTGGTTATTAACTTGACCTTTGCTTTTAATATTTTAATCATGTTATGAATTATCTAAATTTTTATTATTTTAGTTTATTACTTATTTTAATGTTTTATTATATTGTAAGCCTTCATAATAGTTACAATTTCATTGTTAATAACATTCAAATTAAATAAAAATCAATTAATTAATCAATAAACTAAATCAATAGAAAATGTAAAAAAGCAATGTAAAAATGTAAAAAAGACACAAAATTCTGAAATCTGCAAAACCTTTGGTCCCATGCTGTGTGGATTTGAGGGAGTTTAATGTATACTGATTTCACTAACCAGTGATCCAAATAACTGGCAACACCTTTATCCGAAACTCCCCACCCCCAGAACTGAATTCTGGCTGTGCCACTGGTTGTATATATTAACACTTATAGCAACATTTCAAAACAAAGTTTTCACCAAATTTTTGATGGGGATAAAATCATGGCAATGTTGTGTGTATATGACATCTATGCAATAGTAATGAAAAAAAAATTAAAATGATAATCAATATAAAAAATCAATCTAGTTAATAATAATAAAAATTAATAAATAAAATATAATAAAAGCATAATAAATAATAAAAAAAAATTAAAAATGAACTATAAAAAAAATCCCCATAAAGAATGATAAGTAAATAAACAATGTTATGTATTATTATCATTGCACATTGCAGCTCTTATTAACAGTGCCACAGTATCTAGTTTCAGAAACTAAAGATTAATTTAATTATTTTAACTGCCATCATACTTGATACAATTGTACCTGACCTGGCACAGAAAATGTACAATTAATACTAATAATAAACAGAGCATAGTAATTTAGATTCTAAAGAAAAAAAATCTATGTACGTGTTATGTGTGGTAAAATAAACAATTGTAAAAAGATAATTAAAAATTTGAAACCTAAAAATAAAGTTTAAAAAAAAAAAAAAATTACACCAATTCTGAAGATCCATTCAATTGACTGACTGTGTCAAAACAATGTGCTGATTTTTGCAATATTGATTAACGTTTTGTAAATACACCTAAATATGAAAAGAGCATGGAGCCATTATCAAAAATAAATCTGAAAAAGCATTACATTTTAATAATGCTTTAAATGCTTAGTAAAACATTTTAATAATACTTTAAACGACTATCGGAAGAAAGTTGCGATAGATGAAAGTTCATGTAGTCACGTTATCAAACAGCAAATTGTGTAATTTTAGTTGAAGATTAACCAAATAAATTAAGTTAGTGCTAATTTATTTTAATAAAGAGAGATATTAATTAATAAACTAACACTTTAAAAGTTATCTGATATTACAAACACGACGAAACACAAGACGCTTACGCAAGAATGAATCGTTTTATATAAGGACTCATTGAAAAGGATTCAACCAATCATAGAGTATTTTGTATCGTAAAAAATAAAATGTTAGATTCGTCGTTAAAGTGTTATATTTGAGAATTCTGACTAATGCTTTACACTCCTTTTTTAATAAATAAATGTTTTATTTTGATAACTAAAATTATTTATGGATTGATTCATTATTCATAAATGAATTTGTCCGTTGTGATTCATTCTTCGTGTTGGCGTTTGTAAAGCCAAGCAAGCCAGGTTAGCTGAAACTCTTGTGAAACCGAGAAAAAGAAAACCTTAGTTGCGGTTTTTTTTTTGTTTTTATCTTAGTGTATTCTGTAACAATTGGTGATTTTTAAAATCATTTAACTGATCTATCTCCTTTATTTAACTAAATGAATGGTAAGATATGTTTTTTTAGTCTTTCTTCTACTGAAAATTTTACAACTTGTGATTTGATCGTTTGATGACACGACATATTATTTGACACAACTTTCATTTTTGCTGACATTTATAGTCATTTAAAATATTCGGCAATCCGGTAAACTGTATGTTTGGCTGGTCGAATAGCAACTATCAGGTAACTAATTGACATACACTATAAAAAACTATGCTTTGAATTATCACATCAGATAACTTTTCTAATTAGTTATAATTTTTTTCTTAAATTTCATGCTTGTTAATATATTTTTCGTAAACTCTGAAAGAAATATTTTAAAGTCAAAGAGGAATTTTGAAAAATTGGATTTGGAAGAAAAGTGTTACAGTCAAATACTGTGAACCAGAGAAGAGAGAAAACCTTTATGACAATTATGTAACATAGCATAGCTGATAAAAACTACAATGATGATAATATGTAATAGTTTATCAGTGTTTTTTAATAACTGATTTTTATAATTTTTTGTTATTTATTTATTAACTTTTATTTACTTATTATATTTGTTTTTATTTTTATTTATTTATTTATTTTTGTTATTTATCCCTTTTAACAAGTTTAAATATATTTAATGATGTTAAGTTATTATTTTGAATGTGATTGGTAACCCTTTTTGGCAATTTATCTCTTGTTCCAGATAATGCATAAAGCACTAAAATGATCATTTCACGATAGATCTGCAAAGATTTAATGAAAAAAAAAGGCCATTGTAGAGATACAAACATAAGTCGGCAAGAAATTATTTGCATGTGTTCCCATTGGTACTACAGAAATAAGTCATTGCCAGAGGAGTTATACAAAGCTCTTAGTGTGTTCCATCAAAGCCAAACATAATATCTATAAATATAATTATTTTTTTTTTTCAATTGCATCATGTTAGAGAGGGGGGGGGGAAGCATCTCGTTTTCAGATGGAGTGAACCTGAGCTTTCTTATCTCCTCATTTTGCAAATGTTTGTTTATCTTATTTTTCAATCTTTACTTTCATGTTGAACTATTCCAAGGCAGAAAAATAATCTACTTTAGAACCAAGATGACAGATAAAGTCAAGAATTGATAATTCACATACCCTTGTAAAGTCCATATTGCTTAGTAGAAGTAAGTATCAGAAATTTAGCCAATTTACTGCTAAAAGTATCTGGTAAATGGCTACAAATTTCTTCAGTCGACTGCAGTAAAAAAAAAAAAAAAAAATCATGGAAAAAATTGGGTTTTTTCGTGAAATGCTGGTGGAAAAAATTACAAATTTTGCTAATACGTATTTAAATATTGCAAATTTTGACAAATGATAGTCAAAAAAAAAAATGTGAATTTCGGTAAACAATTGCAGTAAAAAAATTGTGATATTTGTCAGAAGATTGTGGATTACACAGTGATATTTGAATACTTATCTTTGGAAAATATCACAAACTATGGAAATAGTTGCAGTAAAAAAAAATGCAAATTTCATGAATTGATCCCGAAAAAAAAATCATTAATTTCATCAAACGATTGTTTGAAAAAATAGTGAGATGATTTTTTCAAAATATATATTCCCCAAGAATTTCTGCAATTTATTAGAAAAAAAAAAAAAAAAGTTTCTGAATTTCATCAAAAAATTTTTGAAAACATTGGTAATTTGTGAAAATTGGTCTTTGAAAAAAAGTGGAATTTCAGCTACGAATCGAGGAAAAGTATTCCAAATTTTGTTATAAAAACGTGGAAATATATGATAGTGAATATAGTGAATTTTGGCAACATAATTTTCATAATAAATCAAATTCTAATGTATATAATATTCTTTAACTATATAATTTTCCTAATAAATGAGCTTTTATGGCATATTATATTAAATATTCATATTGTATATTATACTATACTGAATACAATATTAAAATGTTCTCCAAAACAAACAAAAAAAGAAAATTACTCATAATCCATGTAATACTCTGTAATTTGCAAAATTCTATAATCTGCACACCCTTGTTCCCAGCTTGTGCAGATTCAAGATATTTGAAAAATTAGACTTTGTGATCTAGAAATAGAAAGAGAAAATCATTTTTTTTAAATCATTTATGGGGGGGGGGAAGCTTATTTTTCTTTAGTATAAAATGGTCATAATATGAGAACCATTATTTTAGAATATATATTAAAATACCTAACATACATTTCTTGTCATTGTTAAGACATAATTCAAATTTAAATTTGCAACATTCATACATTTAAAAAGCCAGTTTTAAACCTATACATGTGTAAGTAAAACCTCACTATTTTTAAAAAACTGAAAAATCAAATTACATTTTCCAGTTGTTGCTAAAGCAAAGAATTTATCAGCGAATGTTGCCAAAAAGGGTGTTAATAACAGATTTTTCAAATGTGGCAGTTCAGAAATAGTACTCGTGAGATAAAACTTGCTTATAACTAAAAATTTTATATATTTATCAAAAAATTCTGGGAGCTAAATGCATGATATATACAGTAGACTCCCTCAAATCCGCACAGCTTGGGACCAGAGGTTTTGCGGATTTTAGAATTTTGCGGATTTCTGGTCATTGCTTTGTTTACATTTTTAAAAAGTATTTTGAATGTATTTAATAATGAAATCAAAGGTATAATGAATGGTTACAATATGCTAAAATATTAAAATAAGTAATAAACTGAAATAATAAAAAATTACAGTTTTTAAAATGATAAAAATACTAAAAGCCAAAGTTAAATTAATAAATCAATAGTATACAATTAAATATTCATTATAGAGATGAAATGTATTTTTCCTACATTATTCAATGAAGCATCATAAAGGTACATTACTAATTCACATCAAGATCATAAAATAATGAAGCTTTATTTCAGGTTTAGCCAGACTTAATAAGTATAAGAGCTTGATTAATACATAAATATATTTGGTAAGATTGTGATTACCAATGATATCAGCAATATCTTTATTTTTTCAGAAATAAATTATTATTTCTTCATGGAAAAACATGAATTTAATAACCTTAACAAAAATTACAAATTAAAAAATATATGGAATTGATATAAAACTGAAAAAGTCGAATTTTGTACCTACATCTGAACTGAATGCTTCATTGTTTACATCTGTAAAATATGTGCGGATTTTAGAGAGTTGCGGATTTTAGGAGTGAGGATTTGAGGGAGTCTACTGTAATATTAAAAAAAGGGAAAAAAATCTTAAAATTCAAAATTTTTAAAAAACCTAATCTTTTTTTATTATTATTTAAAAAAAATGGTTTATTTTCTAAATTTTCTTACCAAAACAATAAATGTGACCAAAAGTTCTACAAGAATCTTTATTGACAGCCAATTTCTTTTATAGTACACCAGTGATTTCTGATCTTTTATTGTTCTACCTAAGCATTTATAAAATCGTGATTGCCAACCCCCCCCCCCTTCCCTACTACATGTGCACACACATATTTTGAAACATACATATCTTATTATTTTAAAAGTGAACTATATTTATCTCAAAGAAGTGTGGAGGACCCTTAACAATAACTATTCATTTCACATTTTTAAAAAATTTATTTAAAAGATTAAACTTTCGTTCCAACATGTGTGATTTTAACATAATTCTATAAATGAAACAATAAATCTTCACTTTTATGTCAAAAAGTGTTTGTCGTGCCTTTCCAATTTACTTGAATATTTTATAAAAGTGTTGTCTATACAGTCAAAGATCTATAATCTGCAATTTTCTATAATCCGGGTAACTTTACGAATGTAAACAATGTAATAAACAGTTAAGAAAATTTACAAATTTCTGATCCTAAAGTGATTTTTAAAACAAATAATAAAAAAATTGAAAAACAAATCATAATAAAACATTTATTTTTTATTAATATAACTCTTTTATTTTATTAACAGTAAAAAAATGGATTATGAAACATATGTAGTAATTATTTTTATTTAAATGCACTTATGTATAAATTTTTTAATAAAATAACTTTAAAAAGGCATTTTTTCAGATAGCATATTAAATTAATTATTAGATTTCGTATTTATCTTTTCATATTATACTGATTAAAGGATTAAAATGCTGTCTAGGAATAATAACATGACGTATAATATACATAATACTGTATAATCCTCAATTTTCCATAATTCGCACAACCTTTGGCCGCAGCATGTACGGATTATAGAACTTCGACTGTATTTTTATTTTCACATTGTGTTTGAAGGGACTGTTGCATCATTGAGCATCTAAATTGATAACATTGCCCCATTTTATAATCCATAATAACTTTTTAACAGTTGGTGATAACACATTTTTCTATGGATAACAGAACAAGCAAGAAGCATTTTAAGAATAGGACCTTTATCAAATTTAATCTGTTTATTTTACTTCTTCAAATTAAGTATAACACAACAAATTTCCCAATTGTTACTTTTCAAAAAATACTGATAGCAAATCTATGAGTTACAAATCTAAAATTGCCCCTAGTGGGGTATACACCCTGTATTGAGAACCACTGCAGTACACAATCATTTGTAAAATTATTTTTCTAAAACACAACATTATAGTTAGCAGGGATCCTTTTAATTATCTTAGTGATAATATTAGTCATTAAAGAGAATACTTTTTTATTTTAAAATATCTCTGTAAAATACATTTATTTTTTAGAAAATTTTTATAAATTCATTTATATTTTTTATCTTTTAATTACCATACTTATCTACCTATATGATACCTTGAGATATTTTCTAGAAGTATTTACCTTTTTCCTTTCTTCCAATATTTGTAGATAAACTGTTGTTTAGTTTTGTAACTTCTACAACTGATTCTTTAATAAATGAATTCATAGAATATTTTTATAAAATTTTTAAAATGTCTGTACATGTAATTATATCTTCATAAATTTTCTAAAAAATTTTGTTGACTTATATGTAACATTATAAAGAACTTGTGCAAAAGTTGATTTTATATAAAACTTCTAGAAATTAGATTTTTTTATCAGCTTGTCGATTGTTTGACAATAACCAAAAGCATTAATGTAAGTTCCTGAATCAATGTGGCTTTCATTGTGCTTACTAAACTAATTATATACTTAAATCTTTTTTTAAAAAATGTTACTTTTGTGAACAAAAGAGCACAAATGAATAATATCAATTTCATCTAATTAGCTTCCAATAAAAATCTTTTAAAAATTATTAATTGTTTGTTTAAATTCTATCAACTATTGACAATTTTTATAGGTTTTTTTTTTAATGTTGATTAGATGAAATGGTGTTTTTTTTAAATGCCCTCTTTTACCTCTCCAAATAAATGAAGAATAAAAAAAGAATTATTTTATTTCGTTATCTAAAGAAAATTTCTATGACAGCATTTACGTACAATGTCTTACTTTTTTAATTTTCTTGGATGTTTGCATAAATTGTTTAAAGTTCAATTGAATTTTGATTTCGTTATATGATAATATAACATTGATATTGTCACTAGAATTCTGCATGTGCCAGACCTGGCAGTGATCCTACTTTTGTTCACATCACTCAGATCGGTCCTGGTCCTTACTTTATCGAGCCTGTGTCTTACTTTTTTCTGAAGGCTCGGACCGAGCCTAGTCATTATTTATCCTGGGAGGAGCTTGAACTTTAAATTTTTCTGCAGGATCTGATCAGGACTAGTCTGTATTTTCTGATTCTGCTTTAATGTTTAACATTTATTCTGAAGTTTGATTCAGGCCTCTTAGCAAAAAATGACAAAGAATTACCATGAAAAAATTAGTAAAATCATATGATTTTTTTTTTTTTTTTTTTTTGCATAAGGTAAAAAATATCGTATGGAAAACCATACAAGTTTTAAGTGTATGGTAATTTTCTGGTACTATAGGCTACTAATAATAATAATTTTGGTGGGGCCATCTACAAAGTCATAAGAGAATCTAATATTCCATGTCTGCCTAAAGTGAAGTGGTGCATAAGCCAAAAATTGATATCAATAGTGCTTGACTCGTAGGTTTAGCATTGTGTTTTCCATTCAATCAAAAGTATGAAAACATGGAAAACTGGGTGCAGGAAAACACGATGCTAAGCCTACGATGAAACACTAGTGGTATTCATTTTTAACTTATGCATCCCTTCGCTTCAGGCAGACATGAATGATTAGATTCCTCTATTACTATTCTTCCATAAAATAAAGGATTTTTTCTTTTGCTCGATAACATAGGGTTTCGTGCGGTCAGTTCTTAGATTAATATTTTTCATCAACCTTATTGATATTTTAGAAATCTTTGATTTAAGCATAAAAATATTATTTTTTCCAATCCATTTGGTTTTAATGAAGCACGCCTTTCAGATAATATATAATAGGCCATTGAAACATTACGTAAGCTTATTATTAGTCATTTAGTACCCCTTCTTTCTTCTTTCTAAGGAAGAATAAGCAAATGCTAGAACCGCCTCTAACTCCCCTTTTTGCTTATATAATATTTTATAACATTCAACATCAACACTGTTTGCAATAAAAAAAAATCGCAGTTAGCCATAAAATATTTTATTAAACCATAAATAAATGGAGATATAGCATTTGTGGTTATTGAAGGGAGATAAAAATAGTTTAATATATTTTATTTATTGCATTGAACAATTCATGGAATAGTAAATAGTTTTAAATATATTGTTAATTATTGCACTGAACCTCCCCCCCCCCAACCCCTCAAAAAAGAAAAAGAAACTTAAAGAATACAAGCATAAACTTATCTAAGCACATGATTAAAAAATTCTAATGAGAATCATAGGAATATTATGGGTTTTGCATTCACATTTCTAGTCTTGTTAAGTACAATGTTCCATAAATAGGGAAACTATTACATCTATGCATAAACAATTCATTAAAAAACAGAAAGCATAAAAAGTATGCAAATGAAATTTACTTTTGATTTTTGAAATCTTTTTTTTTTCTTTATACAACTGCAAGCTTATCTAAATCAGAAACATTTTTCTACTGAAAATAGGGTTACCATGACTTCATCTTGCGTGTGATGGATGAAATGTTCAGAATGATGCATAAAGATAAAAACCAACTGTACCATTCTATGTCAATCTACCCTATACTTTTATCTGAAATTATCTTGTATAAATAAAATTTTATATTTAATTTTTGCAAGAAGTAAATTATCCTTATTCATTAATGTTATTTTTAAAATTTATATTCATTAATTTTCCTATCTTAAATTTTTAGAATTGCAACAGTCTTCCATTAGTATAATTTTGCAAATATTTTAGTGATTTGTGTAATTTGGCGAAATTGTTTGAATGGAGGACTATAATCTTGTAGGAAATATTTATATTTACTATTACAATTACAGTAGACTCCCTCAAATCCGCACAGCTTGGGACCAGAGGATTTGCGGATTTTAGAATTTTGCGGATTTCTGGTCATTGCTTTGTTTACATTTTTACTTTCTTCTATCTTCAATAGAAGAAAGTATTGTAATCGAAATTTTTTTCGACTTCCGGTTTTCGACTGATTTACACGTTTTAGGGGTCAGAGATTCCAAAAAACATGTTTTTACAAAATGTCTGTCTGTCCGTGTGTCTGTGTGTGTGTATGTCTGTGTGTATGTCGCCATTCTACCATCAAAAAGTGTATGAAGTTATGGATAGAATTGAACCAAATTTTTTGTAAATGTTTTTGGCTGTGGCAAGCAGGTCCTCCTTCACTTTTGAAATATTTCGCCGGAAGGGGGCGCTGCAATCACGATTTTTGTGCCATTTTCAATATTGTACCGAGCAAAAGTATATGAAGTTATGCATCGAATTGAACGAGATTTTTTGTGTATGTGTATGACTTGCGTAGCTATGGCTAGTTGGTCTCCCCTGAATTTGAAAATAATCCGGAAAGAAGGAGGCGCTGCAATCACGAATTTTGTGCCATTTTCAATATTGTACCGATCAAAAGTATATGAAGTTATGCACCGAATTTAACCAACTTTTTTGTGTAAGTGTATGACTATGGCTTCTTGGTCCTCCCTGAATTTGAAAAAAATCCGTCGGAAGGGGGCGCTACAATCGCGTTTTTTGTGCCATTTTCAATATTGTACCGACCAAAAGTACATGAAGTTATGCATCGAATTGAACGAAATTTTTTGTGTAAGTGTATGTTTAGGGCTAGTTGGATCGCCCTGAATCTGAAAAAAAAATCCGCCGGAAGGAGGCGCTGCAATAGCGAATTTTATGCCATTTTCAATATTGCACCACATAAAAGTGTATGAAGTTAGTTCTAGAACTGAAGTAAATTTTTTGTATATAATTATTTCTTGGTAAGGCAAGTAGGTCCTCCCTGAATTTGAAAAAAAAAAATCTGCCTATCATTCTATTGTCCATCGGCTCGTGCAGACGTAAATTCGTTTTTACTCCGATTAATTGATTGAAGCAGAAATTTAAGATGAAAATCAAAGTTGGTATGGTATTGAATTAAAATTATTAAAGCATTAAAATGAGTAATTATTTTTTTTAATATTAAAATGTACGTATGAGATAGAAGAAAGTTTTGGGATCGGCACATCCAACTAGTTTAAAAAGTAATTTGAATGTAATTAATAATGAAATCAAAAGTATAATGAATGCTTACTATATGCTAAAATACTAAAATAAGTAATAAACTAAAATAATAAAAATTTAGATAGTTTTTGAAATGATAAAAGTACTAAAAGCAAAGGTCAAATTAATGAGGAGTAATGTACAATTAAATATTCATTATAAAGATGAAACGTGTTTTTCCTAAATTATTCAATAAAAACTTGCCTCATAATTGTACATTACTAATTTACATCAAGATCATAAAATAATGAAGTTTTATTTCAGGTTTAGCCAGACTTAACAACTAAAAAAGCTTGATTAATACATAAATATATTTGGTAATATTGTGATTAGAAATGATATCAGCAATATATTTATTTTTTCAGAAATAAATTATTCTTTCTTTATGAAAAAACATGAATTCAATAACCTTAAAAAAAATTACAAATTAAAAAATATATAGAATTGATAAAAATCTAAGTCAAATTTTGCACCTACATCTGAATTGAATGTTTCATTGTTTACATCCGTAAAATATGTGCGGATTTTAGGAGTGTGGATTTAAGGGAGTCTACTGTATTTAAAAAAATTTATTTGCAGTCAGGTAAGACATTAGCAGTTAAGATGTGATCTCAATTACAGGACTCCGAAATAGTTCCCCTCCCCCCCACCCCCAAAGTCACTTTTTATGCATTTCGATCCCCTTAGTTCCCCTTCAGTGACTAAAAAAATGCCAAAAAATAAAAAAAAAACCCCTAAATATTGCTAAAAGCTCAAAAATTGCAGAGGACAAAATTTATTTAAGTGGATTTAGGCATTGTAATAGCTAGAATTGTTTCACAAATCTTAAAAAATACAAATTTTAAGAAATCTCATTAAAATTCCTAAAAAACGCAAATTTTGTCAAAAGACCCAAAAACTAATGTAAATTTTTCGAGACTGAAAAAAAAACTGTTAGCGATCACAAAAGAGTACTAATTTAGTCAAAAGACTGGGGGGGGGGGGGGGTGAATTTCTTCAAAGGACCACTGAAAAAACAGGCAGGTTAGTGCAGGGAGGTGTATTACCATTTGATATGACTTTTTTTCCTACTCATAATCATCCCTGGAATTCTCCTATTTTTATCAATTACAAAACAAAAAGTAGAGCAGGCTTCTCTTTTATTATGCACTTTCCATTTATCAAGAATAAATTTGTTTAAAAAGAGGGCATCTAATTAGTTTTTATCACAGTTTTTATTTACTTTTTTTTAATTTATACACGTGTTCAGATGTGTCCCAGGCATGTTCACAACTACTACCCTTCCAATGGGCCACATGTAAAAAAATTAGACAATATTTGTAATGATCATATAAGTTAAAAATTCTTGATAAGTGCATTCAGAAGTTTCACCTAAAGAACAAACGAAGTGTACACATTCATGTAAATCATTTTTTATTCCAATGTCTTAATAATTTTGAAAAATGGTTAAAATTAAACAAATTGTTCAGATGTGCCACTTCTTTCCTACTAATTTTTATTATTTTATATATTTCATACAGTTTATATATTAATTGTACTTGTGAAATTAAAACATATTTCTGTATTATAAAACTTAATGTTATATACACCTTAAAATATATATGGGTGATTCTCAAAATAGGGGACAATTTATGTCTTTGGCATACTAAAAAAATTGACAGGTTTTCTGTCATGTTTTTATATTTAAATATGTTTGTCTTAATATTATTCATTATTTGCACTCAAGAATTACTCACTTTTTAGTTAAAAACACCTTAAAATAACAGAATAAATGTTCAAAATGTCATTAATATGGATGTGCACAGCAACTGTGCCCTGTATATACTAGCTTTTTCAAGAGTTAATATCATGTTTATAAAATAAAACAAATGTTATTCTTTCTTTAAATTAATCAAGGTGAGGATTGATCCAATAAATTTCTTTTTAAAAATAACATTATAATATATAAAAAAAAGAATTAGTTTGTCCTCCATATTCTATTTTCAAAACAAGGTCATACTATAACAGCTGGTTATTAATCAAAATTTCATTTTCACATATGACAATAGTTTGAAAATATAAAGTTTCTCCATGGCAACAAGTAGCCATTTTATCCCAGCCTGAAAATAGAAGCATGTATTGTAGTTTAAGAATAGAAGTTGAATATTAGGGGCGTACATCAATTGTATGTCATTAGAATTGATAATAATTTTCATGTTTATTTTATAATTTAAATTTTTATTTTACTTATTTGCATAGGACTTTTGTGTTTTATAAAGCCCCAGAAAGGACTATTGCATTGTGATTATATTATGGCTCATAATCTTATTTAAATTAAAATTTGTCATTAGCATGGACAAATATCAGTGTCATTAACATGATTTTTCTGTCCATACTAAAGATTCCTATGTGCATAAATGTAAACAGTACTTATATTGTATCCTTTATAAAGTTTAATTTTACATATAAATTTAGGTATTACATTTATTATCCCTAAAATATACATTAAATCTGTCAGAAAATCACTAAGACAGCTTCTTATATTGTTAGTGTCAGAATGTTGCTCATGTAAACAAAGTTTGCTCTTTGGTAATGTTTTTATTCTCCTTATATGTATATATGTAAAAATGGAAACCATTTGTTGAAAAGGAAGGCTAATAAATACAGTAGACTCCCTTAAATCCGCAAACCAGAAATCCGCAACTCTCTAAAATCCGCACATATTTTATGGATGTAAACAATGAAACTTTCAGTTCAGATATTGGAACAAAATTTGATATTTTTAGTTTTGTATCAATTCCATATATTTTTTTATTTGTAATTTTCTTAATAATACTCTATTCGTGTTTTTTTTTTTTTTTTTTTTCAAGAAGAAAGAATAATATTTTTTTGAAAAAATTCAAGATATTGCTGATATCACTGGTAATCACAATCTTCTTACCAATTATATTTATGCAATAATCAAGATTTTTTGGTTACTAAACCCCACTTAACTTGGAAAAAGTCCATATTTCATGATTTTGATGTAAATTAATAATGTACTTTTATGAAGCAAGTTTTGTCGAATAATTTTGGAAAAATACATTTAATCTTTATAATGAATATTTAATCATACACTATTGATTATTAACTTAACCTTTGCTATTAATACTTTAATCATTTTAAAAATGATCTAAATTTTTATTATTTTAATATTTTATTATATTGTAAGCATTCATTGTAGTTCTGAATGCACTATTAATTGCACTCAAAGTACTGTTTAAAAAATGTAAACAAAGCAATGACCAGAAATCCGCAAAATTCTAAAATCCGCAAAACCTCTGGTCCCAAGCTGTGCGGATTTGAGGGAGTCTACTGTATAGAAAAAAAATATTTAAACAGGAAGAAAATAAAAATTTCTTAATATATTTATTCCATGCAATTTGTTTTGTCATTAGCATGGCTCAAAAAATACTAATTATTCTTTTTAAGTTAATTTTTAAATATTTAGCTCTGCTGACTACATGTAAAGTATACCTAATACTATATTAAAAACACCCATTTTTTTCAGAAATTTTGCTAACAGTAATTTTTTTAAGATTTCACTTTTGAAATTGTCCCCTATTTTGAGAATCATCCATATATGTATATATACATTCGAAGATCGATAATCCGCGCACCCATAATCCACAATTTTCTATAATTCACATTACTTTACAAATGCAAACAATGAAATAAACAGTTGAGAAAGTGTAAAAATTTGTAATCCAAAAAGGATTTTTAAAACAAATAAAATAATTGAAAAAAAAAATCATAATAAATCATCTACTTTTTTTAATATAACTCTTTTACTACATTAACAGTAAAAAACAAACTGTATTATGGATTATGTATGTGATTATTTTTATTTAAATGCAACCAATTTTTATAAAATACTAATTATTTTTTTTAAGTTAATTTTTAAATATTTAGCTCTGCTGACTACATGTAAAGTATACCTTATATTAAAAACACCTATTATATATACCACCTATAGTACTCTATATTCCATAATTCGCACAACCTTTGGCTCCAGCTTGTGCCGATTATAGAACTTTGTTTGTATACTTATATATGTATTTATATAATAATATATTACAGATATACATATATATATAGAACTGATGTCTGACGAACTGAAAAGTACAAAAAATAACACTAAGCGAAGTTTATGTGCATGATTGCAGAGTTATAAAATTTAGTCATGAACAAACATACACCTTTAGGTTGTTGCATAAAAATAATTTGAATGTAAACAATCAAACTTATTAATAATCATGATAAATATCAATGATAATATATGTAAGAAACTTAATACCATAGGGTGTCGAAAAATGGAGACAAGGGCAAATATAAAATGTGTGTAAACATTAAGTATAGATGGCTTGAAGAAAAAAAAAAAAGAGTAATTTTAAATGGCAAAAGAGCAAATAACATTTAAAAAATACAAATAAAATGACTAATTAAAAATCTTTTGATAACGTAGCAAACACACGTGTTTCATGTGAAGTGAATAGGCACATTTACCATCATCGGATATCGAATAATAATGTTTTCGCTTTGAAATACAGTAGACTCCCTTAAATCTGCAAATGCCAGAAATCCACACAATTTTTTAGATGTAAACAATGAAATTAAACATGGTGCTGAAGATAGTGGCTAGAGCATTTTTTCTCCTAAAGTTTTTATTCTCCTTTGG
The DNA here is from genome assembly GCA_964019185.1 of Maratus speculifer. Classification (NCBI taxonomy): domain Eukaryota; kingdom Metazoa; phylum Arthropoda; class Arachnida; order Araneae; family Salticidae; genus Maratus; species Maratus speculifer. The sequence goes on from CAXHSM010001376.1 coordinate 37,973,088, forward strand.
CTATCACAGCTGATTTATTGCTAAATAAATTTATATTTCTTTTGATTTTGATATAAATTAGCATATCTATATCAAAATTCTTGAGCTCAAAAGGGAAAAATTTGCAAACCGGAATGATATTTTAAGATTGTTGTTGGCTTTTCTATTTTATTTATAGACAGATTTATTTGTAAAGATATACAGAAATATAAAAAAGGCATTCAAGACTCTAAATAGCAACAAAAAAAGTTAGAAAGAGCCCTAGAAACTACATATATATATTTACATATATAACTGTAATAATGTGTTTTATAATTGCATGAGTGAGAATGATATTTACCATGATTTTACAGATCGAAACTTTATTTATCCTAATTTCAGGAACTAGAATATCGCCCCAGGTTGTTCCAGTACATTCCAGTAGCCTTGAAAGATTCCCCTTATTGTAGTTTCCGGAGAATATTCCGAAGTGTAAACTAGTTGAAATGTTAATTTTTCTTGCATTCGTTTCATTGTGTTTCAATATTTATTTTTACTTTTTCAATATACCATATGTATTTAATATGTAATCCTGATTATTATGACTAAGCACAAGATTTTTCATGAAGAAAATGTATATTTACCGTATTTTCCGGGAATAACACTGCGGCGTTAAACTAGATTTTTTTGTTTTGTAAACAAAAGTGCGGCCGATAACTAGGTGCGGCTTGTAAATAGGACTAATTAATTTAAAAATTTTGAAATCTGCTTAGAAAAAAAAATCATAATTTTCAGTCTTATTCTTTGTGAATAAGATGGAAATAAAAGAAAATAGCCACACACGGACATTAGTGTATTTACAAACAATACAACTTCAGGAGCAGAAGATTGAGAAAAAAGAGAGGGAGAGAAAAATTTTTAATAAGTATATAATGTATAGTTTATTTGAAAAAAAAAACTGGACACTATACTAAAAAACATTAAGGCAAACCTTGAAAAGAGTCCTGTATATTGAGGTATTAAATATTTTGGAATTATTAACTAATTTAAGCCCATAGAATAGTTATTTTCAATTCTATGAAGTCCTATTGTTATTATAAAAATGCCTGAATAGGACAGTAATTTTTTAAAATTATGCTTAAAATACATAACAGTACATACTTCTAAAAAAATATATATTTTTATAAATATTTCATACATAATATACACATCAATGTAAATAATATGCAAATCATAAAAATTTTGTTTTCTCGTATAATAAGACGATGTAGAAAATGGAATATCATATATATCATATTATATGCATTATTTCATATTGTAACAATCATATCTATCGATTTTAAAACATATAATCACTGAATGTGGTTTTAATATCATAGAAAAAAAAGGTTACATTCACAAATTTCATGTACAGTAGACTCCCTGAAATCCGCACAGCTTGGGACCAGAGGTTGTGCGGATTTTAGAATTTTGCGGATTTCTGGTCATTGCTTTACGTTTTTTAAACAGTAATTTGAGTGCAATTAATAGTGCATTCAGGACTATAATGAATACTTACAATATAATAAAATGTTAAAATAAGTAATAAATTAAAATAATAAAAATTTAGATAATTTTCAAAATGATTAAAATATTAAAAGCAAAGATCAAGTTAATGATCAATAGTGTATGATTAAATATTTATTATAAAAATTAAATATATTTTTCCAAAATTATTCAACAAAACTTGCCTCATAAAAGTACATTACTAATTCACATCAAAATCATAAAATAAGGATTTTTTTTTTTTTAAGTTTAGCCAGGCTTAGTAACCAAAAAATCTTGATTAATGCATAAATATATTTGGTAAGAAAATTGTGATTACCAGTGATATCAGCAATATCTTGATTTTTTTTTTTTTAATTTTTCTTCCTTCATGAAAAAAAAAAAAAAAAAAAAAAAAAAAAAAAAAAAAAAAAAAAAAACATGAATAGAGTTGGGTGTATCAGTCACAAACTGTTTCAATATTCAGTCAATTGATGGGAGAGCCAATTAGATTAAATAGTTTATTAAATAAAATATAACTTGAATTATTAAAATAGATCCATGGTACACTATTCTCTGATACACAGAGCCAACAAACATATTCCTTGAAGAACAGCCATGAAAATCACAATAGAAAACAGTCAAAATTTCACATGTTCTCTGCCTGATTGCAGAGTCAAGAAATGTACATGTTATCTGCTTGGTTGCAGATCCAGGACTAAAAAACCCCCTTTTGGGAAATATAAAAGAAAGCATAGAAATAAAATTAAAATGATCATAAATTTAAAAATATATCATTAATTTGACATAAAATACTTAAGAACTCAATAAATCTCTAATAATGATTTTAAAAAGTACTCAAGTTGACAACTTATCAATAAATAAAACATTAATTTTGACATAAAATAATTATAAGACCAATAAATCTCTTTAAATGAATTTAAATTAAATTAAGCTGTCAACTTGTCAAGAAATAAACAAATAAATCAATATTAAGCATTTTTAAATCATTATTTTAGTCATAAATATTAATCAAGATTTTTATTTTGACAGTGATTGAATTTCTCAAGGCCAAATCCATTAATATCAAGAATTATTATTTGACAGTAATTAACCTGTCAAGGTCAAATACATTACTATTATTAAATTTATTTCTTTATTTAAGGCTTACGCCTAAACATCCTCCGCCTCCATGAACGGAGTTCATCAAATTAAAAATAATTAATCTTACCAGTTTTCTTAATCAAATATTAAAACAATAAAATGAAAACATTTTACCTGTAAAGTTTTTTTTTTTTAGTATTTAAATAAAATAAAACAACTTCAATATGAATTCTAAAAATTCTAATTCCTCAGGCGTTAAAGGTTGTATAACTAAAATAGAGAAAGAAAAATTAATATACATTATAATCACAAAATTTAAACATACAAAAGAAAATAATAAATCAAACACAATCATTTTCTATTGGTAAAAGAGAGAGTTTTTGTATGGGGCGTTTCAGTTCCCCGTGCAAAGTTTTCAGTTTAACAACCCGAACATGACTATCTTCCCCAGGAAAAAGTTCAATTATTCGGCCCAATTTCCACCTTAATGGGGGCTGGTTTTCTTCCTTTATTAGTACTAAGTCATTGATTTTTAAGTTCGGGTTACTCTTCAACCACTTTGTTCGTTGTTGCAATTGTGAGAGGTAGTCTGAAGACCATCTTTTCCAAAAGCTCTGGAAAATCTTTTGCAGCAATTTCCAACGTTCCAAGGGAGTAACATATGTAGAGGAGATGTCAGGTTCAGGCAAGGATGTCATTGGGGCTCCTATAATGAAGTGTCCTGGTGTCAAAGCAGTGAAGTCATTGGGGTCAGAAGATTCAGCCACGAGCGGTCTCGAATTTAAACAAGATTCAATTTGTGCAATCAATGTTAAGAACTCTTCATAAGTCAAAATTTGTTCACCAATTGTTCTTTTTAAATGATTTTTCATTTGTTTTATTCCCGCTTCCCAAAGGCCTCCAAAGTGAGGGGCAGAAGGTGGATTAAATTTCCATAATATCATTTCGTCAGTCAGATATTTGTGAAAATTTTCATCAGAAACAATTCGAGCCATCATTTTCTTCATTTCTCGGTCAGCTCCTACAAAATTTGTACCTCTGTCTGAATATATTTCTTGAGGCTTTCCACGTCGAGCTACAAACCTTTTCAGCGAGGCTAAAAATGTTTCAGTGGTAAGATCTGTGACAATTTCAAGATGGATAGCCTTTGTTGCAAAACAAATGTAAAGGCAAATATAATGCTTAAAGGGTTTCACACCACGCCCCTTACGAGGTTTGATCAAAAAAGGGCCAGCTAAATCCACTCCTACTTTCGAAAAAACTCGAGCTTGTGTTACACGTGATGATGGAAGATTTCCCATTATTTGAGATGAAAGGTGTGGCATATTTCGGAAGCATTTAATACATTTCCTTATTTCTCTTTTTACAGCTTCTTTAGCATTAACTATCCAGAAATTTTGACGAATGGCCGAAATTGTTAACTGAGTGCCACTATGAAGATGTTTTTCATGAAAGTATTTTATGATCAAATCTGTAACATGATGTTTTTTAGGTACGATAATTTGGTGTTTTTGGTATTCAGAGAGGTTTGCATTTTTTAACCTACCTCCTACACGAAGAATACCATTTTCGTCAAGAAAAGGGTGTAAAGGAAGTAATTTACTTTTAGAATTTAGGTTCTTTTTTGAATTTAGCATTTTCAGTTCTTCTCCGAATTCATGGCGTTGAATCAATTTCACAATAGCGTTTGTTGCCCCTTCAAGTTCTTGAACATTTAAGAAACCACTGATTTTTTCAGATGGACATCTACAGTTTTTAATAAATCTGAGACACCAAGCCGTAATTCGTCTCAATTTGGTCCAGGATGAAAATTTATACAAAAGTTCGAATTCAGGAATATTTTGGGATACAGAACAAACAAGCATTTTACGTTTTTCCTGCAGGGCCTCTTCGTCAGACAAATTTATTGGAATTTCGTGCGTAAATATTGGTAAAGAATTTTCCTTCAACCAGCAGGGACCATTTAACCACACAGAGTTATTAATCAATTCAGATGCAGAACAACCACGAGAGAGAACATCTGCAGGATTTTCTTTTCCCTTACAAAATTTCCATTGCACAGGAGCAACAAGTTCTTGAATTTCACGTACGCGATTTGCGACAAAAGGTTTCCATTTACTGGCACTTCCTTTTATCCAGTACAAAACAATTTGTGAGTCGCTAAGACAAAATATATTTTCATTATCAATTTCAAGTATCCCCCTTAAATAATTTGCTAATCTTGCAGCTGTAAGGGCTCCAAGAAGTTCAAGACGAGGTAACGTAACTTTTTTTAGAGGTGCCACTCTAGATTTTGCAATAACAAATGAAGTTTCACAAGAAAGGGGATCACGAATATAGGCTACTGACCCATATCCCTTTATACTAGCATCAGAAAAAATAAAAAGCTGAGCAGTTTCAGGATTTAGTTTTACATTATTTACAAAATATTTTCTATGCATTTCAAAATTTACTAACTCCTTAACTTCATGAAACCATTTTCTAAAATTTTCACTTAAAGGATCTGGCAACATAGAATCCCAGTCCATTCCATGTTCCCAGATTTCTTGCATCAAAAACTTCATTCTTATTACAAAGGGAGAAATGAGTCCAAGAGGGTCATAAATTTTCGCCATGGTTTGTAAAACAAGACGCTTAGTGATAATTTGACTATCAAATTCTACCAAAAGTGGTTGTAAATCTAATTTTAATGTGTCACTTTCTGTCATCCATTTGATTCCCAATATCTTTGAAAGATTTTGTTCAAGGGTGTCTTCCTCAAAATTTATCCCATGTTCTTTCCATACATTTTTTAATTCCATTGAATTGGTTTTGAATTTTCTTAATTTCATATTGGCCTCACTCAATATCTTCTCTGCACCTTTCGATAAAACAAAAGCTTCACTTACTGAATCTGCGCCATGGAACAAATCATCAACATACAATGAAGTATTTAACATATTAACTATTTTCTCAAAAAGATCTTTATATCCCTCAATGTGATGTTTGATGGTTGCAGACAGGAGAAATGGTGAGGTTGTTACACCAAAAGTTACACGAGTCATGCGGAAGACCTTCAAGATGGGATTATTACTAGTGATATTATCAAACCACAAGAACCTCAAAAAATTTCTATCTTCATCTTCTATCTGAATTTGTAAAAATGCCTTCTCTATGTCTGCTGAGAAGGCAATCTTGTGAAGACGGAATCTTAAAATAATATCCAAAATATTGGGATTTAAATTGGGACCAGAAAATAGGCAGTCATTTAAGGATTTTGCTCCTTTATCCTTAGATGACGCGTCATATACTATTCTTACTTTCGTTGTCAGTTTGTCTTCCCTTATTACTGGTCTGTGAGGCATATAATATGTGTTCACTTCATTTTTATCAAATTTACATTCTTCAATTATCCCCAAATCAGACTGCTCATTTAATATTTTCTTATATTCATTTAATAACCATTCATTTTTGCATAATTTCGATTTTAATCCCCAAAGTCTCTGTTTAGCTACATCAAAATTGGATTCCAATTCATTTTTGTCTACCTTCCACAAAAGTTTCGTTTCATATCTTCCATTAACAAAATTTAAATTATCTTTAAATAAATCCATTGCATCTAAATCCTTTTGTGAAAATAGTTCACTTTTACTATCAGAAATACCCAATGATTCTAGATCCCAAAATCTTTGCAAATCAAAATTTTCCCTTTCATTCACCGATACATGATGAGCGTTAATTGTTTTGTTGCTTTCAGAGTTAATTTTTCCCACTATTGTGTAACCAAAAAGTGTATTAGCTACATATAAATGCTCATTAATTTCTTCTACGATGCCTTTCTGCACATTCCAAAAATAATCAGCTCCAAGAAGGACTTGCACTGCTGATTCCTGGGGGGTAGGATCTGCTAATTTCCATCCCTTTCTCTCGACATATTTCATAATTAAAGGATCAGAATTTGGAACCTTCAAAGTTGTTGCGCTTATTAAATCCGTAGCTAATACCTCAACATTTATGAAACGGCGATAATTCAATTTACTTCTTAATTTAATTTTGAAAACATCATATTCTTCTTCCCGACCTTGATCAATACCAAAGGCAAATACAGTTAAATGTTCCTTTCGTAAAACAGGCAAATTTAATTCACGAGCTAATGTTTTAGTTATGAAGCTTTTCTCGCTTGCAGAATCAAGCAATAAACGAACTAATTTTGATTTCGAGTTACCTTGAGCAGTTACACAACATGTTTGCAATAAAACAGCATGATTAGAATTTTTCAAATTACAATGAGAATTAGATACAATTGTTTGATTTTCGGATATTTCTGGTTTTAAGTTTTTCTTAAAACAAAATAATTTGTTATGTTCAGTGCTTTTACAATTTATACATGGCTGCAATTTTACGCGGCACTGCGAAGATAAATGGGATTTGAAGAAACACCGATAGCATCTACCTTCCTTTTTTAACATTAATCTTTTCTTTTCATCAGCTAAATTTTTACACTCAGACGATAAATGTTCATTATTTTTACAGAAAACACAAAAAACTTTAATATTAGCATTTAGAGTATTAGCATGTTGATATTTATTTGATTGTTTTCTTTCACGATATTCAGTTTTATTTTTATATACAAACGAAGAAGTTGTATCAGTTTTAGAACTAGTCATAAGCAAAGCTTTTTCTCTGCATTCAATTTCTGATTTAAGAAAGGCAATTAGATCTGTTACATCAAGGTCTTTACTAGTATCACGTCTTCTGTGATATTCAATTACAAGTTCATGGGGTAATAACTTAATCAAAACAGGATTTAATAAATGCCCATAGGAATTAGATGTTACTCCTAAATTTCTTAAACTTCTTATGTTTATTTCACAAATGTCATGCAATCTTCTTAACGCATTTAAATTTGAGCAATTTTTCACGGGTTCTATGTTTAACAAATTAGACATATGTTTATTTATAATTACATCAACTTTACCAAATCGGTCCTTTAATAAATCAATACAGGTATCATAATTTTGTTCTGTCAATGGAAATCCTTCTACCACATTGTATGCACGATTACATAACAAAGATTTTAAATATGCAAACTTCTCTATCTTTGACAGTGATTTATTCTGGTGTATCGATGTTTCAAAACAATTAAAAAATTCTACCCATTCTTCGATTTCACCAGAAAATTTTGGAACATTTAATTTGGGTAATTTCATGGCCGAATAAGAACTTGCTTCTGTTCCACTGACAGAACTATTCAATGCATCCACAGAACTACCTGATATCATAGTAGAAATATTGCCTTTATTGCATTTACTCAATCTATTTTTAATTTTAAATTTAGCACTTATCAACTGATCATTATACTTTTCACTGCTAGTAATATCCCTTTCATATTCTTTTAAGTCTGATATTTGAGCTTCAATTTCATGATTTAATTTTTGAAATGCAGATTCTTTTAAAGACAATGTTTCATGAAGCTCTAATAATTCATCAGTTTTTGTATTATCGATGTCATCTGCTAATAACGTGTCTAATTTTGTTAATAATTTTGTAAAACTTGTTCGTTCAACAGAACGCTTTGCTTTAAGTTTTTCTAAATTTTCCATAACAATAATAAAATCTTAATTTCTAATTGAATAATAAAGCTTCTTACCTGTTTATTTCAGGTAATCCTTAGGTAATCCAAGTCAAATGTTCATGCGTATTAATCCAAAAGAGAAAACTGTGTTTATGCACAAAAGTCACAATAGTCACACAATTTAGTCATTATTTAACACTACCGGGTTGAGGCGCACCAAAATACAATGGGTGTATCAGTCACAAACTGTTTCAATATTCAGTCAATTGATGGGAGAGCCAATTAGATTAAATAGTTTATTAAATAAAATATAACTTGAATTATTAAAATAGATCCATGGTACACTATTCTCTGATACACAGAGCCAACAAACATATTCCTTGAAGAACAGCCATGAAAATCACAATAGAAAACAGTCAAAATTTCACATGTTCTCTGCCTGATTGCAGAGTCAAGAAATGTACATGTTATCTGCTTGGTTGCAGATCCAGGACTAAAAAACCCCCTTTTGGGAAATATAAAAGAAAGCATAGAAATAAAATTAAAATGATCATAAATTTAAAAATATATCATTAATTTGACATAAAATACTTAAGAACTCAATAAATCTCTAATAATGATTTTAAAAAGTACTCAAGTTGACAACTTATCAATAAATAAAACATTAATTTTGACATAAAATAATTATAAGACCAATAAATCTCTTTAAATGAATTTAAATTAAATTAAGCTGTCAACTTGTCAAGAAATAAACAAATAAATCAATATTAAGCATTTTTAAATCATTATTTTAGTCATAAATATTAATCAAGATTTTTATTTTGACAGTGATTGAATTTCTCAAGGCCAAATCCATTAATATCAAGAATTATTATTTGACAGTAATTAACCTGTCAAGGTCAAATACATTACTATTATTAAATTTATTTCTTTATTTAAGGCTTACGCCTAAACAAGAGTATTATTGAGAAAATTAAAAATTAAAAAATATATGGAATTGATACAAAATTAAAAAAATCACATTTTGTCCAAATATCCAATCTGAAAGTTTCATTGTTTACATCCATAAAGTATGTGCGGATTTTAGAGAGTTGCGGATTTCTGGTTTGCGGATTTGAGGGAGTCTACTGTACTTTTAAAAATCCTTATTAAAAAAAAAAAAAAGGTTTAAAAATACGTTGTTTAAAGAATTCTAAATGAATGTTGGAGCCATGTAAATAGTTAAGACAAAATGGACTTACCTTTGATTTGTTGCTTGGTTGGAATTTCTCACGTTTAATTGCATTTATCCATTTTTTTTTCAAATCGTCACGAGGGAAATTAAAAACAGACACTACTGGTTTGTTCTTGTAGTTGCCTTTACAAGTGGATATCGCACACTTATCAGGCATTTTGCGTTTACTGAAAAATATATTTTTCAATATAGATATCCCAAATTAATTATATTTTAATTAAAATCTGTTAAAAAAAGAGAACACGTGCGCTTTTTCAACACTCACTCAAAACATTACTAACGTTTTTCTGGTCATTCTAGGGGGAAAGGATCTAGGCTAGGACGACTGACCGTGACGTCACTACCTGGTTTGACAAGTGCAAGTTGGCTTTCTTTATAGGACGTGTTGCAACAACTCGACAAATCTTAAACTTTTGCTGTAATTGTACGCATGCACATACGCTAAATTTGTCAATGGATTGTTGATGCTTGGGAAAAAATTTCCCAAAAAAATGGTGCAAAATGCTTTCATAAAATCGGAAATAATACAAGGTGATATTGATGTACCATCTTACTTAATTTCCGATATGGATTGTTTACATGATATTGACGATACTGATCCAGATGATATCATAAGTGACGACCATAATTTGTCATCTGAACTAATTAAATTATTCACCAGCGATACAGGGGACGAAGATTTTAATTGTTTTTCTGATGTTGGCGATAAAATTTAATGCTTTAATAAATTTTTTCCTGTTGGATAAAATAAATACTGTTCATAGTCGAATTATTTAGTGCTTTATTATATTTTTTCCTGTTTGTTTATACAAGTAATAATCATAGATGAAATAACTGTACCACAAAAAAAAAGGTAAGTTATTTATTTAAGATCAAAATGTTTTATTTTATGTCAATTAATAATTTTATTTCATTGCTCTAATAATGAATGTAGGAGTATAACCGACGTGGCATTATACCCGGTGCGGCCTTATACCCGATGTGGCATTAAACTAGATTTTTTATTTTTTAACCAAGTGTGGCGTTATACTTGGTGCGGCGTTATTTCCGGAAAATACGGTACTTCCGAAAAAATTCAAGAGCTCCTAGAAATATAATTGCTATAAAGCATTGCCACCTCGTTTGTTCAAAGGAGAAAAATTTACTTCAGAAGTAGCGAATGCGCAAAACAACGGTACAAGGCAAAATGAAAGTTTTAGTTTCATCTTGGAAAGCAGAGTAAAAGGGGAATCTATGTCAGTTTAATAATAATATATATATAATTTTTTTAACATATGTATTTTAATGTGTAACTTTGGTTAATTTGATTTAACTGTAAGCTTTTTCATAAAGAAAATATATATTTATTTTGAAAAAACTTATGATGGCACTAATTTTTATCAGTCATTGTGATCATTTTCCTAAGTATTTTTCAATTTATCAAGTTTTTTTTATTAACAAAGGCAAATATTTTTCTTTATAAAAAAAGACTGATTTTTCCTCATCATTATATATATTTAGTATTGTGTCTTAATGATTTACTTTATTTCAATATTTTTCTAAATTTTTATTTTACTTAAATTTTTTTGTAATAATAATTACTTTCTTTTTAACTAATAAACTATTTAAATATGTTACTTAATTATTTAAATATTTCGATTTATTATATGCATTCATTATAATGCTTAGTTACCAAAAAATGATGTTTCAAAAATGTAAACATATCAATGACCAGAAATCTGCAAAATTCTAAAATCCGCACGACCCCTGCTCCAAGGCTTTGCGGATTTGAAGGAGTCTACTGTAATAAAAGTTTATTAATCAAAAAAGATTTCTTAGATAGGAACTCAAAGCATGGTTTTCTTAGAGCATTTTCTGAAAAAAAATCTTGTTAATGTAAATGAAAGTATCTGTTTTAAATATTATGTAAATTTAAAATTTTTAATACCATTATGCTAAAATAATGAAGCATTCGGCTAGCCAAATATTCGGTTTACCCGTGAACGGAATATATATTAAAGGACTATAAATGTAAGCAAAAATAAAAGGTGCGAGGCGACACATAATATTTTTTGTCTCCATACAATCAAATCATAAGTTATAGAATTATCAGTAGAATAATAACTAAAAAAATCTATCTTACCATTAATTTATTTTAGTAAAGAAGATTAATTCAGTAAATTAATTTAACAAAATTAGCTACTGTTACAGTCAAAGTATCATTTTATTACAGACGCTAACACAATGAATGAACCATAAAAAAGATTCATTCATGGAAAATGATTCAATAAATAAATGGTAAACAGCTATAATAGAAATGTTCAAACAATTTTTAAATAACAAAGTGAAATATTTATTTTTTAAAAGAAATGGAGAATATTTTAAAGATTTGCTAATCTAGAGCTCAAATATGAATTTTGGATTAAAAATTAGACGTATTTTGATTCAGGATAACTCAGGAAAATTTTACCCTTGTTGTCTGGTAACCAATATTTTAGCTAGGGATAAAAAAAATAGTGAAAGCCATATTGCAACTGCAGAAATTTAACTGATAAAAAAATATTAATAAATACTGCACAAGTACGGTCGTTTTCAAAAGAATGCAAAAATCATTTTAATGAATCATTGTTCAACTCTTGATTCATTCTTTTAATGGCGTCTGGTTTTCAGACACAGCATAGTTTGTTCAGGTAACTTTTAAAACATAAATTTATTGTACCCAATATTTTTACGAAAATAAGTTAATGCTAAGGTAGGGCAGTTTCTTTCATTATTATTGAACTGAGAACTGTATAATTTACTATATCTTAATGACTGAATGTTTTATGTGTAGCAACTTTCATTTTTACTGATTTATCATTGCGTTATTTAAAGCATTATTAAATATTTTATTTATAGCTGATAATTTCTTTTATTAGTATTATTTATTTCTAAGTAGTTTACTGACTATTATTCAAATTTTAATTTAGATACAGCTAGTTAGTTTGAAAAAAAAAAATACGCTCAATTTTAAAACATTGTGTTAGTACTTATAAACCGAATTTGATTCCATTCTGTCCAGTTGAAATATATATTTTTTAATAATTGATTGCTTATGTTTATGTATTGATCTTATGATTGATAATGTAAAATTTATCAAAATTTACATTAAAGAACACATAAACATAAGAGAGTAATATTGAATCCCATACAAGCAATATAAATGAGTTTTTGTTGTTACCAGTTTGTTTTGTAAATTCTTTCAGAAGTTATTTGTGACGTGAGTTTTATGTATTTTGTAAAGTGATGATTGACATATAGTAGTTATCGATTGGTTTCGTCATTGATAATGGGTGTAGCTGAAATTTGTTTTTGTGTATTTTGCAAACAGTACGGCTTTTTTTTTAGGAATAGGTGTATTTTCCAAATAAGCTTATTTAGGCAAGTTTAATATATGATTTGTGGAGTGAGCAGTTCTGTTTTTGGGGAGCATTTTTTGTTAATTAGAAGATGGCAAGGATGAGAGAAAGGATTTTTGCGATAATTGTATATCACTAAGTTACAAGCATGAAGATGATATGCAATATAAATCTGGTCCCTCATAAATATATTTATATACATATATATAACCGTGAAAAATAAATGCAAGTGAATTTTCATTGATTTTATTTCAAAAGTATGGTATTTTGTGCATTTTGGAAATTTGTGCACATGTAAGTTCATATACGCAGTAAAAAAATTTTTAAAAAGGAAAATTTTGTAAAAATAATAATAAAAAACAATGTTAAAAATTTAGGAATTAGAAGCGAAAAATTTGTAAATAATAATATTACCGTAAAATACCGTTAATCCGCCCTTCCCGATCAAACGCCCCCTCCCCACTTTATGAAAAATTTGAACTTTTCAAAAAATCCCGAGAAAGCGCCCTCCCTCTCGATTCTCAAAGGGAATTTAGAGTGGGATTAATCATTTTAAAATGAATGAATCATGAATCTTTGATGAAATGTGCGTTTTTTCAAGATTTTTTAATAGATTTCATGCTTGTTTCGTCTTTTTTATACTAATTTCTCCTTTATTCTCCGTTTTTTCGACAGAATTTACGTTTTTAAATAAAAAACCTAAATGTTTAAAGTATCCAAATTCATGATTCATTCCACGAATCATTCATTTCATGATGATTCATTCCTGTAAATCTTGTTGATCGATTGCGAAAAAATCCCGTGTAAGCGCCCCCCTCTAACTATCTTACGATTTTTCTTTACGTTTAGGGGGGCGGATTAACGGTATTTTACGGTAATAATAATTAATACAAAATAAAATTTACAAAAGCAAGCAAAAAATCTATAAATCTTAAAGATTTAAAAATCTGGGGCAAAAAATTTGCAAAAATCATAAAATGAATATTTCTAAAAATCTGAACTGAAAAAATTGTAAACATCTGAAATTAAAAATATAAAAATTCAGAGGGAAAAATTTGTAAAAGTGTATAATTCTTGAATGAAAAATTTATAAAAATCTGGAACGAAAAATTTGAAAAAGATTTAAAAACATTGAGCAAAAAAGTTTGTAAAAATCGAAAAATCAGGAGAAAAAAAAAATTAAATTCGGCATTTGAGACTTCTGACAGACAGATGAAATGCCATGCTTTATGAAGTCTGTGGCAGCAAGCCTGTACATATTTTAATGCCAGTAATAACATAAAAAAATTATAGTGATAATATTAACTTTTTTTTTTTAACTGCATTGTTATTGTTATGTAATAATAATACTATTAATAACCGTGGATATAACATTTGTATATTCATTGATACAAAATATTTATATCTATTGCATTATACAGTCAAAGTTCTATAATCCGTACAAGTTGGGGCGAAAGGTTGTGCGAATTATGGAATATTGTGGATTATAGAGTATTGTGGATTATACATTATTTTATTTTTCATAGATAGCATTTTAGTGCTATAATCAGTATGATATGAAAAGATAAACAGAATAATAAATTGATTATTAGATTTCATGGCTCAAAAAATGTCTTTTTAAAGTTATTTTATTAAAAAATTAATATACAGTTGAACATCGAAAATCCGGGACCGTGGTGATTCCGGATTTTCAAATTTTCTGGATCTTGGAGGTTTATTAAAAAATCTTTTTTTTATGGTTACCGTAAAATACAGTTAATCCGCCCCCCCCCCCAAACGTGATGAAAAATCGTATAATAGAGGGGGGGGCGCTTAAATGGGATTTTTCCGTGACTGTTTCCTAAAATTTGCAGGGATGAATCATGAATTTTGATACTTGAAGCAATACTTGAAAAAAAAAATGCGTTTTTTTTTTAAAAAAAAAGGTAAATTCTGTCGAAAAAAGCATAAAAAAGGAGAAATTTGTAAAAAAAAAAAAAAGTATGAAATCACTTGAAAATTCTTGAAAAAATGCACATTTTATCAGATTCATGATTCAACCGTTCTCAAATAATCTGTTTTCAGCGAGTTTTTTGAGAGGGGAGGGCGTTTTCTCAGGATTTTTTGAAAATTTCAAATCTTTTATAAAGTGGGGAGGGGGCATTTGATCAGGAAGGGCAGATTAACGGTAGTTATCAGAATTTAACTGCAATTGATGAAAATTACAAATATGTCTTATTTTCAAAATTAATAAAACTGAAATCGGAAAAATGTCCGGATTTTAGAGATTTCCGGAATTTGGAGGTCCGGATTTTCGAGTTCAACTGTATATGTGCATTTAAATAAAAATAATAATGTATGTTCTGTTTATTTACAAATAAAATAATATTATAAAATATTTTAAAAATAATAATGTATGTAAAGTTTATTTTACTGTTAATTAAATAAAAGAGTTAAATTTTAAAAAATGTAGATGTTTTATTATGATCTTTTTTTCAATTATTTTATTATTTGTTTTAAAAAATCATTTTTGTATCACAAATTTGTAAATATTTTAAAGTATTTATTTCACTGTTTACATTCGTAAAGTAACACGGATTATAAAAAATTGCAGATTATGGGTGCACAGAATATTGATCTTTGCCTGTACTTATAATCATTCTGATGGGCATATATCACTCTGTAATTAAAAAAAAAAAAAAAAAAAAAAAAAAAAAACTTGTTTGCATTTTTTTATTGTTGTTTATGGTGTTGTATATTCATATTTAATAAATGTATGATAAATGACTGGTTTTATTATTTTAGTTTGCTTTTATATTGTTTGCAATTTTTAATAATATTTTGTATTTATTAAAGGTACTTGTTTGGAAATTGATAACCAAATTGGCAAATTACAGTCATTTTTGATAACTTACCATATCTGAATTTGTAGTGTAGGTAAGTACAACTAAAAATTCTTATTATATGAGGTTAGCAGCGCATTTCTCAACCCTCCGTTATATCATAGTAAAATTATTGTTCCTATGAGTTTTAATCTATTAAAAGTTGTATAAAAATAAAGTATTGTAGACTTTCTCAAATATGCAACCCTGAAATCCTTATATCATCACAAATACAGAAGACTCCCTCAAATCTGCACATAATTTACAAATGTAAACAATGAAACATTCAGCTCAAATATAAGGAAAGAAATTGACTTTTGCTAGTTTTATATCAGTTTCATATATATTTTAACTTCCAATTTATGTTAATATGACTAAATTAATGTTTTTTAATGAAGGAAGAATAAATATATTTCTGAAAAATATCAAGATACTCCTGATATCACTCTTAATCACAATCTTCATATCAAATACTTTTTTGTATTAATAAGCTTTTTCGGCTATTGAGTCTTGCTAAACTTGAAATAAAACTTCCTTATTTTATGATTTTGATGTGAATTAGTAACATATTTTTAAAAGGCAAGTTTCATTCACTAATATAGGAAAAATTCATTTCATCTTTATAATGAATATTTAATCATACATTATTGATTATTAAACTTGATCTTTGTTTTTAATATTTTAATCGTGTTAAAAAGTATCTAAATTTTTATTATTTTAATTTATCATTTATTCTAATATTTTATTATACTGTAAGCATTGATTATAGTTTCACTTGCAATGTTTAATAAATGTAAACAAAGCAATGACCAGAGATTTGCAAAATTCAAAAGTCCACATAACCTCTGGTCCCAAGCTGTGCAGATTTGAGGGAGTCAACTGAATAAGCGATGAAACTTTCAGTTCACATGTAAGATGGCAAAATTGTACTTTTATATTATTCCATATGTAAGTATGTAATTCTCAATAGTATGACCGAACTCACAGTTTTTCAAGAAGGAAGAATAAATTTATTTCTGAGAATAATCAACATATTGAGCTGATATCACTGGTCATCATATTTTATTTTTTTTTACTAAGTATATTTATGTATTAATTGAGCTTGTTTGGTTATTAAGTCTGGCTAAAACTGAAATAAAACTTTCTTTGTGATTTTGATCTGAATTAATAATTACCTCCAAGGGCCAAGTTCCATTCAATAATTCAAGAAAAACGTATCTAATTTTTATTATGCATATTTAATTATACAATCTTAATTATTCTTGACTTTTATTTTTAATAATTTAATCAGTTTTAAAATTAACTGATTAACTCTATTTACCATTTTGTGATTGAGTTATAGAGGAAACTGATTACATTTTCTACCCCAGTATAACTATTTTTTCTACTTTTGTCAGAAAATTCGGTTCAAAACTCCAACTTTGACAGTGTTTCCTAAAACATTTATTGTGTTTGCAAAAAACAGAAAACTGAGTGTGATTAGATACTTTTTGAACAGCATCACTTGCTAATTTCATACATTTTTTAACAAAAATAAATTAAAACTTTTGACTTAAAGTTGTCCTTTTTGATTTAAGATAGCCTTTTACAGCCTTAACATAATTTCTAGAAGAAACACCATATGATGTTGGCATTTCTTTTGGCCTAGTTTTTGTACAATATTTCCAGTAATTTTGTTTAAATTCATTTTTGAATAGGAAATAATGCTACTGAGGTTATTTTAAATACTTTAATGAAATTCCTCTTACTTTTATCAATTTGATTATGTCTTCAATTTTATAACATTCAAATAATGTTTGCTGATTTGCTTTTTTTGAAAAATTAACTCTTGAGGATGGTTTTAAAGACATCATGTATAATTTATAATGTATAATTAACAAAACATCATGTATAATTTTTAAGAATGAATTGGATACTGATTTTGTTAGGTATTGTGTGTCCGAAGCTTTTTTTCCTGTTGGATATGGATATTAGGCATTAGGCTTTTAGTTATTGCAATTAATTAATTTATTTATATGATTGCCATGTCAGAGTGATAAATTAGAAAAATGTTTCACAAGTTATTAAAGAATTTTAAATACATTGAAATATATTTAACAAAACTATATTTCTTTGAATATCAGGGCTTGAAATTAAAATTTTTAAAACTATCCTGTTTGGGAGAGCTAAAATATCTTTAAACCTGCAATTTTTAACCCAACAACTGTCATAATGGTTAGGTGATAGCTATTGAGTTTATATTTGCAAGGGATGTATGTGCAAAAATTTATTTTGTGTGCCTCCTTTGGTTAGTTCCAAATATCATTGATTGGTGGCACTGCACCACCTTAAGCTATGATATTGTTTAAAATAACCTTTTAATTTTAAAATGCAAATCATTTTCTTAGCATATCATAGCAAATGAAAACAAGGGTATGAATCTGCATGAGAGTATATTTGTATGGGCTAGTTTGAACATTCTAATACTGCATAAAGAAGTCCATTTTTGACATCACAAACATAAAAGGAGCTGAAGAAAAGATTAAGATATTTATTGAAACGTATTACACATTTTAGTCTGATGATTATCTGTGTCAATATGTTAAAAAATGATAGAGTTTCCTGGAGTGCATGCTTATATCAATAAGTGATACAATAAAGTTTTTTACTTTCAAAGTATACATTTACATTTTAAAAAATATAAGAAGTTTACTCATGTCCATTTCAAATTCAATGACTCCTTTCAAATGTGACTTGAGTTAAAATGTTAAATGTGCTATGCTGGCTTTAGATTTAGTATGACTTCTCTGCTATCCCAATAAGAAAGTCATTTAAAAATTATCATATACTAGAAAAAGTAGGATATTTTAATAACATATTTCTTGATAAAGCATAAGGAAATTTATTATATAAATAATTTAACTTTTGGCTGACTACAAAAATGAAATGTAATATTTTTAGGTGTGAAACAGGAAGATTGTGCAAATATCCTCTTTGCTGCAAAAATAAAATCATGGGTTTTTTCCTTTTAGAAGAATGTTCGAAAAAAAAATGTTGTCCTTTTGTTTTGTTGTCTTATTACATTCCTGATTATGATGCATTTTTGCATCATTTTATTAATTTTAAACTAATAAAGCAGCATTTCTTCTCTTTTTGATTACTTTTTCCCTGTATTGTCAATACTTTGACTTTTGCATCTTAAAACACGAGTATCAATCAAGCAAATAAAAAAAAGTAAATACAAAAGGAAATTAATAAAGTAGACAAGCTCGTTTATTCCTGGGCAATGTCTAGTTATCAAGATTTCACTACATTTTAAAGTAGATATTTAATGTTAATCTTTTTGATACATAATGTGATTTCTTTTCAAATTGCTTGTCATAACTCAGTTGAAACCAGATGAAATAGTTGTCGTCAAAAGCAGACTAAGCATGATATAGTTCATTCGAATCATAACCAAGGTCTAAAGGGAAAGAAAACTAAAAATAGCCTGCAAATGTTAGTTTTAATATCAGTTTTGTTGCTTATAAAGTAAATTGATTCTATCTGAAAAATGCCCCAAAAAAGTTTAAACATACTTTAATGTTTTTCCTGTTACAGATTAGAGGCTATACATACATATGATTATCATTTTAAGGGGCGGTTCAGGCACATGATATCGTAAGATATCTCTAGAGGGAAGAAAGATGCCTTATGATAATGTTATCCTTTTTGATCCAACCAAAAATTTTCTCTTTTATCAGTAGCTTGGCCTTTACATCAAAGATACACTATTTCTGATGAGTCAATTAAATATTTTTTATGAAAATATAAAATTATTAAAAGTTTGAATGATTATAAAATTATTGTATTCATAGAATATAAAATATCCCCCAATATTTGGAATTCTTATGTAATAAAGGTATGCATATATAATCCACTATCATACAAGCCATATACAAAGCATGTTTTGAATTACAGTTGTATTAACTAGTAATTAAAAGAGAAAAAATGTTGTGCACCTCTTTTGTTGATAAGAAATTCTTTCTGTCACATCCCATGTGGGGACAAGTACTAGAAGGCGTTATAACTGTTGAACGCACCATGTAGCAAAAAACTATTATTAAATGCTTTTACTGTTTTTTTTATGTCAAGTTATTTCATATATAAAGTGATTTTTTATTGATTTCTCTTTGTTTGAGTCTATAAAGTATGAATAAGATAAATGTAACCATATTTGTATATCACTCCAAATAAAAGAAAAAACAATTTTTAGACCTTAGTATTATTAACGAAGGGGAGGGATTACAAAAGTACCAAAAAGTTAATAATATTATGTGTATACAGGTTCTAAGTAGATACTGTAATAAGTAGAAGACTGTTAACAAGGTAAATTTTATGATATGTGATCTGTATAATGCAAAATTCTGTGATAACACACAACCTTGAATTTTTAGGTGCGTTCATTATTATGTAAATACATAGCACCTATTGTTGTCGCTCAGTCCGCCCGCATATAACAACGCAAAAACTACCCAACCGAATCGTTTGAAATTTAAAATACATAATTATAACATAATTTTGGCGAGTCATTTCAAATTTTATGAAAATCGGATGGATAGATCAATTACAGGGACAATCAAAAGGATTCCTTTACATTACGGTCAATGGGGAAAAAAGTTTCAAATGCATTTTAGTCATTTGAAATTTAAAACATATAATTATTGCGTAATTTTGTCGTGTCATTTCAAATGTTATGAAAATCGGATGCATAGATCAATTACAGGGACAATCAAAAGGATTCTGTTACATTACGGTCAATGGGGAAAAAAGTTTTAAATGCATTTTAATCGTTTGAAATTTAAAACATATAATTATTGCGTAATTTTATCGAGTCATTTCAAATGTTATGAAAATCGGATGCATAGATCAATTACAGGGACAATCAAAATGATTCCGTTACATTACGGTTAATGGGGAAAAAGATTCAAATGCATTTTTATGATGTTACACTCATTCAAACATAATAGAATTGCCATGAATCTATGAAATATATACTAAAATATGCATTCTGTACAATCTGTGATGCAAAGAATTTTTATTATTAAATTACAGGGCCACACAAAAGTATTCCACTGCAAAATGCTATACGGGAAAACATTGTTTGGGGCGTGTTTTAATTATATTCAACTATTTCACATTTTATGAATAAAATATACGTTTCTGAGGTGTAATAAAAATTACTTTTTGCATATTTACAGAAACACAAAGATTTCGACTACTATACTGCATCCGAAGTACGCTCTACTATATCAGCAAGATCTGAATATTTTTAAAACTTCGCTATTGTACGAACGCACCTCATTTGCTACGTTCACGTGCAATTTCCAACTTGTTTAATTTGCACTAAACCAATCTTCTGCTGCATGTATATATTTTTATCCAATCACTTTTTTTTTAATAAAATGAATTAATGAGTATCTATCTTTATACTTTCTTTTTTTTTAATGCAATGTAAAGAATACTTTTATGACATATAAATGGATAAAAACAACGTTTATAGCACCAAAACACTTTATTTCTTGTTGTAAACTAGTTTTCGTAGTCATAGTTTACCATCATCAGTGCAAAATAAGATGGCTCAAATAAGAAACTTGCTGAAATGCATGTATGAGAAGCAGATTCAATTAAAGTTTATTAAGGCCAGGAAAAATATAAACAATGTTTCTCTGCATGATTTTCTTACGTTTTTTACATAAATTGAACCTATAAAAACACTATTATAATTCAGGATATTTAGGACTTTTACCTGCATTTGAACAAATAAGAGTATCAGTTGAACAAAATATAATCACAAACTATTTTAAAATTGATGATGTGCGAATAAAAAATTCAAAACATCATTCGCTATCCTCTGCAAAACTTATCAGTAAAACGAAAAGGACCACGAAGAAGTTTAAAATGTTTAAATATCAAGTTAAGAATGAGTTAGAATATAAATTGGGTGTTTTTATATGTATAAATTAAAATATTAGAATTTTACAAGAAAGTAAATCTATGCGATTTCTGAAAAATGAATTTTTTCGTTATTTCTATGTTCGATAAGTTTCATTACAAAAAATGTTCTAAAGATATTTCAGTGAAATTTGGTAAGTAAGCTTTAAATATCACTCACTATGCTCTGAAGTAGGATTTAAGCTATATGTGATAATTTAATTGTTTTATAGGCACTCAAATATGAAAAAATTGTATTTTTTTATATATTTTGAATTTTTTCGGTTATTTTTGAAGATATTGTAAAACTCCTCGTTCCGTGTACAGATAAGTGTAATAGAAGTGTGCAGTATAAAGGAAACTGAAATATATTTATTTGAATTGAGTGTACGCTGTTTGGTGTAAGCATGATATTTTGCTAGGAATAAAAATTCAAATCGTCAGTGAAATTTTGTAAGAGTGCTTTCCATATCACTTACTATGCTCTGAACTAGGATCTAAGCTATATGTAATAATTTAATTATTTTATAGGCACTCAAATATGAAAAAATGGTAATTTTTACTAAAAAATGTACTTTTTTACATATTTTGAAAATTTTCGGTTATTTTTTAAAATATTGTAAAATTTCTAGTTCAGTCCACAGGTAATTGTTATAGAAATGTGCAGCATAAAGGAAATTGAAATATGTTTATTTAATTAAGTGTACGCTGCCTGACATAAGCATGAAATTTTGCTAAAAAAACAAATTTTTTAAAATATTAAAACTATATTGTTAGGATTTTATGTTTTCTTATTATTCTGTAATACAATAGAACTAAAATTATTACATTTTTTCAGAACTGTCTTTTTTTTAAGTGCTTCGCACGTTGGGAGATACCTTCAGGCTATAAATATATATTTTTTTAATTTACATGATTAAAAAAAAGTTATGCAATTAGAAGTATAATACTAAGTACAATTTGCAAACACTTACAAATTTTTTATGTTTTATTAAATATTGTTAAATGTTATTGTAAAAAATCTGTTCAAATGTGCTGAATTTATAAGATTACTGATGGTTAAAACCTGTTTTCCCCCTGGACTTGGTTTAATTCTTTATCGATCAATGGTGATATATTTACCACTTAATTTTCATTAAAAACGGATTCATATGCACCGTAATTTTTAGTGCAATAATTTGTATTTATGTCTACCTGACGAAAATAGCACTTTTTATTTTAAGATAAATTTTTTTTATAGATTCTGGTGCCATTAAACCTTTTCAACATTTTAACCAAAAAATTTAATTTCCCCATAAAAGGTTAAAACCAATGCAATCTTATTTCGGAGGGTTGTATAAAATTTCGAGTCAACTTTAAAAATTGTATAAAAAAAAATGCATAACTCGAATGCTGGACAACATAAATGTGTATAAGAAATGGAGGTGAAATTGAGTTGGGATTGAATGTATGGACATCAAAAAGATAAAAATCTTGTTAGTACAGTAGACTCCCTCAAATCTGCACAGCTTGGGACCAGAGGTTTTGCAGATTTGTGGTCATTGTTTTGTTTACATTTTTTAAACAATAATTTGAATATAATTAACAATGAAATTGAAACTATAATGAAGGCTTGCAAAATAATAAAACATTAAAATAAGTAATTAACTAAAATATTAAAAATTTAGATAATTTTTAACTTGATTGAAATATTAAAAATAAAGGCCAAGTTAATAATCAATAATGTATGATTAAATATTTATTATAAAGATAAGATGCATTTTTCATATGAAATTTGCTTTATAAAGATACATTACTATTTGACACCAAAATCATAAAATAAGGAAGTTTTATTTCAAGTTTAGCCAGACTTATTAACCAAAAAAGTTTGGTTAATACATAAATATAGCTGGTAAAAAGATTGTGATTACCAGTGATATCAACAATATCTTAATTTATTCCAAAATAAATTTATTCTTCCTTCATGAAAACACATGAATTTAGTAATATTAATGAAAATTACAAATTAATGTATATATGGAATTGATATGAAAATAAAAAAAAGTTAAATTTTGTCCCCTCATCAAAACTGACTGTTTCATTGTTTACATCCGTAAAATATATGCAGATTTTAGAGAGTTACGGATTTGAGGGAGTCTACTGTATATCTTTCGAGAACATGACTAACAGGTAGGCGAAATTTTAAGAGTGAAAAATTAAAATTAAAAGCAGTCAATGAATAAATTAGTACTACTTAGTTATACCGTCGACCAAAAAAGTATCGTCAAACTATAAGATTACATGCAAATAGTGGATAACTGTAAATGTTACATTCACTTGATATTAACTACAATAGACTTGTTTATATCATTTAGTGATTTTAATTCAACTTTTCACTTGTAGTTTTGATTATGTTTTACTAATTTATTCGTTTTCCCATTATTTAAAATGAAAATTATGTTAGCTTGGCGAACATACGTAATTTTACATAATTTGGCGAACAGTTTGATGATTTGTATAACTTGGAGAAATTGGTCGACGGGATAACCAAGTAGTATCAACCATGAAATTTTATCAATCAGGGTAGGGGAGGGTCTCGATATGAGCCATGGCAGTGTCTACTGTATCGCATGCACACCTACGCATATGTAGCTGTTTCTATGAAAAAATTCTCGAGTTAAATCACACCAAAGAATGTATGTATTTTGATAATTTAATGCATTAAATTTCTACTGCTAAAGAAAAATGAAAATTGGAAAATCGGTTTTTAGTTCAGAGTTAAAATTCAGTGCAGTTTATTCAAAAATGTCTTGTTTATTATTTTTCTTTCTGTTTTTAGATTCAGTGGTAGGTAAAACTGTTTTTTCTGAAACTCAGCAAGTCATTTCCTTGGATGAAAATGGCGACAATCTCTTCTTGCTGACGCCTTGAAGAAGTTCCTGTTATTATCTGAAATCAAGCTTAAATTCATTTGAGAAAATGTCATCGAATACAGAGGAAAATTCCTCCTCCAGTGAACAGCACTTTTTCCCTCGAAATGGGGATGAGGGAAAATGTTTCTCCACTGATACAGGAGAAAAGGTTTATATTTGTGGAGTATGTTCCAAAACATTTTCTAGGAACTGTGATCTAAGAAAGCATCTCTTGATTCATACAGAAGAAAAACCTTTCGTTTGTGAAGCATGTTGCAAAGGATTTTCTGATACTAGTAATCTAAGAAGGCATCGCTTGACGCATACTGGAGAGAAACCCTTTATTTGTGAAATATGTTCCAAAGGATTTTCTGATAATGCTAAGCTAAGAAGGCATCTCTTGACGCATACAGGTGAAAAAACTTTTGTTTGTGAAGTATGTTCCAAAGGATTTTCTCTAAAAAGTAATTTAAGAAGACATCTCTTGACGCATGCAGGAGAAAAACCTTTTATTTGTGATACATGCTTTAAAGGATTTTCTGATAAAAGTACTTTGAGAAAACATATCTTGACTCATACTGGAGAAAAGCCTTTTTCTTGTGAAGTATGTTCCAAAGGATTTACTCGGAAGGTTCATCTAAGAGCCCATCTCTTGACTCATACAGGTGGGAAACCTTTTGCTTGTGATGTATGTTCCAAGGGATTTTCTGACAATAGTAGTCTAAGAAAGCACCGCTTGACTCATACAGGTGAAAAACCTTTTGTTTGTGACATATGTTCCAAAGGATTTTTTGATAATGGTAATCTAAGAAGGCATCTCTGGACTCATACAAAGTAAAATCCTTGTGTTTTTGGTTCTGAGAGGATTTTCTAGACACTGTCAACTAGAAAGTCATCTCATGATTGACACAGGAGAAAATATTATGTTGAATATTGTTTTCCAAAGGATTATTTGATGACTATTACTAAAAAAAAACCATTGGTCTCATACTAAACAGATCTCTTGAAAATCTTTTGTATTTTTATTATGTTTAATCGTAGTATGAACCCTGTATTTGTCATTGGATGAAAGTAAACTGTGTTATCACATCTTCTTTGGTTCAGCATGTAGTCATAAAATAATAAATTGTAATATTTTTCCATAATTGTCACAGCTGTCATTTTGATAAAAAACAAATAACTCTAGACCAGTTCATTATTTTTCAGTAAAGCATTTTGATAATTTTAATTTCTGTTATTTCATTCTTAAGTGTCTTTTCTCTAAAATTAAAAAATATTCTGACCTGATAAGGGTAAACTGTACCTCAGATGTTGCATGATAGCAAATGCTTTATTCTAGAAACACTTTTAAAAATAGAAGAGAAATATGTTAAAAATATGTTTTGTGAAAAAATAAAAAAAATCTTATTTGTTATAGTTTCTTTTTTAATTTTTTGTCAAAGATTTTGATGAAGCATGTCTTTTTATCGTGTATTCTTTGCACCCAGCATGAGTTTGGTATTTTTCTAAAATTATATAAAAAATTTATTGAATATTTATTCGGCATGTTTACTCAATTTATATATATGATTAGTAAAACTAATCAGTCGTGCACTTTCATTTCCATCGTAAGCAACTTCAATTGTTTAGGAACTAGTCGGATGTGGCAATACCAAAACTTTCTGCTATCTTAGACTCGTCAACACTTCCTGAAAAATGCAGCATAGCAGCGCCATATGTTAAATGATATACATCAAAATGTAATCTGTGCCATTTTATATGAAGTACTAACTAAATCTAAAGTTTTATGAAAATCCTTGCACTAGTTCTTAAAATACGGCTAATGTGAATAATGCAGCATAGCAGCGACACCTGTTGAGCGAAATACACCAATAGCTAATCAGATTTAGTTTATATCATGTTCTAACAGATTCTAAACCTTTGGGAAATTTCATTTGTTAGATCATATGATAGAGACAGAGAACCCACAAGTTATTTCACATACACACAGACAGACATTTTGTAAAAATATGTCTTTTGAGTTCTCTGACTCCTAAAATATGTATATCCATCGAAAATTGGATTTCGAAAATTTTCACGAATCCAACACTTTCTTCTTGTAAAGGTAAAAGAAAGAAATAAATGCCATTTATCGAGATCCGTGAAGAACACCTGGTTTTTCAAGATAAGATTGCTCACATTTATTCCTGTAATGAGAGCGGAAAGGTTTTAGTCCAAGAGCCGACCGTACAAAACCCTTAGTCACTGAACACAAGAAAAATTCCTTTATATTATGGAAGAGTAGTCATAGGGGAATCTAATGATTAATGTCTGCCGGAAGCGAAGCGGTGCATAAGCCAAAAATGTATACCATTAGTGGTTGACTCATAGATTTAGCATTGTGTTTTCATACTTTCGATTGTATGGCAAACACAATGCTAAGCCTTCGAGTTAACCATTAGTGGTATTCATTTTTGGCTTATGTACCACTTCACTTCCGGCAGATCTGGATCATTTGATCCCCCCCCCCCTTTTACTAATCTTCCATAAAATAAATGATTTTTTCGTGTGCTCAATGACGTAGAGTTCTGTGAGGTCGGCTCTTGGGCTAAAAAGGGTATGGCAAATGTCTCAAATGTTTTGGTATTTATGTAGAAAAGTAAAGTTACGTCTTATCTTTAGTGTTCCGTTAAATATTTTGTCTTTCTTGCATACCTCTGTCCACAGTCGCCAAGTGGAACTTATTTTCAGGCTCCCCCTCGTAATTGTCTGAGCGAATCGAAGTCTTATACTCAGAGTACGTAACGATATTAAAAATCAAAAAAAATTCTTTCGTCAAGCAAATCTTAAAAAGTACTTGTCGGATTTCGATTCTGTTTGTACCAGAAGGTACCTATGAAGGTAACCTCGTGAATGCACCTACTTTCAAAAATGAGTTCCAAATAGTTTAAAAATTATATTAAAAAAAACTGATAAAAAAGCACAATTTATTTGCATACGTCACAGAAATTTGGTGTGCGTCATTTTTCACCGGCTCCATATTTTCATAAACAACCGAATCAGAGTACATGGAGTAAATACACAGAGTACGTAACGATATGAAAAGTAAAAAAAAAATTCTTTCGTCAACCAAATCTCAAAAAATACTTGACGAAGCACATGGAGCAAAGAAAATATGCAAACAATTTTTATTTAAGAGCAGTAAAACATATTTAAACTTAAAAAACAAACTGGAAAAGAAATCTTTTTTTTTTCTTTCATTGAAAAGAAAAAGGCCATAATTCTTAGAAACTTAGTATTTGAGATTTTGCGATACTTTTTTATAATAGCTTTTTATAATCGCCATTAGTATCATTTATATTTTCATTCGTGCAAATTGGAAACAATTCTTTTGTGTTAAATAAAATACGAGTTTGACATGGCTGCTATAGATGTGACTTTTGTTAATAGATTATACCAAGACTCCCAGCCTTGAATTATACATTGTTATATTGTTTATATCCATCACTTATTTTTTTCCCTTGTATTATTTGGTTATTTTGTCAACCGATTTCTACAAATTATACAAATTGCCAGACTAATAGCTAAATTACACATATTGATATATATATATTTTAATTTTAAGTAACGAAAGAAGAAATAAATTAATAAAACATTGATAAAAATACAAAAAAAAAGTGGGATTAAAAATCCCTTGACGTTTTAACCTCTTGAGGGGCGCCATTTGCAGTCTGCAAACGGTTATTTTTAATACTTAAATTGACAACTGGCACCAGTAATTTTTAGTACAATTTTGATCTCATAATATACGTGACGAAACGGTTTTGATTATTTTCAATTAAATTTGTCCGTAAATATTGGTGGGAATTAATTATTGGACTATTTTTGGAGCACAAATACCTTGCCCCTGAAATGTTTAAACACATGTACCTTGTTTAATGCGATTGAATGACACATTCCCGATCATCCATTATGGCCATTTAATCTTATGGTTTGGCGATACTTTTTTGGTCGACAGTATAATCAAGTAGTACCAAAGAAGAAACAATAGTTGAAGCAATAAATAAAAGTTTTAAATAATAAACATAATAATAAATATAATAGAAAATATACATATCACAATAAATCGAAAGTATTAACACTTATTGTAATATTCAAAGTTTTCACCAATTTGGCTGAAAAAAAATCGCGCCAACTTAGTGCGTATATGACATCTATGTGTATGAATAAGCATAAACGTTATGAATCATAATCAGATATGACGCACAATCAGATATGAAATCTAACTTTCAGAAGCCCAAACTAGACCAAGATTTATAAAAATGCCGAAGTGAAGGTATTAATGGAAAAGTACCATGAAAATAGGACCGAAATATCATAGACGTTTTTGGGGTTATGCCGTCGTCAATTGCCATGTCATGCAAAATAAGGATATTTCGATGTCAATTATGAGGAAAAGTTCCAAATCAAATTCTGGCTTTTTTGGTGAAATTTTATTTATTTATTTTTTTATTTTGCATTACATAAATCGGTTGCTTTTTTTTTTCATTTTCCAACAAAGTTGAAAAATGTTTATGCATTCGGCTTGTCTGTCCGTGTGTCCACATTCTAACATCCGTAAATATATTCGGATTGTTATGCGATTGGTAAACCTTATTTAGGATCCCCTAGGCATGTTTGGTATTGTATATGAAGTATGTGACATCAATAGCTTATTTACACAGACACCCAAAAGTTTTCCATTACATTATGGTCTACAAAAAAAATCGTTAACATTTTAATGAAATTACACTATTGCAAATGTATTGAAACTTACATAAATCGATGAATTTCACTACGATTACTTTTAAACAGGACATTCATATCATTTTTAATCCGTTTACAGAGACATACAAAAGAAATCGGTTACAATACTGTCTTTGAGCAATAATTGCTGGTCACGTGTTTTCAATTTCGCCATGTGCTTTGAAATTTAACTGTTTTTAGGTGCATTCGTAATTATATAAATACGTAGTACCTATAGTTGTCATCTGAACCGCCCGTCTCTGTGTCCGTATATAATAGCACAAAAACTATCCAACCGAATCGTTTTAAATTTTAAATATATATTTGTTACCGAATTTTGTTGAGTCATTTTAAATTTTAGTAAATTTGGATAAATATAGGGACAGTCAAAAATATTCCGTTACATTATGGCCAATGGAATGAAATAATTCCAAGAACATTTTAATGATGTTACGCGCCCATCGAAACATAATGAAATTGATATGCAATTATGAGAAGCACTAGAATATATATTTTGTAGAGCATGTCGCACAAAGAATATTTATTATTCATTTACAGGGCATCACAAAAGAATTCCATAACAAAATGGTACAGGGCAGAGAGGCATTAATTTTTCAGCTTTATTAATCTGGGGATTTTATCATTTTCTCAGTTGACACTAGCAGGATTTTAAATAATTATTTTTGGGGGGTAAAGCTGCATAATCAAGTTCATATTGACGTATTTGAGCTAGCATGTCTTTCGGAAAAATTTGCGCAGATTTATAAGTCACTTGTATTATAACATAACATATTTGCATATTTGTAACATATTTGCAGGTCATGGTTTATGCAGACGAGATATTCAGATCTCATTCGTACCTTATACTACAGGCATTACATCTTCCTTTTATTTAATGCATGCTACAGTGAAATACTGCTCAACTTCATAAGAACAAGTTTGAAAAGAAAAAAACAGTGTATGTAGTGGCCAGCATGTACAATCCATTTAAATCCGATTGAGCATATCTGGGACACACTCGAACGATGCATTGCGTTTCTTTGTTGGCGTTTTCGGGATTTTTATACATCATTTTTTAAAGAGAGAATTTCTTAAATTCTTATAGAGAACTTCATCGTATCCATAGAAAACAGATGTAGATATTGTATTATTAACTATCTAGGGGGACCATACACCATGGGCGTGTTCAGCACAACTTACCAGTTACTTACCGATCACTTACCGATTATAAGACAAGTACGAAATGAAAATCAAGGCGAAGTGTGACGTCAGCTACAATTCAACAGGTTAGTTTTCATTGGTGCCCCAATTCGCTTTCGTACTACCCTACAATCGGTCGGTAATATTAGTTACTTTGGTAAGTTCGCTGAACACGCCCCAAGTAAAATAAATTCCCTCATTCTACTCAACCATCATGATTTGTGCAATTTTTCGTGCTGTTTATATTTTTTACGTCATATCAAAGTGTTCAAATTACGATTCAAGATATTTTAGTGTTTTATTATCTGCATTACTTTTAATGCATTGCGTACTTTCAATTTTATACCCATCCATGGCTGATTTGCATAGTTTGCTTTCCCATTTTTTAACCGTATATAGGAATTTTTATATAATATTTTGAATTTCTACCATTTAGTTTACTCATTTTTGTCATTTAAATTTGTGGCACTATATAATCAATTAAAAATAACATCACATTTTTTTAGTAACTATTTGAAAAATAGTTATTGTTTTCGGTTGAGATTTGGGAAATCTGAAGTATATCTGAATGTTTTTATTGGTTGAATTCAGCAGCTTATTTCGTTTTATTCGTTTTCTGATTGATCTATGTTTAATGTCAAACAAGTTGGAAATTGCACGTGAAGCGTAGCAAATGCTGTGCGTTCGTACGATAACGAAGTTTTAAAAATGTTGAGATCTTGATGATATAGTAGAGCGTACTTCGGATACAGTATAGTAGTCGAAATCTTTGTGTTTCTGTAAATATGCAGGAAGTAATTTTTATTACACCTCAGCAACGTATATCTCATTCATAAAATGGGAAGTAGTTGAATATAATTAAAACACGCTCCAAACAAAGTTTCCCCGTATAGCATTATGTAATGGAATACTTTTGTGTGACCCTGTAATTTAAAAATAAAAAAATTGCATCACAGATTGTACAGAATGCATATTTTAGTATCTACTTCATAGATTCATGCCAATTCTATTATGTTCGAATGAGTGTAACATCATTAAAATGCATTTGAAACTTTTTTCCCATTGACCGTAAAATAAGGGAATACTTTTGATTGTCCCTGTAAATGATCTATGCATCCGACTTTCATAACATTTGAAATGACTCGACAAAATTACGTAATAATTATATGTTTTAAATTTCAAACGATTAAAATGCATTTGAAACTTTTTCCCTATTGACCGTAACGTAACATAATGCTTTTGATTGTCCCTGCAATTGATCTATGCATCCGATTTTCATAAAATTTCAAATGACTCGATAAAATTACGCAATAATTATATGTTTTAAATTTCAAACGATTAAAATGCATTTGAAACTTTTTCCCTATTGACCGTGACGTAACATAATACTTTTGCTTTTTATTTCATTTATTTTCTGATGGTTCCATGCTTAAAGTCTAGAAATGGAATTCTTCTGTTGCCCCGATGACAAAAAAAGTATTAAAAGCTAACAAAAAATTAACATCTCAATAACAAAATGAGATACAGGTTTCAAACAAGTTGCATTCAAAAGTATTTTTTTTCTTTTTACAACGGTATACAAATTGAAAATGTGCAAAGTTTATAAATTAAAAAAATTTCAGTACTGAGAATTGTTAAACTGAAATTTCATTTAATATATGTTAATGATTGGCTCAGGAATATTAACATATCTCTAAATGTCTAGGCATATTAATATAACTCTGTTATTATGTAAGCTACGTTTTAATCATCGTAAAATTATGTTATTATTTTTTTAAACATAGAAATCATTTATAAGCCTTTCAAAATATTATTTTCCAAATACTCTTTGTAATTTGTTGAATTAGATTTTTTTAAACCGTGGTAATATTCTCAGCAATATTAATATAACTCTGTTATTATGTAAGCTACGTTTTAATCATCGTAAAATTATGTTATTATTTTTTTAAACATAGAAATCATTTATAAGCCTTTCAAAATATTATTTTCCAAATACTCTTTGTAATTTGTTGAATTAGACTTTTTTAAACCGTGGTAATATTCTCAGCAATATCGCTCAGACTAATCCCTCTGAGGGAAGTCCTAGTATAGATGTAAATTAGCTGAATGTTTTTTGCATTAAAAGCAAACTAATAAATGCATAATAGTTCTCTGTAAATCATCTCCAAAAAAGTGTGTCGGAAATTGATTCATAATCAGTGTTTTCAAACTGTCCAATCTTGCCATCCATTGGCATTACTGATGGTTTGGATTGCGGGAGCTAAGTTCAATCCATTTTCTTGAAATCTTTTAAACATAATAATTTCAAGATGATTTTGAGGGTGCAAGATCCATAGCTATAATTAACCTTTCATACAGAGTGTCTGTAGGGTAACCACAGAAGAATTATATTCGAGGAGAGAACACATGTTCTAACTCATCTATGTTGAAGGAAGTTGTGTTGAAGCATTACCTGAGAATCACAGTGTGTCATGGCTCCCAAAAGTTCAAAAACCGCATCAGCTGTTGCTTCAACTCCCTGTCCCAGACAATAGCTTAGTAATTCTCATAGAGAAATGGTTTTTTGATCCAGAACTCTCTACCAGATGGCAGCATCAGACAATTCTTTTTGTTGTTTCACTGGAACAGACTCAAAACAATCAGTTACTCAATTGCTGCAGTAGCAGTTAACAGCAAAGTGCTGTGATTCATTAAAAATTTATCATTTTTTGAAAGGGATAATTATTATTTTAAATCCGTATCCAACTGAAAATGTTATATATTTCAAAGTATTTCTCTTTATTTTTATATTTTGTAAATCGAGTCAAGAATGTCCATCTTTTTTTTAGCACTTTCCAACAAAGTTGAAAAGTGATTATGCATTCGGTTTGTCTGGCCGTCTGGCCGGATATCCGGATGGCCAGATGATCGTCTGTCCGCGCTCTAACTCCCATAAATATACTCGGATTGCTATGAAATTTTTATACGTTATTGAGGTTTACCCTAGCACGAACCCTATTGAAAATGAAGTATCTACCATGATTAGTTTATCTACAGAGAGAATCAAAAGTGTCCCATTACATTACGGCCTATGGTGAAAAATCGTTAATATACTCGGATTGCCATGAAATTTTAGGACGTTATTGACGTTTACCCTAGCACGAACCCTATTCAAAATGAAGTATCTACCATGATTAGTTTATCTACAGAGAGAATCAGAAGTTTCCCATTACATTACGGCCAAGCTCGTAGCCAGGGAGGGGGCTGAAGCCCCTCCCAAAAGTTAAAAAAAAAAGTCTAATGACAGTAAAAATTGCCAGAATTTTCTTTCTTCCATTACACTACATAGAAGTACGTTTATTTTTAGTCGTAAAAATATAATTTTTTTCAGCTAAAGGTATTAACGGAATTTTCACTTTATGCATAGTAAAATTCGATAAGTGTAACGCATGTATCACATCATTAATTTGACTTAGAATAAATAAGTTTAATAAGTGTATGGTGTATAATTTAACTTTAGGAGTCAAATTAAAAACATTTACTTTCGTGTATTTTATTAATTTCCTCCATGCTCATTATATCACGATATAAGAAATAGACTGATTAGTGTTAAAATGTTTTGTAGAAAAGGGAACTAAAAACTGTAATAGACCTTTTTAAAGTAAAAACATTTACTTTTGTGTTTTTTATTAATTTCCTCCATACTCATTATATCACGATGTAAGAAATAGACTGATTAGTGTTAAAATGTTTTGTAGAAAAGGGAACTAAAAACTGTAATAGACCTTTTTAAAGTAAAAACATTTACTTTTGTGTTTTTTATTAATTTCCTCCATACTCATTATATCACGATATAAGAAATAAACTGATTAGTGTTAAAATGTTTTGTAGAAAAGGGAACTAAAAACTGTAATAGACCTTTTTAAAGTAAAATCATGTGAAAAATAATGATTTTTAAATAAAGAGTTTCATAGGAGGCAATATCTAACATTCTAAAAATATTATTTTGTTCCAAGCAAGAAATGCTGCTAAGAAATAATCATAATACCGGTCCTCTAACGTTATAGAACAAATAAAGAAGTGTGAAAGTGTGATCGCAGATCAAACAGAGGGTTTCGTTTAATATCTGCTTTAAAAAACTTTAGCATTAAATTAACAAACAAAAAGCGATTTTCGGCGCTATTTTGGGACTTCTTCGCCAATCGCGGTAACCAGAATAGAATATTGAATTCTTCCCATATGCAGGCTGCCTTGATTGCATAGATTTGTTTATTTCTCGATCCGTATCTGCAGATTTAGTGATGGTGTGCAAGTAAATAAAATTATGAATAAAAGTAAAATATAACAAAGCTTAGCATAAATTTAAGAGAGACCAAACTGGTCACCAGAGGCAGCAAGAAATTTAAATGAATAAGAATTTAATAAATAAAAAAAGAAAATATTTCACTTCGCGTGTCAAAATAGATGATAAATGTGATGTAATATGATGAAATAAAAATAAATAAGCACGTTTTTCACGTGATTTATTTAATCCATTAATTTATATTACATACATAATAATTTTGTTTAAACTTGCGTCCAACAATTGGAAGAAATGAAATTTCGATTTTGAAATTTACGCTATTGTAAGTTTTAGATTTCTAAATATCGTACATTTTCAATTCCAACGCCATCGTATAGGAAAATGCATGTACTTTTCAATGCAATTTGTTTAAAAACTGTATCTTAATTTATTTTTGAGTTATTAATTTTTTTGTAGTTTTTAATACCAATTTTGTAATTGTGACAACAGAAGTACTCCATTTCTTTTAAAAGTAAAGAATATAATTATAAAAAATTTACATCTATTTAAACTTTTGGTAACAATTAGAAAAGAAAAACAAAAAAAAGTGAACTGATGACATAAAAATAATATTTTAATTAAAATAATAGACTTTTTCAAGATTTTATGATTTGTCGTGTGACGAGATGTTCAGCTGTAAGTACACAAAATTTGAACTCTCTTACTTCTATAGTCTTTGTGTATGGTCTCTGTGACAGACAGACAGAGGACAGAGACGAATAGGGTTTCGTCAGATGCACGAAACCCTAAAAAGACGGTAGGCTAAGAACTCTTTTAAGATTTATAGCAAAACCTGGAGACGAGAAATTGAAATGTTATAAAAGCCCATAGAAATACTACTTCTTACTTCAGCCAAGACATTCAAAATATAATCATTCAAATATGCTGGGATATAGTTATTGAAGAACTGATTACCAAAATAAATAATGCGATTTGTTTTAGATTGAATAGTGATGAAACTATGGATATTTTAAGCACAGAATAGTTTGCCGTTTGAGTTAGATGTAAAATGCACAAACATCAATAGTTCGGGAAATTATTTTAGGTTCATTCAAGTAAATGATTTGTCCTCCGAAAATATAATCGAAGAAATAGTACAACGTTATAATGAACTACGTAATGACATGTCTAAATGCATCCACACAGGCGTATGACAGAGAAACTAATGTGGTTGGACACGTTAGTGGTATAAATTTACAACTCGTCAGAAGTGTTCTAAAATCAGATACCTCCAATTTGCAAGCCATTGTTTAAACCATACGTTGTCCGAAAACACATGCTGATTCCTAATATCCAAATTTCTCTTGGAACAGTCAATGAACTGACATTTAAAAAAAAAATCATCCTAAGGTAAATTTGATCCTTCAACAACCAATTTCATCATATGTCCCAGTAAACAACAGAAAATGATTTGTTCACCTTTAAAGTACAAGATTTATAGAAATTCATGAAAATATGGTAACTTTTGTCAAGCTGTTTGAATGAATTTGCATTAGCTTAGAAAATATTTCGGAAAACACATGAAATATTTCTTCACTAGCTATAGACCTTTCTAGGCAGTCATGGATTGTGACAAACTTTTCAGTTTGACAAAGACATTGTGAGCTCATCTTCATGAAAAATTTCGTAACACATTTTCGGCTGTAACTCATGCATAAAAATGTCCTAATTATATTAGAAAACATAGAAAAAATGAAATGCGATGGAAATTTTTTGAAAGATATTTAATTCTACATCAAAACTTAGAAAAACGTCTTTCAAATTGAAATAAAAATCCCAATATCAAAATTTGGACAAACTACACATACAAACCACCAAATTACATCCAATGAAGAGTATTATAGGACCAAAGTCTGCATTTCATGTGTTGAAAGCCTTTTTCAAAATTTGAATGACAAATTCATTTCAAATAAAATCATTTTAAGCGATTTCAAATATATATATATTTTTAGATGTGCTTTTCAGGAATAAGCAAACAAATTAAAAAATTTATCTCAATATTTCGAACATAAGGTCTTAATTTCATAAGTTAAAGTTGAGTATGAAGTATGATGCGAGAGAATTTGTAATGTTGATAGAAAGACAGAGGTCCTAAAAGTTTTAGAGTACTGTAATGCAATGCATTACAATGCAATGAAACACTCGCTGATGGGCTTCGCTACCATTCCGTTAAATATAACTAGGGCTGAAAGGTCTTTTCCAACAATAAGAAAATTAAATTTTTGCCTCGAAGCACTATGGTTGATGAGAGACTACTGTTGTTGTTGTTGTTTATGACGGTCAGTTACCTACACAAGGGAATATGTCCCGAAAAGATGTGAAATGTCCTCCATGGGAGTCAGGAAAGAGAACCTAATCCGTAACTATGCATTGGAATCCCAGGTTCGAAGAAATTATGACAAACTCCGAACGATTAGGCAGACGGGCGAGATTAGCTTCGAACCATACACCTACCAATTACTGATGAGAGACTGAATAGCCTTGCAACGATATTCATTCGTTGGAACATTAAAGTAGATCCTGATAAGTAATCACCCTCATGGCTGTGAAGAAGTCGCAAAGATTTGCTTCTGTAGCACTAGTAAATTTATTGTACCAAGAGTACTGCATTTATTACTTTTGTAATCAAAGAATGTGAAATATAAATATAATTTTTATAATTACCCATAATTCATAACAATTATATTATTCTTTGTAAAAAAATAATCTACGTAATTAATTTATCTACAGATTAATCATTTTAAGTCTCCGCACCCGCAATGCAAGATACCCATGTACGCTAATATTAAACCTGCATTCTAAATCCATTAATATGATATGCTTGCATTTCAATATTTAAAAATATTGAATATATTTCGATTATATATATATATATATATATATATATATATATATATTATAATCGATACATAAAAGATACATAAGGTTCTTCGCAAAATTGTTAGTTTGTGCTTTTTTATTTTCTTTGCAATTTTTTCCCTCAAAAACACTTTCGCTTTTCGAACTGGTACTTAAAAAGCTCTTAGAAACCAAAAATTGTAATAGAAATTGAAAAAAAAAACACCTTTTGGAATGGACAAGTATATTATTATAGACAAGTATATTGCACGATTATATCGTAGGTTAAGTCTTGATTATTTTTTTGTTTATGCTTTAAATTATGCCAATTACTACTGTCAGATGAAAAAAAATTCCAAGATTGAGCCTCTCCCGAAAGGAAATTCTGGCTACGGGCCTGATTACGGCCTATGGGGAAAAATCGTTAATATACTCGGATTGCCATGAAATTTTAGGATGTTATTGACGTTTACCCTAGCACAATTTCTATCGAAAATGAAGTTTCTACCATGATTAGTTTATCTACAGGGCGAATCAAAAATTTCCCATTACATTACGGCCCATGGGGGAAAATCGTTTCAAAGGAATTTTAAAGATGTTATACCCTGTCAAACATTTTAAAATATGCATTCTATAAAATATAAGGTGAAAATGTAGCTATTACTGAATTACAGGGCCAAACAAAAGAATTCCATTAGATAATGGTAAAAGGGGGAATTGTGTGTGACATATTTTAAATATATTAACCTTTTTCATGTATAATAAAATTGATATATGTCACTGAAGCTTAATATAAATTATACGCTGCTGCCTTGCATAATATGAAGTACATAGCATTTATAGGGACGTACAAAATATTTCAAATAGTATATTCTTTCCGAAGTACCGTATATGTATCCGATGATGGCTGATAGGGGGATGAAATTCATTTTAATTATGATATGCGCGTTTATATTTCGCTAAATATATGCACATTATATCGTGTGTATAAATGTTATAGTTGATATACAAGGCTACCCAAAAGAGCTCACCAACGTTACTGAATATGAGCATAAATTATTTAAGCGCGGTTCTTAAATAAGCTATGCATTTTTACGCTGAGCTTCACTCAATTTACTGAGAAATGTTTGCAGAATATAGATAAAAGGATATACAGGGCCACGCAAAGAATTCGGTACATGGACGCTTATGAATGATGATTTACACTCTAAATAAAAAGGAGTGAATAGTCACTCCAGAATAGTGAATACTCACTCTATCGCAGACTCAAAATATGCCAAACCTCTTTAGAGTGACTATTCACTTTGGGCAAAAGTGGAATCATTGACTCTTTGAAAGAGTGAATACTCACTCCTAGGAAGTGAATATTCACTCTACACAAGGGTCAATAATCACTATTTCTGAGGAGTGACTATTCACTTTTGCTAAAGGAGTGCGTTTTTTCACTCCTAGTTGGAGTGAGTAGTCACTTTTTCATAAGAGTGAATGCTCTTCTTTTTTTTTGGGGGGGGGGGGGGCAATGAATTCCCTTTTTTATTACTATTATGGGCATTTTAAAAGAATCGTGTCTTTTAGAGCATACAATGAAAATAAATACAAACGTGATAAAAATTGGAATAAAATACTTTATTGACAATATTTATTTAATTCAAAGTATGTAACATTAATTGAACTTTTTAAGGGAAAACGTAATTAAAGTTACACATGAATTAGATTATTGACAGAAATAAACTATTTTATTCCAATCTTTTTCCTTGTGTTTGCTTTCATTGGTAGACCCATAAATATAGGATAGTTTTAAAATGCCCATAAGCACAAGTTATTAACAGTTTTAAAATATTAAACACATATTTTTTTTTTTCAGATATACCCATTAAGTTTTACAAATTATTTAAATAAATCCATAATGCACGTTATCTATGTTTTTTTTTTATGTGTTATTAAAATCTTATTTCTGAAAAATATATATTAATACAAGCCGTATTTAAAAAATGACATGGTAAGTCATATTTAATTTCAATTATTTATTCCCGTATATAGAGTAGATGTGCATATAGTACCTGCTGGCGAAGACACTCACGAGCTAATGCTAATCCTATGGGGAGAGATTTTTCTAATATCTCGTTTGCATTTTGACATTATTGGTTATTTAAAAAAATTTCTGCAGACAAAATTGAAAAAGTAAAAATAAACAAATATTTAAGAGAAAATGTGTTTTTGACGACTTCTGTAACTTAAGTGTTTTTATTTAAATGGTGAACGATTAAACCCTATAAGCCCCTCTTTGACTGTGCCCTTAAACATTTTTTTCGGCTTCATGAGCGGTTTGATTGCCAGATTATAAAATAGGCAAAACACCGTTAGATTCATTTTTAAAAAGTAATAATAAAACGAAGACGATATTGAAATTTTATAAATCACATTAATATAACTTAAAAACAACTATTTATAAAAATTTTGGTGTCATTACATTTTGGTAAGTGCAATTTAAAAATTAAAATTGATTACTTAAGTTTTTAATTAAATCAAAATATTTTATGCACTATAAACATTACCGTAATTGCTTTTTTAACAGTGCCCATATGAGGTGTACGTTACTGGAAAATCACTACTTAAGTATTCCAGTAATGGACACTCCTCTCAAAACCTTAAAAATTAATGAAATTTTATAAACGACATTAAATACATAAAATTCAAAACTTTCTTCAACTACAAAAACAAAAAAATTGCAAATTTTGCAATAAAATAAGAATACATAAATTTATTAAATGAAACCAGCTCTATGAATGATTTTCAATGAAAACACGATTTTCAATGAAAAACAGTGAAACTTAAAAACATTATTTTGTGCTTCCTGATTGGTTTAATTAAGAGTGTCAACAAAATTGCTAAATTATAAAATATGAAAGGGCGAGTTACGAAAAAAAAAAAAAAAAAGCTAAATTTTTATTAGTTATTTTTTTTATAAACCAAAAACATTCAGGTGTGTACATTATTGTTACATCTACCCTATAGTATTCTATAAATGTGAGTTAAAGTTTCATAAAAGTATACTCATGTACGAAAAAGAAAAATAAAGAAAATATAAAATACAAGAAATGACTACATATGTATTTTCTTACTATTGGAAAAACAATTTTAATGAGTTATTTATCTCTAATAAATAAATTTCATCTAATATAAGTCATACTGCAAACTTTTAAAATTACTAAAGCCATTCATTTATAAACATCAAGGATAAAACGCAAATCTTTGTGTCAGCGATTTTTTTTCCTCCACGCGCATAAAGATAGCAGAAGCAGATAGCTTCCTGTTAAAGTAAAACTTTAACCCAACATTCTAGAAGTTACATTCGGAAAATAAAAAGTTGAAATTAAAATTGACTTACCGGTTTTTTATGTTAAATATCCCTTGTTATCCTTTGTTTGATGAATAATAATCCTTTGTTTGATAAATAAAATATGTGCTGTGCAACATCTTCGTCACTGAGTATTAATGGAGTATTATTGCTTTTTACTGAATTATTTTTTCTCCATTTTGACTCCAGATCAAGAAACTTAATCTATGTGGATTATTTTGAATCATAAGATATCGGAGTATATCATTCCAAGATCGAAATTTAAACTACTTTTCAGCATTAATAATGCAAATTAAAGATCCACATTTGTAGACCGAGGAAACGAAAGTGAGACACATAACGGACACGATAAAATGGCGGAAACATTTTTATCATCACAACTGAGAAGACGATTTCTGATTGGCTGATAAGTAATACATATCTAAGTCACTTTCTAAGAGTGACCGTTGACTCTATCGAAGGAGTGACACTCATTTTTGAAAACGAGTGCGTTTTAATAGCAAATAAGCGTAATTTTATAGGTTATATTATAAAATGTAATTTTTGAAAAGTAAGAATTGACATATTTTGGTACATTTCATTGTTTTACTCCATATATTGGTTCAAAGTTGAGCGGAGATTTTTTTTCAAGTATATAATGCCGGGCTTTCACTCTCGTTAACGGAGTGAGATTTTTCACTCTCGGCCATGGAGTGAGATATTTCACTCTCGACAACGGAGTGAGATATTTCACTCCTTTTTAGGGAGTCGGAAATTCCACTCTTTAAAGAGTGTAATTGTATAAAGTTCACTCTAAAAAGAGTGAAAATGCAAATCACTCCTACAAAAAGTGAGCTTTTCACTCCTCCCAGTTTTAGAGTGTATGAGAATGTGATTTCAGTTGTTTTAAAAGTGTTTTAGTTTACAATAAACTTTAGCCTAATGCTGACGTGTAATAAAGGTACAATGTAAACTACATGGCTGAACAGAAGTATTCAAGTATGTTTCCATCTAATAGTATGAATTGCTGAAAAAGAAATTTCAAGCTACTGGGTATTTTCTTGCTAAACTAAATTTTCCCATTATATCAACTGACATATGAAATACAGGGCTGTTCAAAAGTACTGGAATACATATTTGGGTACATTTGGCTATACACTATTATGTCCCTAAATAACAAAGTTTTGTTAAAGATTTCATTAAGTGTTGGAAAGTGCTTCATAATCTATGCTTAACGCATGATTTTTGTTACTTGTTTTATGTTGTGATTTGTTTCAAGTATTGTGTGCAACATATTATTCTACTGTATTTTCATCTATTGAAAGTTTTTTGTTCATCCCAAGAAGAATATATTCCAACTGAATACATCAAAACAGAATGGTAAGGCTTTTAATTTTTTTTTAATATTGCAGAGTCTTCACATGGAGCAGTATCGCATGGCGTTTTGTACAGCGTACTATTTTTAAGAAAAGAAACTAACACACATAAAAGGTCCAATTTCTTCATTTCACTTGATAATAAATCAGATGATAACTTACCATCCCAAAGAACTATAGTGAATAAGGTTAACTTTGGCCCAAATTTGGAGTAACATTGTCCACCTTCACAAAACCTTGTTCCATGCAGCGATTTTGGAAGTTTGGCAAATTATTTCCAATGAGCTGCCAAACTCAGAGTAGTGCTGCTATTTATATTTTGAGACTGAAACTTTGCTGTTACATCAAGTGATGCAGCAGATTTAAAATTTTTTATCGCTTCGGTTAAAGTTACCCTTATTGACTGTATTGATTTTGGAGCATTAAACACCATTTTTATGTGTTATTCAGTTTTGTTAAGTGAGTGTTAACATTCTCGATGAACAAATAGTTTTTTGAACTGTCTGCTTGACTGTCATCACAACTAGCCCTGTTCAAGACAGATGCAAGTAACATTTTTGACATAAAAGCTGCCGTTTATAGAGCAATGGATTTTTCAGATGAAGCAGCTTCTTTCACTCGTTTTGCAGATTATTTTTACTATCCAGAGATGAAATACAAGTGTGCAACCTTTCCTGGCGTCTTTCTGTAATCTCAAAAACAAGTGATTATTTTCATTTTTAATAAGCTGGTTCCGAGTTAGCGTGCCTTGTGTCGAATAACATAATTCAGATTTTCACTCTTTGATTCTCTTGGTCTTTTGCATTAGTGCTTCTTCAATTTCTCGTTGCCGTCTATTTCCATGTATAAAACGAGACTTTTTGGACATTA
Source organism: Maratus speculifer (assembly GCA_964019185.1). Lineage (NCBI taxonomy): Eukaryota > Metazoa > Arthropoda > Arachnida > Araneae > Salticidae > Maratus > Maratus speculifer. The sequence goes on from CAXHSM010001376.1 coordinate 38,016,249, forward strand.
TTTTGTGTACAAAGTAGGGCGGATAACTTTCACGAGTACAAGAAAATTTCAAAAGCTGATATTATAAAAACTTCATGACTTAAAAGCTGCTGTTTATAAAACAACGGATTTTTCAGATAAGGCAGCGCCTTTTTTTGCTTTGCAGATCTTTCTTTTTCTATCCAGATATGAAATACAAGTGTACAACACTCTTAGGTTAAGGTCTTGGGTCGGGTAGCTAAGGTTATTTAGGTCGTTAGAACGACCAGTGAAAACGCACCTTTTGGGTTACAACAGACAAAGACCAGGATATTGCCATGCCTGAGTTAAACAATTCTGACTCCATGAATGCAGATCGGAAAATCGCCTACCCTCAACAATTCCCTATCTGGTAGATAGAGACGACCACCAACAGATCTTAATGACTATGTTACTTACTGTGTGTACTTTGTCAAAAGTCCGGGAAAAAACGCGAATTTTGTGAAAATGCAGCTGGAAAAAAAAATTGTGTAAAAAGGCGGCAAGAAAATGCAAACTTTGTTGAATAGTTGATATAGAAACCTGAATTTCATACAAACGTCGTACCAAAACACAGCGAACTCACTAGAAAATACATACAAATAATTATATGTTTATTATCATAGGTATAGTTTAAAACTGAAAAAAATATGCTGAACTAACTTTTTAAAAACCTAGTTAACCTAATCCCAACTTGCAGGAATCTACATTTAGCCAGAAATCGACTTAAAATAAAAACAATGTTAACCCAAAATTGCTGCAAAAATAATTAACACCGGGAAGGCACACTCCTTACTTAACACTTCTTACTCCCTTCGCTGTAACCTTTCAGAACATTACAAAAAAACTTTAAACTCATAATTATCCTGAGAAGAGAGGGGAGGTGCAAGGGACCTATTCTGAAGCCGCCCATGTCCAAAGTAAATTGAAAAGTTTAGTGTTTCTTATGCTTATATATACATATATACTTTCATTTAAAAGAAAGTCACAGCAGCTTAATATCTATAAAATTGTTCTCCCCACCACTGAAAATAAAGTCTCCTTAAACTTCTTTAAATATGCAGTAGTCTCTATATACACTAATATGCAGGGACCGATTTACAAATTCGGGGGCCCTGGGCACAGATGCTTTCGGGGGCCCCTTTTTACTGATATTTACATGAAAATTGGCAAAAATCTGGAAAAAAAGATAATATTGATTGACTTTAAAATATCCATTAAAAATTTAAATATAATAATGAACAATTTACTTTTAAATAATAATTTCACAATTATGAAATTTAAATGAGTAGACGTTCTATAATATACTGTGTGGTGCTAATTACCTTTATCTATACTAATCTATTTATCTGAAATGATAAATTATGCAACAACTAATAATAAATTTTTGACACAAGCTACAGTTATTTAAAATATTAGGAGACTCTACAGTCTGCAATGTATGCTCACAACACTCAAATAATCTGATGATAACAGAAAAGTGAGTAAACAAGAATTAAATATGCAATGTGTTTTTAAACTGATAAAGATTTAAAAAAAATACTCACAAGAATAAAGTAGTAAATGGATGTTTCACTCAAAACATTCAACATTATAAAAACAGAATAGGAACACAATAGAATGAGAATGTAAAATTTCATTAGATATTAAACAGGGTTGGAAAAAAAACAGATTTTTTTTTGAAAAAAACCAAAAAAACCGGTTTTTTTGGTTTAAACCAGGTTTTTTTGGTTTAAACCAGGTTTTTTTGGTTTAAACCAGGTTTTTTTGGTTTAAACCGGGTTTTTTTTTAAACATCCTTTCTTATTACATATACGTGCATATTTACCGATAAAAACATACATTATTGGTTTATAAGCAGTGTAACTTCAATTAAAATAATTTAAATTTAATAATTATCGTGAATTTATGCTGAAATTAAACAATTTTAGCAAACAGTCTTATGTTGAAAGTTTTAATTGTTCTACACAGTGAACCATTGATGCCCTGTAAATCTTTATAAACATTACAAATACTTCTTAGGATTTTTTCTTTCTGAGTGACAATTTGAAGTTAATATTTTTAGTCGTTAGATTCAGCAGATATCAGAGGGGGGAAAAATATTATTAAAATGCATTAAAAGAAAAATTTCTTTTACAGCTTGTGCAAAATCTTAAAAGATCATTGTGTTACATTATTAATTGCATTAAATAATCTGCATTATTAAAAAAATATTTTTTTTTAATACTAAATATTGAATCTATTTTATCTTTGATCAATTCACATGTTTGAAGCTCTTTCTTTAGAGCAATAGATATGTTCACCAATGTGTACCGATTTTAATCCTATGCATAAAAAATGATGTAAACCCAATATGTCTAATGCTTATTGCTGAAATAAAGTGCTAAGTAGAAATTATTTATATCCAATAATCTGAAACTTGTAAATTATAAAGAAAGAAAGAAAATGTCATTAGATTTCTTCTAAAAAACAATATAAATTATTTATAGGTTCAATCCTATGCATAAAAAAAGACCTAAACACACTATATATAATACTTATTACTGAAATAAAGTGTTAAAAGTAGAAATTATTTATGTTCAATAATCTGAAACACGTAAATTATAACGAAAAAAAAGAAAATGTCGTTAGATTTCTTCTAAAAAAACCAATTGGTTTTTTTGAGAAAAAAACCATTTGGTTTAAACCGTGGTTTAAACCATGGTTAAAACCAATTGGTTTAAACCGTGCCAACCCTGATATTAAAATACAATCAGTATCTGAACAATAGAAAAATCTTCAGAAGCATTTGGGGGCCCCTGAAAATCAGGAGCCCTGGGCCTGTGCCCCGAATGCCTTACCGTAAATCTGGCACTGCTAATATGAATTCAACAAAAATGGTTAATTCGCGGTAAAACAGCAAACTAAATTACAAACTTTCCTCAGACAGAAAAAAATATATAGCACCTGCTTCCTTTCATTTCCGACTATTTTGAAAGGAGTGCCGTAACTCATCAGACCCCTTCTTCTCTTTGGATATATTGTGGTGTAAATGTGCACTGATGTGGGATTAACCAGACTGGCTAGTTCGTTATGTTGCAAAAAAAAAAAAAAAAAAAAAAAATGTAATTTAACAAATTACAACGGTTGTCTAGAAAATGATAGTTTCAATGATTCAAATTTTAAAAGACTTACCAAATAAATTCTATATTTAAATTAATAATAATAATAAACATCCTTTTTAGGATGATTATAACGAGTCATATATTACGTACGCCATACATTAAACATTAATATTCCTAGACCAATGATAAAATAAACAGTAGATTAAAGATGGACAACTTTAACTGTTTAAAATGTGCCTTTTTATTGGGTGGAGTTAATCAGACTGACTTCTGAACGCCTCCGATTACTTACGACATGGACATTTAACATTCCTATTCCTGGATCCATAAGAAACAATTTTAAATAAAATTTCAGTTTTACAACTTTCGAAACTGCCAATTTTTAAACTTCTAAACATCGGACATTTTAAATTTTTACACCGTTTCGTAGAGGAAAAAAATGCACTATTTAATGAAATTTGTTTGAAATCTCTATCACAATTTGTTTTTAAATTATTATTTTTTTTATTATTCTTTTTGTTATTGTGGCAACAGAAGTATTCCGTTTTTGGACATTAAACTTCGACCAATCAGAAAACGAATATAATTAAAAAAACAGAAATATTCCATTTTTGGACATTAAACTTAGACGAATTAGGAAACGAATAAAATTAAATAAGTTGCGGAATTCAACCAATAAAAATATTCAGCATATACTTTAGATTTCCCGATTCTCTACCGATAACAACAACAATTTTTTCCAAATAGTTAAAAAATATACAAAATTAATCTCAAACAAACAAATTAGAAGAAAGAAATATCAGAATTATTTTTCATTTAATTTTTGCCTATTTCGTTAGACAACTGTAACCTCATTACTTCCATACACGTCTTTAAGCATAATGTGTTGTCATTGCGCATTAATATGGAACTAAAAACAAGAGAGCGGCCAATCCGATGAATGACAGTAAAAAAATACAAATTTATCTTAAACAAAAATACAAAAGGCACTATTTTTTTTATTTCATTTTCGACTATTTTGAAGACAGGGTCTATAATCTATCAGCCCCCTCCAACCCCTCTCTCCGCTTCTTTCAGTATGATGTGATGCCAATGTGGACTAATATGGGGCTAACAAGAATGGCTATTTCGCAGAAAAAATTAGATTTACCTAAAAGAAATAAAGATTGCAGAAAAAATTACTAATTTATTTCAAACACAATAGAAAAAGTCAGCATTTTTTTTCTATTTGGAAAACAGTAGTTGGTCTAGGTTGAGAACTGGGAAATTTGAAACACATGTGAATCTTTTATTGTTTGAATTTCGCAACTTACTTGTTTTTTGACTGACCCATGCTTAATGTCTAGAAATGGAATTCTTCAGTTGCAACAATGACAAAAATGTATTAAAAACTGAAAAAAAAATTATAACTCAAAAACAAATTCAGATACAGGTCTCAAACTAGTTGCATTTAAAATTAAGTTGTTTAATTTATACGTCGGAGTAACAATTGAAAATGTGTTATGTTTAGAAGTTTAAAAACTTACAGTACCGATAATGGTTAAACTGAAATTTCATTTAATATTTGTTGATGATTGGTCTAGGAATATTAACGGACTCTAAGAGTCCGTTAATAATAATAATATGATTCTGTAAATATGATTCCATAATAATATGATTCTGTTATCAGGTAAGCTACGTTTTAATCATCATAAAAGTGATATTATTATTGTTTTTCTTTAAATATAGAAATCATTTATAAGTCTAAGATTGTATTGTTTGAAAATATTATTTTCCAGATAGTCTTTGTAATTTGTTAAATTACATATTTTTTTTTAATTATTTGGAAAATAGTTGTCCTCGGTAGAGAACTGGAAAATCTGAAGTATTTCTGAATCATTTTATTTTTTGAATTCCACAACTTATTTCATTTTATTTTTGACTGTTTTTGAGAGGGGCTCTAACCATTTTCGCCTTTTCACCTCTTCGGGTATAATGTGATGTCACTGTGTGTAATATAGAGCTAAAGAGAAGAGAGTGGCTAGTATGTTGATTGATAAGGAGAAAAAAGTTTAAACAAAGAAAAGAAATAAACTCTTTTTTCAGTTCATTTTTGCCTCGTTCTAGAGGGAAGGCACCCCCCTACTATTTTTTGGGTATAATGTGGTGTCATTGTGCGCTAATATGGAATTGTAGGAAAGGAAGCAGCTAGTCTGTCGAACGATAGAAGAAAAAATGCAAATTTATCTCACGCAGAAAAAATACCAACACAATTTTTTCATTTCATTTTTGACTACAGTAAAACCCCGGTAATTCGGATTAATTGGGACCAGAGCCAAACCGGATTATCGAAAGTCCGGAGAGTTAGAAAAAATGAAATAAAATAAAATATACTTACAGAAAGTAATATTTGTGTTAAACTTATTGAATATTTACAGACAGTAAAAATGTTTACTTTGTTTAATTCTTCCGAAAAGATTTCAGAAAAAGTTTTTTTATTCAGAAAACGACGATGAAACAAGTTGATGTTATGGAAATTAGCCAATTGATTCTCAAATTTGAAAAAAAAATTAACCAAACCGATCCGGATTATACGGAGATCCCAATTAACGGGGTCCGAATTAGCGGGGTTCTGCTGTATTTCGAGATGAGGGGGCTGTAATTCTTTTCCCATCTTAGATTATACTGTGATTAATGTATCAATGTGATCAATGGTGGATTAATGAGAAGGACTATTTTGCTGTATGACAGAAGAAAAAAATCCAGATTTATCTAAAAAGGTAAGAAAAAAAAACAATTTTTCCATTTAATTTTCAAATATTTAAGAAGGAGAGCGGGGGGTTAACCCTAGCAACCCCCTTTTTCTTCTTTGGGGTCAAAGTAGACTAATACAGGACTAATGAGAATGACTCGGCCACTGTACAATAGAAAAAAAAACATATTTTCAAAAAAAGAAAAATTAGCAATTTTTCATATCATTTTCGAAAATTCTAGGGGGGGGGGAAGTCTGTAGCCTCATCAGACTCCCCTCCGTCTCCTTGGGTACGGCCGTTTGTACAAGCGTTAAAAGATCTAAGAAAACCTTTTCAAAGAATTTGAAACCATTTAGCCATTGAAATATCTTTTAATGTGTGATTACTAGGGACAAAAGTCACATTGGAACTGTCCCAATGTGACTCCAAGGGCCGATATTTTATAAAACATGTTAGACCTCATTATTGGAACTTGGTAGGATAAATTAAGGAACAGTAAAAAAGCTTTCATTTACGTCTATTCGTATTCTTAAATGCTCTTTATAATAAATGTAATTAATTTTAAAATAATCTCATCATCAATTGACTTTGAAACCGACTTGTGATCCTCCAAAATGGAGTTGCTTATCTGAAATGTTACTAGATTGTCTGCAAGACATGAAAATACATATGGTAATAGGAAATACTGGTGCCATCTTCTGACAATTTTTTGCCCCATGGATTTGTGAGATAAATTTTTTGTCCCAAAGTGCTCCCTTCTCCCTTATCTAATTCTTATTGAAGAATCAGGGTAAAATCTTGAATACTTAGATACTTAAGCAGACTGAATTTTTTTTTTTAATTTTCTTCCATATCCAAGGCTGGAGAAGCACAGTTGAGGTTTGGATACACAGAAAACTCTGCTTATGATTTATTTAGTTTAAATAAAACAAGTTAGAAATTGCACTTAAAGCTTTGCAAATGAGGTGCGTTCTCTAAAAATATAACTCTCATATATCTATCTCATAAAATTGTAAATAATTAATTACAATTAAAATGTGCACCTAAAAATGTTCTCCCTATACTCATTATGTAATTTAATACTTTTGTATGGCCTTGTAAATCAATAACAAATGTTCTTTGCACCACAGATTAAGCAAAATGTATATTATAATATCTATTTTATAGATGTATACTAATTTTATTAAGTTCGAATGAGTGTAACATCATTATTTGAAACATTTTCCCCTATTGACCATAATTTAACGGAATACTTTTGATTGTTCTTGTAATTGATCTTTGCATCAGATTTTCTTAAAATTTGAAATGACTTGACAAATTATGTAATAATTATGTATTTTAAATTTCAAACGATTAAAATGATTTTGAAACTTTTTTCCCCATTAACCGTAATGAAACGAAATAATTTTGATTGTCCCTATAATTGATCTATGCATCCGATTCTCATAAAATTTTAAATGACTCTACAAAATTATGTAATAATTATATATTTTAAATTTCGAACGATTCGGTTGGGTACTTTTTGCGTTGTTATACGCGGACGGATGGACGGACCGAACGACAACTATAGGTGCTACGTATTTTTCATAGTTACGAACGCACCTAAAAATAAAAATAAAATCTGCACATTACGAATTTTTGTTTATAATTAAAAAAAGGTGTGTCATATTTTGTCTTTATCTTTTTTTCTGAAAGAGAAAGAGATTGGTTAAGCCGAATGCTAAAAACATCTAATAAATACAAGTAAAAAATGAAAAGATGTAAATAATAAGATATTTATTGTTGTTAGTAGTTGAAAAATGAAGCAGAAAACAGCCACATGTAGATTTCAACAGGTTCCATGTTTTGAACGTTATCTTGATAAAGAATTTTGCATCCTACATTCTATAGATATTAGCAAAGAGATTAAAATGTTCGATTTCTACATTTAAAAAAATAATTTCAAACACTTTAAACTGGGTACCGTAGATAATCACGGAAGGACAGAGGATTTATATTATTAATTTATTGAATATATTTAATGTGATTTATCACAATGAATGTAGAAGTGTGTATGACGCTAATGAATGTAGTGGGTTCTCTAAGAATGTAGAACCAACAGAGTGAAAAACATCCAAGCAGGGAATCCAACCCGGAGTCTTTGAAATAGCGCTCCAAGTGCTCAACTCATTAACGCTATGAAGGAGGACAATACCCAGCTTGTCATGTTTCACCAGTAGAGTATGCAGAATTTTATTTCAAGGGGGAGGTCTGACTTAAACTTCCATACCATATTAAACAAGTTGAATTGTTTCTTAAACATAAATAATTTTAGACAAAAAGTGGGGGTGCAGGGTTGATTCTGTTCAGATTTTTAAGAAAATTTATAAAAAATCTGTCTTCATACTGAAATTTTGGACTTATGATTTTTGAGAAATGGATGCCGAAAAAAACAATTTTGTCAAGTGTTCACTGAAAAAATGTCCGATTTCGTTAAAGGATTGCGGGAAAACCCCAAATTTTGTCAATAGACCGCGAATAGAATGCGAATTTTGTAAAATGATCACAAAAAAAAGTCAACTTCCGTCAACTAATCTTAGAGAAAATGCAAATTTTGTCAATCGATCGTAGTGTAAAAGCGAATTTCGTATAACGATTGCTAAAAAACGCGAATTTCTACGAAAGATCTGGAAACAAATGCGAATTTTGTCCAAAAAAACCGATGAAAAAAGCAAATTTCAACAAAAGATCATGCAAAAAATTGCGAATTCCGTTTAAAGGGCAAAACAAAGAAGATAATTTCGCCGACGGACCACAGATGGAAAAAGAATTTTGTTAAAAGACAATAGAAAGAAAGCAAATTTCGTCAAATGATTACATTCGTCAAAAGAAACGCAAATTTCAGCAATTGGCAGCTGAAAAAATGGGGGAAAATTCATCAAAGGAGTTGCGGAAAAGTACGCAAATTATAACAAAGAGCCTCGAAAGAAACATGAAATTCAACAAATGTTTGTAAAAAATAGGTATACTGTCAAAACTCAGGAAAAACGCATATTTCGTTGAAGGACAAAAAAATGCAAGTTTCTTGAAAGTGCCGCAGATAAAAACCAAATTCGTAAAAGTGCTGCGGAAAAAACACGAGTTTTGACAAAATATTGCAAAAAATGGGAATTTCGTCAAAAAACGATGAAAAATTGCATTATTTCGATAACGGTTTATGACGAAAAAGGCACATTTGGTCAAAGAATCGCAGGAAAATGCAAATTTCGTCAAAAGGCAGATGAATAATTAAAAATTTTGACAAAATACACGAATTTCAAGAAAAATCCGCAAAAAATGTTGACAATTTTCCATTTCTCATTACTGCATCCTCTTCAACAACTTAATAACTCTTTCAATCTTCATTTCCATTAAAATACAATGATCCACTCATCGAATTTTCCCAACCACGTGACCTACCCTAATGATCTCGTATCTCAAAATGGTAGGGCATAAAATTAAGCCAGACATTATCAAAGTTATTTTTCAGATAAAATTTGCAAATACACAAGATCTGACCTTATTATTATGATACATGACTATCCTCCCTTGGCGACCAGTTTGGTTTCTCTTAAATGCGAGCTAAACACTGCATCATGCTAATTTTATTCCTAAATTAATTTGCATTTTATTTGCTCAATCCTTCGCTAAAACAGAAGAATCTGACAGAGAAATCTAGAATTCGGTATTTGGTACTACTTGATTACTCGGTGGAGCAAAAAATTATCGCCAAACTATAAGATTCAATGCCAATAATGGCCGATCGTAAATGTCACATTCATTTCATGTTTTTTGCATCATCAAGTGATTTTAAGTCACTATTTTTTTGTATTTTTATTAATACAGTGAAATCTCTGTACATCCATGCGACCGGAACTTTTGTCCCTTAAATAGAGGTGTCCCTTATTCAGAGTTTTAATTGTTGTTTTTAATTAATCGTTCAGAAGGACGTAAATATAACAAATCTTTAAAGGTGAAGCTTAAATGTATGCAAAGAGTATAAATTACGTTAATGAGACATAAAAGGAATAGAGAAATTAATAAATTAAAATTTTTAATTGTTTACTAAATCTTTAAATTATTTGTGGTATTATTGTTTTTAATTTTATATGCAAATTCTATAGTTGCAAAAAGTTAATACTTTAATGGTTAAAACTTAATACTTTAGCATTTAAAGAGTTTTTTTATTATTTTTTTTCTGAAGTAATCAATCAAACGTAAACGTTTTGCGAATTTCAATTTTTCACTTAAAACTTTGAAGTGTTCATTTACCATACTGATAAATTTTAGTTCTTCATTTTCAGCAGCATTTAAAAAAATTACTCAACTACTGTGCTCAGCTAGCGGAAAATATTTTGATACATTTACAAATTCATTTTTTAACAGAAAGATATATAACTGGACTGCCTGACTGTGGAAGCGGTTTGAAATCGAACTGTGTTTTCACTTTTTCGGTGAATAAATTGCCTCTTCAATTACAAGTGATTTTGATCATGTGACAAATATGCTTTTCACCCTATCTGAGTAGTTATTCTACTTTCAAGTAGAAATTCGGTTAAAAACGTCCACTTTTACAATATTTTCTGCATGATCTATTGCTTCCCCCCCCCCAAAAGAGAAATAAATAAAACAACACGATTACACAGTTTCTGAACAACAGCTAGTTTCAGGCATTTCCGAATAAAAATACATTAAAACTTATGTCATAAAAGTTGCCCTTTATGATTTGAGAACAGCCCAAACGCATCTGTAACATTCTTTATTTAATATACTTTTTTTAATTCCCCACTTCAAGAATCATCCTCAAAATTTTCAACATTACTTTCAATAGGGATAAATGCACTGATGTCAAATCAGAATCGCGGGTAAATGAATAATTGTCAACTGAGTCATATGCCACTGTATCCACATAACTGCCTATCTTTCTGACGATTTCACAAAAATCTGTATTTTCATTTTCATCACAGACTACTACATTAACTGAAATGCAAAACGAGTCCATTTGATCTCATTTTCAGCTGTCCCTTAAATCGAGTGTTACTTATTCAAAAGTGAATACATTGCACATCTTATATCAACGGACTGGGACCGGAAGTTTTGTCCCTTAAAAAAAGGTGTCTCTCATTTGGAGGTTTCACTGTATTTAGTAAATATATTTTTATTTTTTACAAGGAAACAGAAAGAAAATAAATAATATTGTAAACCACGATACTTATTTTTACATCAAAACATTGTTTTAATTTACCATGAGGAAAATAAACAAGTAAGAAAAATCATGCGTTAAGCATAGATTATGTAACATTTTCCCAAACTTCCTGAACACTTTAACAAAATTTCGTTATCCATGGAAATAAGGTGTTACTGTCTATAACAAAATTTGTATTTCAATAATTCTGAACAGCCCTTTATTTGATTTGTCTTGTTATATAGATACTATATAATGGAGAAATTTAGTTAAGCAAGAAAACGCCTTGCTGATTGAAATTTTTCTTTTAGCAATTTATACTAATAGATGAAAATATACTTCAGTAGTTTTGTTCAGCCCTGTAGTTTTGTTCCCCCCTAGTACCTTTATTACACGAAAGTATTTTTGCTAAAATTTAGTTCAAACAAAATTACTCTTTAAACACATCACATTTCCAGAAATTATCATCCATAAGCGAACCTGTATCCAGTTCATTGTGTGACCCTGTATTTCATTTTATCTATATTCTACAAATATTTCACAGTAAACTCTTTTCAACTTTGTTGGAAAGTGTTAAAAATATTAAATGGTAAGTTAGAAAATAGTATTAGCAAGAATTATGCTTGCCTAATATAAAAGTACCAAGAATTCTTTACGATCATAAGAAATTTTATGTAGTTTTATTCAAAAAAAAAGAAAATTCGATTTTTTCATTAAAAGGAAGCTTTGCATATGAAAATCGAAGACGTATAAGATAGTACCTTGATTTTGACTATTATAATATGGTACTTCTAGGTTATCCCGTCGAACAATTTCACCAAATTATACAAATCGCCAAACTAATAGCCAAGTTATACATGTTGACATAATTTTTATTTTAAATAACGAAAAAATAAATAATTAGTAGTATATTAATAAAAAGTCGAAATAAAAATCCCTTAATGACATTTTAAACACCTGAATCCCATTTAATGTCACTGAATGTGACATTCTTGATCCTCCATTATTGGCATTTAATCTTATAGTTTGGCGATAATTTTTTGGTCGACGGGATAACCTAGAAGTACCTATAATATAGAAGAAATGATAGCGATAGAACAGTATTTGGTGATTTATAGCCTGTGCTGGGTATTAAATCAAAAATATCCAACTGACATAGAAAAGAACGAAGAGGTCTGCCCAGAACTGTTGATGACAGTTACACAATTAGGCTATTACTATAGAGATGATAGGAGAAAATATTGACATATCATAATTTTTATTTATTTTTTTATGATAAAGAACACAAACAAAAAGCAAAAGAGACAAGACCTTAGAAAAAAATGCATGTCTGATAAGTTCATAAAGCTATCATTTATGAATTTAGTAAACATGCCAAATAAATATTCAATTAATTATTCATATATTTTTAGAAAAATACTTAGCTCATGTTGAGTTCAAAGAATACATGATAATGAAATATGCTTCATCTGAATCCTTTGAAAGTCTTTTAAGAAGAAAATTAAAAAAGATAAGATTTTTTTGTACAAAATTTATTTTTGGCACACTTTTTTTTTTATTTTTAAAAGTGTTAATTCAATAAAGCTTTTCCAATCGCATAAAAAGTTGATGTACAATTTATCATTTTCCGGTCGGATTATTTTTTTAATTTTGGAGGAAAATAACAAAAATAAAACTATCCAAAAGTTTTACTTAAAAATAAGGTACAGGTTTGGAGTTATTTGCTTTTTATCAAAATGACAACTGCGATAATTATGAAAAAAAAACTTTTTTTATTTTATTACTAAACGCCAAAACATCTCAAATGCTAAAAGATGTGATAACAGTAAATGCAACGATGCATCCAGGGTTCTATTTAAACATAAAAAAACTACAGGAAATTTTTGAGGGGTATCCGTTTAGTATGGAACGAATGTTTTTCTAAATTTGGTTTTAAGATAAATAATGGTTATAAAAAAGCATCTTCTCCTGTATCAATCATGAAGTGTCTTCTAATTGACAATGTCTAGAAAAAGCTTTGAAACAAATTTCAGAAACACAAGGATTTCATCAAGCATGTGTCACGAAATGCCTTCTTAGACTATCATTCCGAGAAAATCTTTTAGAGCATAATTCACAAACAAAAGGTTTTTCACTTGTATGAGTCAAGCAATGCCTTCTTAGACTACTATTGTCAGAAAATCCTTTGGAACATACGTCACAAGCAAAAGGTTTTCCACCTGTATGTGCCAAGAGATGAGTTCTTAGATTACCATTTTTAGTAAATCCTTTGGAACATATTTCACAGATAAAAGGTTTTTCTCCTGTATGAGTCAAGAGATGGGTTCTTAGATGACCATTCTTAGAAAATCTTTTGGAACATACTTCACAAGCAAAGGGTTTTTCTCCTGTATGAATCAAGATATGCGTTCTTAGATGACCATTATGAGAAAATCCTTTGGAACATATTTCGCAAACAAAAGGTTTCTCACCTGTATGAATTAAGAGATGCATTAATAGATTACTATTCTTAGAAAATCCTTTGGAACATATTTCACAAATAAAAGGTTTTTCTCCTGTATGCGTCAAGAGATGTCTTTTTAGATCACAATTCTGAGAAAATGCTTTGGAACACATTTCACAAATAAAAGGTTTTTTTTCTATATGTGACAAGAGATGTCTTCTCAAAGTACAGTTATTCCGAAATCCCTTCGAACATATTTCACAAACAAATGTCTTTTTTCCAGTGTGAATGTCTTTTAGATGTTTTTTTAGGCTATTATTCTTAGAAAATATTTTGGAGCATACCTCACAAATAAAAAATTTTTCTCCTGTATCAGTGGAGGAATGTTTTTCTTTATCCCCATTTTCAGGAACAAAGTGCTGTTGACTAGAGCAAGAATTTTTTTCTGCAATGGATGACATTATTGCGTGTGAAAAAGTTTTCTTTCGGATGATAACAGAAATACTTCTTCAAAGAATCAGTATTTATCGGATTTTTGCCCTTTACATCCAAGGAAATGACTTACTGGACTTCAGCGAGAAAGTTTTATATACCTTTGAATCTGAAAATAGAGAAAAAAGTAATAAATAAAACATTTTTATATAAACTGTACTAAATTTTAACCCTGAATTAAGTAGCCAATTTTACAAGTTTCATTTCCTTAAACAGTATAAAATTCATTCATTAAAATTTCCCATTGTGTAGTTTTAGACATCTGACTTGACTTGAGTGTAGATACACATAAGTGTTTATAAATTAAAATATAGATTCTCTTCCACCTACATCTTTCTCCGAAGATTATGAAATAAGGGGATGTATATACACAACATTATCAGTTTGTTTGTCTGTCTCTCTGTCTGCCTGACTGTCTGTTTGTCATTTTCTCTGCCTGATTTTTTTTGTTTGTCTGTCTGTCTGTCCTAAACCATCTACTTCTTTATCCAGAGTTTATGAGGTAGGGGGGCTGTACATACACAAAGTTTTCACTTTAAGAAGGGGGGGGAGAAGGGACTGGCAGATAACATTGTCATTATATCTCTAGCGGGAGGTTGGGATTCTTCTTTTGATATCAATATCATTTTTGATCCAATCAATTTTGTGTTGTGACACGCAAAAACTCTTAAAAATTGTGGATTTGAAAATGGAATTTTCAAAAGTGTTTTTGAAGTAATAACTACTGAACTATTGAATAAATTCTTGCAAAATTCAGAAATTTTTTAACATTGTGAATGCTTGCATTTATTACCGTTTGGAATTATTAGAAAACATTGCCAGCCAGCAAAATGAAACATACAGTTAAAAATTGTTTGTATAAATTTGTTTATAACATTGTTTCTATAAAAGTAAGTTTTCAGCATATCGCTATATTCTGCAGTTTTTGAAGATTACCCAATAAATGACTCACAATTGGCAAAAAAGAATATTGCATTTCCCCAACCTTAGGTAAATAAACTTTTATCATCAGCTTCTATCCATTTTGTCTAATCTGAATATTGTGTTATGTATCATTTTCATTGTACTCTTCATTTGTACAATGCATAAAATTTATGCCAGGAGTATCTTTACTTGCGAAATCATAAAGATGACAGGGAGTGATTATGTGGTTCATATAGGGTCTTCGTAAACCCACTTTTATAGAAAGTCTTTTGACAGTATCTCCTAGACCACCACAGGACATTTCCCATGTGATGTGGCAAAAAAATACCAAAGTCAGTTTCGTGCATGCATATGTTTAACAAGCTCTTTCTATTTTTATATTGAGCAGCACATCCATCCGAAAAAATTAAACATTTTATTGATTTTGAGGTTTTCTTGTTAATGCTGTGATGGATTTGGAATAAATTAATGGTCACAGTGTAGTGCTTCAAACATACTGAAATGAATACATATTTGAGATGCTGAAGAATGTTGCTATCTGTCTTATAATATACTGTAAAAAGGATGAATAGTAACTTGGGTCCAATGATAGGACTGTACCTCATCTTGTATGACCAAAGCATAATTTTCTGAAAAATCGCAAGTTATCAATTTTTCTCCTCTTTTTAAATTACAATTTCAAGGAAATAAAAAGTGAAAATGTTAATAAAACGGCATTATTTTTTTTTATCTTTATTTAAAAAAATTTTAGTGAAGTTTTAAGATTTTAAGTTCTTATTGTTTTGCATAAGTTTAAAATTATATTCTTTGTAATTGCCTAAGTGTAGAAATATACAACTCCTTATTTCAAATATAAGGAACCAGTTACTTAAAAAATTCCAATTAACGTTTTTCATTAAAAAAGTAATAGCTCAAAATCTCAAATTTTCTCCATATTGAAATTTTGCACGTTTGTAGCCAAAAAGTAAAAGATTTATAATTTTATTTTTGGAAAAAATTATAAATTGTGCTTTAAAAAAATTTAAATTCAAAAATTTTTTTAATTTGTCAAAAAGATTTTTTTACTCAAAATTGTTAGTGTTGCATGCATATTATAACTCATAAAAAGGAGCTTTCAAAAAGGATATTAACTCATATCTCTGGCCCAATTTGTTAAAGAATTGTAGACCATTTTGTGATCGAGAATTTGATTAAATTTGGCCACATTTAAAATTCTGTTAGAGGGGGGGGGACACCAAGAAGAAAAAAAATAAAAAATTAGATTCTTCATATATTCCATGGATACAAGGTATAAATAAAAAATTATTGTCTCAGCGAAGCAAAAGCTAATACACAGTGCAGTATTACTTTCTGGACATTACAGCTACAAAATGGTATTAAAAGTCGAACAAAATTCTTTCATCAAGCAAATCTCAAAAAATACTTGTTGGATTTCGATTCTGTTTGCATCAGAATGTACCTATGAAGGTAAGCTAATGAATGCACCTATACTACAAAAAAATAGTTCCAAATAGCAGGGTTGGCATTTTTGCTGGCAAAAATTACAGTGGCAAAAACTGGAATAAACCAGAGGGGAAATCGAAAAAACCGGCAAAAATGGCAAATTCTTTTTTGCCTCTAATGTGTAATAAAATTTGCAAGCTAATAAGGATAATAATGGTATAAACAATTAAATTTAATAACATATCATTTAATATTTTTATTTCATTTGATATTTAATAAATATAATTAATTAATTTTAAATGTTTATAAAATAGGTGGGATTCAGCCCAATACTTAGGAATTTAAGAACCAATTTAAAAATCTGTCTGCATTTTTTTTCTTTTTTTTTTCTTGAGTAAATTATTTTGTCAGACATTAGTATATTTTTTAATTATAAAAATATTTTATACAATTTTGCTCCTTTTGTTTTATGTACTGAGTCTTAAAAATATGTAAAGATTTAAGTCTATGATACTAATTTATAATTATTTACCTGATGAAACTAGTCTGTTACAGATTAAAAATATAATTAAATTAAATGTAAAATTATGTATTGAAAAAATTCTCTGTTACATAATATGTCATGTTCAGAAACTAGATTTTTTTCTTCCTCCCTCTTACACACCAAGAACAGATTCATTATGTTTTATAAAATGCTTGATTATACTCATTTTACATAAGGGTTAAAAAACAAATTTCAGAATATTGATATTTTAACTAAATATTAAGTTTTTTTTCTCTATTTTGGGGAAAAAATTTAAATGGGCAGACAATTTTTGCCACCACTTTGGCGAAAACTTATTTTTGCCGGGACAGTTTTAACCAGGTTTTTTCCATCTATGGCAAAAACTGACCTACCCTGATTATTTTTAGTGATAAATTAAACAATTTGAAGCACAAGCTATATATATATTTAATACAATACATGAAATGAAATCTCTCACTGTTTAAGTTTAAATTCACTAAATACCATTTACACACATTATAAAAATTCATTAATAAACAATTTTCAGTTACATTAAAAACCATTTGTCTTTAACGAAGAAAAGTACTGCTTGCTAAATCCCTTGACACATTTGTTTTTCCTCGTCAAACATTCAAAAATATTAAATTTTTTCTCAACATTTCTAGTGTAATTCTGTGCTAAATTTGTCAGATCCTTTAATACGTACATGAGTGTTGAATAGTTTAATTAATATAAATATTTTTTCAAAATATTCCAAATATGCCCAGTAAGGAGACCTTCCTTTTAAGTATGTGGAGTCTGTTGATCACAAAAGAAATTTTGCATTTCATTGGCAGGTTTTGTAATTGTTTGGAGATATATCTTCATTTAGAAGATTTAACTAATGACCAGAGAATCCATATATTATAAGTTTATCACTATCTCTTGATTCTTGCCTCATGCAATTAAAATCAAATCATTAAAACTCTGTTTTAAAATACTAATTTTTGCCATTGGCAAAAATTATGGCAGAAAGTATTTTTGCCGGGGAAGTTTTTTCCATGGTTTTTTCCACTTCGGCAAAAATTTGCCAACCTTGCCAAATAGTTTAAAAATTATTTTTAAAAAGCTGATAAAAAAAAGCACAATTTATTTGTTTACGTCCCAGATATTTGGTATGCCTCAATTTCATTGATTGGATGTTTTTGTTGACAACCGAATTGGAATATATGGAGTAAATACAAAACATTTAGGCTCAGTGAAAAAGTTGGACATTTACAACTTTTATGCACGCAGTAATACTTAAGTGCATAAAAATATAGTACAGTTTAATCAAGCAAAGGGAAAAAATCCGATCTTTTTTTTTCTCTTAAAAAAAATGCCGTAAAATACTTTGATTTAGAAATAATCTTACAATAATAAATTTAATCGCCAAAAGAATATTTTATATTTCGCGGGTGAAAATTAGAAATAATTACAGAATAACTTCTTTAATTTGGAATCGTCGCGATTACAGTGAGTCCAAATTATAGAAAATTCCAGGTTTACAGAAGTTTTGTAGCTAAAATCCAAGAAGATAAATCATAGTCCTCATATCTCTTATTAATATGGTAATACAAAAAAATAAGGAACTGTATGATTGAAAACATTGAGAAAAAACAATTCAAAATGCTTAAAAAAGAATGTTTTTTTTAAATTATGTATATTTTATGCAGTGAAGCCATCTGTTGTAAATTTTAAAAACAACATGTGTGGGATTTTTTAAAAAATTGTGATTTTTGATGCATGAATATTTAATAAATAATGCATATCACAAGAATAATAGACTTATAATGAAAAATATTGAAAAAATAAATTCTAAAAAAAAAAAAAAAAAATTACACTCAGAAATTTAAGACATTAATAATTTAAAAAGCACAATTATAATTACAGTAACGTATTTAAGACTGATATATAACGCTAATAATATAAAAAATTAAATACTAAGCAATTATAAATGTCAAAGTAAGTCACAAGTTAAATACTTAAAAGAAATAACAATTAAAAAACCCAATTTTGTGATTTTTTGCGACATTTTATTATCTTTGGAAAAAGAAAAAGAAATTAAAATTCTATTAGTCATGAATTTTTATAACTTAATATCAAAAAAGACACCTATATTAATTACAAATGTAATTTAGAGGGTTCTTACAGTTTTAAAATTGAAAAAAAAGTTGTGTAGTATGTAATTTTTTCATTTTATTAACCATTTTCTAAAATTCATTTATATACTAGCAAAAGCCATGCTTTGTTTGGATTCGCGAAGTATTATGCTATAAGATAAATATTTGAAAGTAATAATATATTTTTAAAATTATTTTTGCATCTTTATTAAGCAAAAATGTAATTTTATGTTTCGACGCATTTTAATTTTAAAATGTATTTCAACCAAATAACTAAGAATTCCCTCAGATTGTTTATTTATGATATAAGACTGGAATAAATGAAAATATTTTCGAAGTAGAATTATAAAAAATATTAATTAATTTTATTTGTTTACAATTCTTTTATTGCCACTTCATAAAAACATAATGTAATTCTTTTAAAATTCATAAATATCGTCTGCTTAAATGATTTCACAAAATAAGAATAAATTGTGTATTTGAATTCCTAACACAGAAAAATATTTTTATAATTGAATGTTAATAAGAGAATTTTCACGAATTTTAATTCATTAAAATTATGCTATAATTTTTCTAAAAAAAAGTATTTTATACATTTTATAAAAGAAATCATGAAAGAAATCATGAAAGAAATCATATTTATTTATTTATTTATTTAATGATGATTCTAGCTATAATTACTGACCCCATGATTTAAGTTTTTCTTCTAATAACGTACGTGTTTCACTTTTTATTTGAAAAAATGCGTTCGTAGGGGAATACGATGTAAAATAAATTAATTAAAATAATAATTTTTTGAAAAGTATTTCTGTAAAAAAATAACATTCTGCAAATCTACAGATCATAATTTATATTTGTGTTTAATTTCAAGTGAAAATACTGTATAGTTTTTTTGTAAAGTGTACGACAAACTGTCGTTTGAGTGACCTAGTAGAGGATTCGCTTCGCTCATCCTAATGAGTTATGGTGCCATCTATTATCTCTAACTCAAAACAAAAATGAATAAATGTACAGAAGTGTCCGGATTAGAGAAGTTTCTGGATTAGAGAAGTCCGGATTAAAGATGTTATATTGTATACTTATTCTATCTTCATGAAAAAACATGAATTGAATCATAGTCATATTAACATAAATTACAAATTAAAATATATATGGAGCTAAAATAAAACTAAAAAGGTCAATTTTTTTCTTTTTTAACTTAGCTTAATGTTTCTTTGTTTACATCTGTAAATTATGTGTGGATTTTAGGGTTATGGATTTGGGGGAATTTACTGTATTTGTGATGATGTAAAGATTTCAGGGTTGTATATTTCAGAAAGTTTACAATACTTTAATTTTTTTTAATAGATTAAAAATCATAGAAACAATAATTTTATTATGATATAACTGAGGGTTGAGAAATGCTCTGCCAACCTCATATAATAAGAACTTTTAGTTGCACTTATCTACACTATGAATCCAGATATGATAAATTATCAAAAATGAGTGCCAATTTTGTTATCAATTTCTAATCACGTACCTTTAATAAACAGAAAATATTATTAAAAATGGCAAACAATATAAAAGCAAACTAAAATAATAAAACCAGTTATTTAGCATACATTTAATAAATACAGAAAAATTATTAATAAAAAAATTATAAATATAAATTTATTAACTCCCTCAAATCCACACAGTTTGGGGCCAGAGGTTTTGTGGATTTTAGAATTTTGCAGATTTCTAGTCATTGCTTTATTTACATTTTTAAGCATTAATTCAAATGTTATTATAATAATGCAATTGAAACTGTATTGAATGCTAAAAATATAATAAAATATTAAAATAAGAAATGAAATAAAATAATAAAAAATTAGGTATAATTTTTAAAATATTAAAAGCAAAGGTTAAGTTAATAATCAATAATGCATGATTATTATGATTTATTATAAATATAAAAAGTATTTTTCCTAAATTATTCAATGCAACTTGACTCATAAATGTATATTACGAATTCACATCAAAATTATAAAATAAGAAAGTTTTATTTCAGGTTTAACCAGACTTTATAACAAAAAGGTTTAACTTATACACAAATAAATTTAATTAGAAGATTGTGGTTATTAAAGATATCAGCAATATCTTTTTATATATATATATATATAAATTTATTCTTTTTTCATGAACAGACAAGAATTCTGTAATGGTAACAAAAGTTACTAATTAAAATATATATGGAATTGATATGAACGAAAAAAGTCAAATTTTGTCCCTATATCTAAAGTGAATGATTCATTGTTTACATTAAATACATTACATTCATAAATGTGCGGATTTGAGGAAGTCAACTGTATGAATATACAACACCATACACAGCAATAAACAATTCATATGAGTTTTTTTTTTTTTTTTTCAATTACAGATTTTTATGACCCTCAGAATGATTATAAGTATAATGCAATATATATAAATATATTGTATCAATGGATATACCAATATTATATCTATAATTATTATTATCACATAACAATAACGATGCAAATAAAAAAAAGCAAAAAAGTCAATTATTATTATCGCTATAATTACGTTTTTATGCCATTACTGGCATTAAAATATGTACAGATAGATACAGCTGCCACAGAATTCATGAAGTGCGGCGTCGGAAATCCTAAATCCCGAGTTTAATTTTTTTTCTCCAGATTTTTCAATTTTCACAAACTTTTTTGCTTTAGATTTTTTATTTTTACAATTTTTTTGCTCAAGATTTTTTGATCTTTTTCAAATTTTTTGTTCCAGATCTTTAGATTTTTATAAATTTTTCATTCAAAAATCATACATTTGTAAAAATTTTTCCCTCTGAATTTTTAAATTTTTATGCATTTTAAATTTTAGATGTTTACAATTTTTTCAGTTCAGATTTTTTAGACTTTTTGCCCCAGATTTTTAGATCTTTAAGATTTACAAAATTTTTGCTCACTTTTGTAAATTTTACTTATCATCCTTATTAATACCAGTACTTACAATTTTCTGCTCCTGATTTTTTGATTAATTTTTTTTTTTTTTTTACAAAATTTTCCTTTATTTTTTAATTTTTACTGTGCATATGAACATCTGTGTGTAGTACTTTCTTAAATGTATAAAATACAATACTTATCAAATAAAATCAATAAAAATTCATTTGCATTTATTTCCCACATTCATATACTTTTTATGACGAACCATATTTATGTATATCATCTTCATGCTTGTAACTTAGCGACACACAGACATCACAAAAATCCTCCCTCTCACCCTCGCCATCCTCTAATTAACAAAAAATAGCCCCCCAAAAAATGAACTGCTCACCCCAAACATCAAATATTAGATTTACCTAAATATCCTTATTTCCAAAGTACACCTATTGCACCCCCAAAAAGTCACAATGTATGTAAAATGCAGGAAAACAAATTTCAATTACATGCATTTTCAAAGATAACCACTCAATAACTATATACTATATGTCAACCATCACTTCATAAAATACACAAAACTCATGTCACAAATAAATTTTAAAAGAATTTAGGAAACAAACTGACAACAACAAAAACTCGTTTATCACCTTGCCACATGGCAAGGTGAGGACCTTGAGGTTATCACTTGTTTTACGATTCAATCATAGTTTCATATGGGTATGTATAATTTTATGTATCATAAACTTTATAGAAGTATTAAAGTAAGCGATGAAGTATTTAAAAAATATTTACTTTCAATTAAACAGAATAGAATCAAATTCAATTCAATTTATGAGAAACACAATGTTGAAATATCGAGAATAATAATAAAAAAAAAATCAAACCAATTAGCTGTATCTAAATTAAAATTTTAATAGTATTCATAAACTACTATAAATAAATAATTATAATACAAGAAGTTATCTGCTATAAATAAAAAAATAATAATAATGCTTAAAATAACACAATGATAAACCAGCAAAAATGAAAGATGCAATACATAAAATTTCATACAGTATTTTATCAAATAGTGAATTAAAGAATTTTTAGTTGAAGAGTAATGAAAGGAACTACCCTTCTTTGGTATTATTTTATTTTGGTAAAGAAGTTGGGTAAAATAAATTTATCTTTTAAAACTTACCTGAGCAAACCACGGAAGAGACAAGACGCACAATGAATCATGAATTACATAATGATTCATTAAAAATGATTCTTACATTTAGAAAGACAAAATATTAATATTTTTTATCAATTAAATAGCTCCAGTTGCCAAATGGCTAGTACTTTTTCTAATCCCTAATTGTAATACTAGTTAACAGACATAAGCTTTTCCAAAGAATCTGGACAAATTTTTCTGAGTTATCCAAAACAAAATTGCGTCCAATTTCTTAATCAAAAATGCATATTTAAGCCCCATATTCACAAACTTCGAATATGCTACCTATTTCTTTTTCAATTAAATATTTTATTTTGTTAATTAAAAATTAGTTGGACATTTCTGAATTGTTTTCCATTTATTGATTGAATCACTAAACGAATCCACTATGAATGAATCTTTTCTCATCATTCATTCGTTGTATTAGCGTCTGTTATAAAATGATAATACTCTGATTATATCAGTAGCTAATTTTTTAAAAATTAGTTTGCTGAAACAATCTTCTTTACTAAAAAAATTAATGGTAAGATATGCTTCTTTAGTTATTCATCTACTGAAACTTCTATAACTTAGGATTTGATCGTATGAGGACACAAAATTTTATGTTTCGCTTCGCCACTTTTATTTTTGATCACATTTATAGACATTAAAAATATTCATTTCACAAGTAAACCAAATATTAGCCAATCGTATTTAATGGCATTAAAAAGTTAAAATTTATATAATATTTAAAACAGATAAGCCAATTTACATAAACAAGATTTTCTTTTGAATTAAAATACCCTATAAGTAACTAACATGCAGTATAAGTAAAATACTCTATGAAAACAATGCTTTGAGTTCTTATTAAAGAAATCTTTTCTAATTAATAAAATTGTTGGAGCAGCAATTTTCTAATCTAAAACATACATTTTATAATTAAAAAAAATTTTTGAAGAATTTTAAGGAAAAGGTACTATCAGCTGTTTGTTTGTAATACAAAATAAAAAAGCAGTTAAGTAAAAAATATTGTAGTGTATCCAAATTAACTCCCTTTCGAATGTAAGCACTTTCCCTCCCTCCTAGTATGTGTGCTGTTTCCCTTTTTTGAAAAAGTGCCACTTATAAGCCTTTTTCTTCAAAATACACTCCCTAATTGCTTATCTTCTTTATAAATGTCTTTTAAATCATTAGATTTCTTTGTGTGCTAAAGGGTGCTAACTTTTGATACATTACAGAAGAGGCAAAGTTCTATAATTCGCACATGCTGAGACCAAAGGTTGTGCAGATTATGGAATACAGTAGACTCCCTCAAATCCGCACAACTTGGGACCAGAGGTTGTGCGGATTTTAGTATTTTGCAGATTTCTGGTCATTGCTTTGTTTACATTTTTTCAACAGTAATTTGAGTGCAATTAATATTGCAATCGAAAATATAATGAATGCTTACAATATAATAAAGTATTAAAATAAATAATAAACTAAAATAATAAAAATTTTAATAATTTTTTAAATGATTAAAGTACTAATAGCAAAGGTCAAGTTAATAATCAATAGTCTATGATTAAATATTCATTATAAAGATTAAATGTATTTTTCCTAAATTATTCCATGAAACTTGCCTCATAAAGGTACATTACTAATTCACATGAAAATCATAAAATAAATTATTAGCTTTATTTCTGGTGTAGCCAGATTTCATAACCAAAAAGTCTTGATTAATGCATAAATATACTTGGTAAGAAGATTGTAATTACCAATGATATCATCAATATCTTGAATTTTTTTCAAAAAAATTTATTCTTCCTTCATGAAAAAAAACCCACAAATAGAGTATTATCAAAATATTACAAATTAAAAAAATATATGGAATTGATACAAAACTAAAAAAATAAAATTTTGTCCCAATATCCGAATTGAAAGTTTCATTGTTTATATCCATAAAATATGTGCAGATTTTAGAGAGTTGCGGATTTGAGGGAGTCTACTGTATTGTGTATTATAGAGCATTATAGATTATAAGTCATTTTATTATTCCTAGACAGCATGTCAATCCTTTAATCAGTATAATATGAAGTCTTATAATTAATTTAATATGTTATCTGAAAAAATGCCTTTTTAACATTATTTTATTAAAAAAATTATATATATTAGTGCATTTAAATAAAAATAATTACATATGTTCCATAATGCTGTAATCCATTTTTTACTGTTAATAAAATAAAAGAGTTATATTAACCCACGAGTAGTCGCGACTATTTTCACAACGTCATTAGTCGCGCTCGGTCTTTTCGCCGCTGGCCCCCCCACAAACCAATTATGTAAAATAAGAAATATTTTTCACCTAATATACGAAAATAACATTTCAATAAAGATATAAATCTGCAGTTTTCTTAAATTATGTATTGTATTCATGTGATCTGGAATAATTGGAAAAAGTAAAAATGAACTGACATTAGTAATTGTTACATAGACTTTTTCGCAAATTTCAACTTTGTTTCTAAAAATGTACCTGAAAGAAAAACAGAGGTACCCTGTTACTTCACTAAAGTGGTCGAGAAAGCTTCAAAGACAGCTACATGGTAGATCTAAGCTGTATTTGTAATGTGATGTAAGTTAGGATAAGATAAGTTACACGGGCGGCGAAAAGACCGACACGCGACTACTGATGGGTTAACAAAAAATGGATGTTTTATTATGATTCTTTTTCATTTTTTTAAATTTCAATTTTTTTTTTTAAAAATCATTTTTGGATCACAAATTTGTAAATTTTCTTAACTGTTTATTTCATTGTTTACATTCATAATGTAACACAAATTATAGAAAATTGCGTATTATGGGAGTGCGGATTAACAATCTTTGACTGTATATAAATAATACGATTTGTTTAATTGGTGATAACTCATATTATCTGTCTGAGGTCCATTACAATTGTGCTAAACAGGATATCAATTATACTGGCTAAATTAGCCGTTATTTCTTTAACAGCTCTATAGCATAGCAAAACAAGAACTACAATGTTATAATACGAAATATAGTTTTTTGAGGTTTCTAATAGCTTATTTTATTTTATTTTTGTCTTTGTTCTAAATTCTATGCTATGATTTAAGTAGACGATAGTTCTTTTTTTTACATTGTAAATTTTAGATATCACAGTTTCTTCTGTTTATTAAAACAAATAAATGAAATTTTACCTCTGTAAAATAAATGTTTTATAATCAAACAGAAATTCACATGAAATTGAAAAAAAAAATTGATAGCCATTGAATATTTAATAAGTGAATCATCACATTGCTAGATAAGCACAAAACCAACAAAGTGAAAAATGTCCAAGCCGAGGATCAAACCTGAAACCCTTGGAATAGTGCTCCAAGTACTACTATATCATTTAAGGCACGAGGATGATGCCCAGCTTTGGTTCTCTCACATGTTGGTAAGGCTACAGCTGTAGCACAAGATGAAAACGTCTAACATGAGCACACAAACTAGTGGTGTAACACAAGACACAAATACAGTCAAAGATCGATAATCCGTGCACTCATAATCCTCAATTTTCTATAATTCGCATTACTTTATGAATGTAAACAGTAAAATAAACAATTTAGAAAATTTATAAAGTCGTGATCCAAAAATGATTTTTTTAAACAAATAATAAAATATTTGAAAGAAAATCATAATAAAACAATCATTTTTTTAATTTAACTCTTTTATTTTATTAACAGTAAAAAATAAACTATTACAGAATATATATAATTATTTTTATTTAAATGCACATATATATTAATTTTTTAATAAAATAACTTTAAAAAGACATTTTTTTTAGGTACGAAATCTGATAATCAGTTTATTATTCTATTTATCTTTTCATATTTTACTGATTATAGGACTAAAATTCTGTCTAGGAATAATAAAATGACGTTTTAATCCATAAGACTCTATAATCCACAATATTCCATAATCCGCACAATATTTGGCCACAGCGTGTGCGGATTATAGAACTTCGACTGTAAAACACTTGGCACCAATGACCTATAATACCTATGTACCGTATTTTCCTGCGTATAATCCGCGGATTATACGCTAAAAAAGTTACGAATTTCGTCATGCGGATTATACGCCGCTGCGGATTATGCGACGATTTTTTTTCCTGCGCAAAATCCAATCCTAAAACTTTCGAAAAAAAGGAGCACTTTCTTTTTAAGATGAGGAACAACAGATGGCGCTATCTGCTTTAGCGATCTGAAACTCTATTGCATGCAGCCAAGGCAGCTTCATCCAATCATGTTCAAGAACCAGATTTGTAGTTTTTTTTCTCTAAAGATACTAGTTATTGTGCTATACTGTTCTGCTGAGATTATCATTTCTGACGACCACGTGTAATATTCTCCCATAAAATGTCTAAAAGAAAACGCACAAGTTATCCAGCTGAATTCAAATTGAAAGTTATCGAAAAGTCCGAAGAAGTCGGAAATAGAGAAGCCGGAAGACTTTTCAATATAGATGAGTCTAATATTAGACTATGGAGAAAAAGTAAAAAAAGTCTTAAAAGTTGCGAAAGAAGACGTCGTGCAAATCGTCACGGAAATCCAATGTGGCCCGAACTGGATGATCGGTTAAAAGAATGGATTGTCAATGAAAGAGAAAACGGAATCCCCATTTCAACAACCAAAATCAGACTGAAAGCACAAATTTTAGCGCAGGATTTAGAAATTGATAATTTCCAAGGTGGACCCACGTGGTGCTATCGCTTCATGAGGCGTAACAACCTCGCAGTCCGGAACAGAACAACCGTCGGGCAGAAGTTACCGGACGATTGGAGAGAAAAATATGACAATTTTTTATCATATTGTAAAAGAGTAATCGAAGAGAATAATTTTACTCCGAATCTCATTTTTAATATGGATGAGGTTCCATTATCATTTGACATTCCCCCCACTCGGACCGTTGATGTAAAAGGGGTTAATAGCATTCCCATTAATACCACAGGGAATGAAAGAACATGCTTTACTGTAGTATTATGCTGTGCTGCAGACGGTACAAAATTACCACCTTTACTAATATTCAAGCGAAAGACGCTTCCGAAAGAAATCTTTCCCAAAGAAGTGGTTATTCGTGTAAATGAAAAAGGGTGGATGAACGAAGAAGAAATGTTATTGTGGATTCATAATATTTGGCGTAAAAGGAAAAATTCCTTTTTTAAGCCAAAGGCATTATTAATCATGGACTCGATGCAAGCGCATTTAAGTGAAAGTGTCGACAAATTGCTGAAGTCTGTGTCTACAAAAGTGGCTATAATTCCCGGAGGACTCACCAAAAAATTACAGCCCCTCGATGTCGGGATAAATCGTTCTTTCAATGCGAAAGTGAGAAATCTCTGGGAAGAATGGATGTCGAATGGACAGCGACACAGTTTCACAAAAGGAGGCAAACAGCGGCGTGCATCCTATACTGAAGTGTCAAAATGGGTTTCTCAAGCATGGGATGAAATTACTGAAACCACTATAAAAAATGCATTCATAAAATGCAAAATCATCGAAGGTATTTATTGACTGTGAGGAGGACTCTCTTTCCAATAATTCTGAAAATGAAATAGACCCTGAAATTATGAAATTATTTATTTCGGATTCGGATGAATCCGATTTTGATGGATTTGTTTAAATACAAATAAATCTTTTTAATTTTTCAACATATGATTTCTTTATTTTGCTGCATTTCTGTGCATTTTATTTGGAATTATTACGAAACAATAGAGGTAAGCTTTTCTTTCTTTTTTTTTTTAAATTATGTAATGAAAGTTGATATATTTAAAGTATCATTGATGCAAATTTTCGCACAAGACAAAGCCTGAACATCATTCTTTCCTGCCTATCTTGATTATTAACATTTTGTAAAAAGTAAGTGCGATATTGTATATTTTTTAGAGTCTTCTTTTTTTCTGTTTTCAACTTATTTAAACTTATATATTTTTTAAAATACCCTTTTATAAATCATTAAAATTAAGGTTTTCTATAACCACATTTTTCTTTTATTTTAAATTATATTAATTATTTTAATGAATTCCTGTTCATTATTTATTTAAGCGGTAATTAATATTGGTTTTAAATATCCCATGATTTGGTGATACATCTGAAAAATATTTTTAAATTTATGCATAAATATGTATGCAATATTTTAAAAAGAATTTAATTGTAGAATAATATTGCTTACGAAAATCAAGAACAGTAAAAGACTGTTTTACTAAAAATAGCTTTTAAACTATGTGTATTTTGAAATCCAACTCCATAAATGTTTAAAAAAATCTGTGTGGTTAAGATTATTTTATTTTATGAATCCTCTATGTGATTATATAAAAAATAAATATAGCCGTAGTATCAATTTCCTATCTTTTGAAGTCTCATTACAAACAGCACAAAACTGTTATCTTTAGGCTCAAAAACTATAAACATTTGTCTTTTCTCCTGTCACCTCCACAGCGTAACTCTTATATAGTGCAGGTGGCCAACTTGCTAACACACTGTTCTATGACCTTGACGTCACGCCACGATCCAACGGCATTTTGTTTTTGTTTCGTTTCTTCGGACTTCGAACTAAGGCAGAAGAAAAATTAGGGTAAAAACTATCGCTTCTTTCACAATTCGTGGTATCAATAACGTGTGTTGATAGGATAGGATTTTGAAATTCAAAAGAAATAATCAGAAATATTCTAAAAGCTTCATTTTTATTTTTTCTCCGAAATTAGAGGAAAAAGCTTCATTTTTTTTCTCCCCTTCTTGTTGAGTTGTCCAATACTGTGTTGTGACAAATTCCATATTTTTAAGATTCCATCGTACTATGTAATCTGAAATGCTGAAAAATGTTTTAGAAAAGATAAAATGAAACATCTTTTGTTATCTAGATAATGGAATAGGAGGATTTTTAGTAGAGATGGAAATATGAAATGATGAGATATAATCAGCGCCGTGTGAAAAGGGGGGCAGTCGCCTCGGGCTCGGAAATTTAGTTGGCGACAAATTTATATTATCAACGTAATTTTTAGCCTGTCACAAGAAAAAATTCGGGGAGGGGAACGCCAAATTGAGACTTAGCCCCGGACACAGTTTTATCTTCGCAAGCCCCTGAATATAATGGGCATAATGCAAGGAAAGTATTTGGTGGGAAAGGGCTATTTCTTTGCAAAGAGTAAGATGTATTAAAATATTAAGAAAATGCTCTAATTAAATACCTTATCTTTACTTTGTTCTTTTAATAAAAATTCTTTATATATCTAAGTGAGATATAGTCAATACTACATAGTATATGCCGCCGTATTATCCGCGGATTATAAGCCGGTGCGGATTATCTGCCGAAATTTATTTTTTAAAGCTAAATTTTACGGCCGCGGATTATACGCCGCTGCGGATAATACGCAGGAAAGTACGGTAGACTCCAAAATGTCAACCTTTTCGTAGACCGACATGTCTGCCCTCCTTCACGTGACGGAGGGCAGATTTAGCACGCCAAACCGGTTTTTCTCCCGCCAAAACTCATATTGCTATGTTTGTCTTGAATTGGACCGCACTTCTTTTCTCCTTGTGAAATCTGAAAGTTGCCAATAAAGCGATCACCGCCAAAAAACAGCATCTTTTCGCCAAAGATGTTGGATTCGAAACCATGCTGAGATAACAATGGGATTTGGAGTCTATGTATATGAGAAAGTCAATGCTTGTCACACTATTCCAAGAGTTCCATGTTATATCCCTGACTTAGACATTTCCCACTCTGTTGGTTCTATGCTTTGTTAGAAATGTGGGTACTACTTGGCAATCCCATCGATCAAAAAACTTATTATCACCAAATTATCAGATTAAAAGCAATCAATGGATGATCATGAATTGTCACATTCAATTGAATTATACATGATATGCATGTTTAAAATGCCATTTGTGAGTGATTTTTATTTCGACTCTTTATTTGTATTTTCATTAATACTTTTCTATTTACTTGTTTCTTTCTTATTTAAAAGTAAAAATTTAGTCAACATGCATAAGTTGGCTATTGGTTTTGGTGATTTGTATAATTTGGTGAAAAATGGTCAGCAGGATAACCAAGTAGTACCGAAATGTGATTATTCACTTATTAAATATTTAGTAATTTTACTGCTGAAAATTAACTGAAATTTTAACTAAAATTGTACATTTGAAAGTCATGAATGGCAGATGGTGCACATGTAAACAATTTTTGCATTTTTGATTATTTCTAAAAATTATTACGGGCTATTGAAATAAAAATTGTTTTATATGATTATTTACACTTTATTTGTTCTTTTGGTGAAACTTTTTGGGGCATTTATCAAGAATTCCTAACTTATATCGATATTCTAAAAATTGTCTAAATTTGTTCACATGTACCCCAGTGGAGGGTTAGGACTGAACATACCTGGGATGTAAATAAATCTTTGTAAATAAAAACTAATTAGATTCCCTCTTTTTAGTTATTTTTTAGTCCAGCATAGCCAAACTGTGTTACTTTTAAGTAAGTTTTTGAATAATTCTGCTTTTGTGTTTTTTTCTAAATGTAATGCAATATGTATCCCAAAATTGAACATTGTGGTTTTAAAAAAATATGACATAGTGATATGAAAAATTGGTGATTATCACAGTACTATCAGGCACTTTTTTGGCCAACTAATTTTTTTTTTCATAAAATAAAACATCTTTATGTTAATATGAGCAGGGTTGCAAAATAAAGTCGGCTAAAATTAAAAAAATCCTGTCCGGTGGCTTTTATTAGTTTTAACTGGCTTTTTTTGGCCAAAATTGGCCTTTTTTGGCTATAATTGTCTTTTATACAGTGAAGCATTTTAATTATAAGCTACACATTTTTGTGTATTTTAACTAGTTTTAATGTTGTTTAATTTACTTTGAGATTAATAAATTTATTTATTAAAATGAAAAACTGGGATTTTAATTATGATTCATTATGAGAAATTGGGTTATAACTCAATTTTTCAATAATCAAAACAATACTGGAATAACACATTGATGAAGTTGCTAATGGTTTATAATTAGAATTGCAAATATGTCAGCTAAATTATAAAATGGCCATACCTAGTGCTTTTTCTGATTTACATTGACTTTTAATCCCACCCTTGTTTTTCTATTTTTACAGCTTTATAGAATTAAAGAGGACAATGGTGACTTAGTTACATGCTTTATTACTTAACTAATTTTAAAAGGTATAAAAATGTCATGTTTTATCCCTTATAAACATTTAAAATCATACACATAAAAAAGCACCATTTATCACTATTGAAAATAGTATTACGAATTATGCATATTTTTTAAAATATTATATTATTTCACAATTTATTTCAGTATTCTCAATTAGCATATGCATGAATATATTCATCAGGGTGCGTAGTGGTGCTTACAGGTGCTTACAAGGTACTTATTTTCAAAGCAAATTTGTCAGGTCCTTACAAGGTGCTTCTTTTTTTTCCCAGAGTGCTTATTTTTTTTTCTCTCTCCCTTGAAATGCCTATTTTTGAACGAACTTCTTGCTTTAATTTTCGCGATCCTGAACCTAAACTATCTATATAATAAAGGCCAAACGTATCTGTGCGTAACGCATACGTCATGTTTTGAATGGCAACACTTTTCGATGAAATTTTAATTTTGCAATTTTCGCTATTGTAAAAATTTAAACTTCTAGACATAGCACGTTTTCGACATTTATACCATCGTATGGAGAAAAATATGCACGTTTAAATGCAGTTTGTTAGAAAACTGTATCTCAATTTGTTTTTGAGATATTAATTTTTTTATAGTTTTTAGTTCATTTTCTCTAATGGTGGCAACTTAAGTATCGCATTTGTGTGGGAAAAAAAGGGAAAAATATCCATAGAGTAAAAAAAAAAAAAAAAAAGAAGAAGAATAGAGATGCAGTTTGGTGGCTGAAGGTGACGCCTAAAAAGCATCTCTAAAATTCGCTGCATTGCATCAAACACAACAGCGTGCTTTCGCAAAAAAGGGAAAACTTTTAGCGATACAGTTTTAATTCATAATACAATGAAATGCTATTTTAGAATGCTAAAATATAATAATTATTTTTTTTTCATTTAGAGAAAAAATGATGTTAAAGGATTCGGTCTCTGTTCTTAGAGATTGTTTTGTTTGGCCCGAAACTTAAATTGGAAGAAAAACGCCCATAAAACCGTTTTAATCGCATACTTCACCTCCATTTATCTCTTTTCTCCGTGAAAAATAACAGATCACTGTATATTTTAGTTGCCATTTTTTCATAGCAACCGAAAAAAATAGTAATTAAAAACGTGTTATGTCAACATATCGTCGGCTATAAAACCCAATGAATGTTGTTTGTTTTATTTCGTTTTTTCCTATCAATATAATAACTTTTAGTTCGTTGCAAACTTAATTTACAAAAAATACATCAATCAATCTTTACAAAAATGTATTTTAAAGAATATCTGTGTGTCATATTTTCTTAGTTGATTTTATAAAATGAAATAATGCAATTTTATTCTTTGGCAAGATCTTTGGGTAATAACTTGGGTAATACGGAAGTACCGATTTCAAAGCTTTATATGATAACATAAATAATATTTTTCATATAAAATTGCTGTTTGGAATTAGTTGGCAGTTTAAAAAGCATATTACGTAGGAAAAATTGATTAGACTTTCCAATTTTAATTTTTAAAAAAGTTTTTCACCTTTACTCTGTGACCCGGGAACCCCGGGTTCGGTGTACTAGTTTCGATAAAAGCGAAACAACAACTTTTCCTTATCTAGAACGGCTGATGATATGTCGTTCGTACCTCAGAAATGTTCGTATTGTCCACTTTTAGCTCCTCCCTCATCTTTCAGCCTTTGATTCTCGGAACTCTGAACGCAAGTTCTCCGTTCTGCATGGTTTTCTGGAATTCTGGCGTTGCATATTTTTTTCTTTTGTGACTCTCGTGTGAGCGTGTGATTATTCATTATTGCCATTTGAGTTTTTTATTATACCAAAGTAAGTTGAATATATCGTCGAACGATCGATCAAAATAAGTTGCGAACATAAAACAATAAAAAAAAATATCTATATCTATCAAAAGACAGGGCTTGCGAAGAGAAAGCTGCGAGCGGAACAAATTGTAAATTTGACGACCCCTCTACCCAACTTTTTCTTGTAATAGACGAAAAATGACATTGGTAGTATAAATTTGGTACCTCCTAAATTTCCATACCCGGCGCGGCTGCCCCCACCCCCCCTTTTCGCACAGTGCTGTCAAAATATCATGAAAATGCTCAAATTTTTATAAAGAATCGCAAAGAAACCTAAAATATCACAGAAAAATTTCAAAAAATACGTCGAAAAACCAAAAACATTCATCAAAAGATTATGAAAAAAAGCAAATTATGTCAAAAGAATGCGATTAAATCACAAATTTTACCGAAAAATCTCGGAATAAAACCACAAATTTCCTCAGAAAAAAACGATGAAACCACAAATTTTGATCAAAAAACAGCAATTAAACTCCAAATTTCATCAATAAACTGCGATAAAATCACAAATTTCACCAGAAAACCAAAAAAACTGCTGAAATTTAGCCGAATAATCGCGAAAAAAATTGAAAAATTCCGTCACAAATTTTTATTAAAGAACGCGAAAAAATGCAAATTTCGGCGAAGGAATTTGCATCGCTAAAAAACACTAAGTTTGTTAAAAATTTTGCAATAAAATTGCAATTTTCGTGAAAAGATCGCGGCAAAACTTATTTTTGACAAAAACTCGCGAAAAAACCACTCATTTTGAAAAAAGATCGCGATAAAATCACAAATTTCGCAAAAAGATCTCGAATAACTACAAATTACGTCGAAAAAACCAAAAGATCGCGAAAATACAGAAATATCTACAAAAAATCGCGATAAAACCGCAAAAGATTGCGAAAACCAAAAATTTTCTGCAAAAAAATAAAAAAAACATTGTCAAAATATTGCAAAAAATCAAATTTCTTCAAAGGATTTTCAAAGACTTAAATTTCATGAACCCCAAGAGAGAAGAAAAAAAAACCCTGAAAATTAACTGATACAAAGTAAAAAACCCTGAAAATTATCAAATGCAAAATATATTAATTTCAAAGGTCATATTCACTCAAAAACAAAATTTGAAACAAACAATTTTGGAGCAGAAAAAACAGCTTTAGAAAAAGAGAGAAATTAAAAAAAAAAGAAGAAAAAAAATGCTGCTACCCCGGGAGCAGAATCGGCGCAACGCTGCGACGTACGTCGCAGACACTTGGGAATGCTGCAGATTATTTTTCAACTGTTAAAAATTTTGCAACAATTAAAAAATTTCGGTCCTAAATCCAAAAATTCGGACATAAAAAGTATCGCAAATTTTGACAGTCTTCGAAATGAAATCAATTTTGCGGAAAACACATGAATTTCGTCGAAAAATCGCGAAAAGAACGACAAAATTCGTCCAAAAATCTAGAAAAGCAAATTTCTTAAAAAGATCACGAAAAAACGCAAGTTTCTTCAAAACATTGCAAAAAACGGCAAGTTTCTTCAAAACATTGCAAAAAACGGCAAGTTTCTTCAAAACATTGCAAAAAACGGCAAGTTTCTTCAAAACATTGCAAAAAACGGCAAGTTTCTTCAAAACATTGCAAAAAATGGCAAATTTCTTCAAAAGATCACAAAAAAACCCAGCAGTTTTCGTCAAAAAATCACGAAAAAAAGGCAAATTTCTTCAAAAAATCGCAAAAAGTGGCAAATTTCTGAAAAAGTTCACGACAAAAATGGTAGTTTTCGTGAAAAAAATCCCCCCAAAACGGCAAAAAAATCGTGAAAAAACGGCAAATTTCTTCAAAAGATCACTAAAAAACGGCAATTTTCGTAAAAGATCACGAAACATCGTCAAATTTCTTCAAAAAATCGCGAAAAAACGGTAAATTTCATCCAATAATCACGAAAAAACGGAACATTTGTTCAAAAAATCTCGAAAAACGGCAAATTTCTTCAAAAGATCGCGAAAAAACGGCAGTTTTCGTTAAAAAATCACGAAAAAACTGCAAATTTCTCCAAAAGATCGCGAAAAAACAGCAAATTTATTCAAGAGATCGCGACAAAGCGGCAGTTTTCGTCAAAAGATCGCAAAAAAGGCAGCTTTCGTCTAAAGATCACGATAAATCGGGAATTTTATTCAAAAGATCGCGAAAAAAACGGTAAATTTCGTGAAAAGAAACTGCAGTTTTCGTGAAAAAATCGCGAAAAAACGGCAAATTTTATCAAAAAATCATGTAAAAACGAAATATTTCTTCAAAAGATTTTTAAAAAAGGCAAATTTCTTCAAAAGATCACGTAAAAACGACAGTTTTCGTTAAAAAATCATGAAAGAAGAAAGAACTGCAAATTTCCTCAAAAGATCGCAAAAAACAGCAAATTTTTTCAAGAGATTGCGAAAAAAACGGCAAATTTCTTCAAGAGATCGCAACAAAACAGCAGTTTTCGTCAAAAGATTACGACAAATTTCTTCAAAAGATCGCGAGAAAACAAAAATTTTATTCAAAAGATCACGAAAAAAGTTTTCGTCAAAAAATCGGAAAAAACGTCAAATTTTGTCATAAAAATGCGAAAAAGGTGCAAATAGTGTCAAAAGTTCGCGAAAAATGATATTGCGTCAAAAGATCGTGAAAAACCCATGTCAATTTTTGTCAAAGAGGACCCCCCCCCCCTCCTCTTTCAGAAAATGTATGAGGTGTTAAAAATTCTGAGTACAAAGACAATTTCTTTTTTTTTAAGTATACTTTTTTTTATGTCTATCACAAATACTTGGGAGGTTTGAGTGCATATAATGTAATGCGAGGGATTTGTCTGCAGACTGTTTTTTAAGTTTTTACTTGTGTTGCAGACTGCAGAAAAAAATTCTGCTGCTGGGGCTTTATAAAATCAGTTTTTAAAGAAGTAAAAACAGTTTGTACAGAAAATTCCACTCCAGCAATGACTTTTTTTTTCGCAGTCTTTTGACAAAATTCGCGGCTTTATCGCGATCTTTTGAAGAAATCTCGTTTTATCGCGATCTTTTGAGGAAATCTCGTTTTTTCATGATCTTTTCACGAAATTTGGCATTTTTGCGTGTCTATTTGATGAAATTGATTGTTTTTACGTGATTTTTTGATGAAATTTGCCGATTTTCGTGATTGTTTCAAGAAATTTGGCATTTTTTTCCTGCTTAAATGACGAAAATGATTGTTTTTACGTGATTTTTTTCTGAAATTTGCTGTATTTTCGTGACTTTTTTTCTAGAAATTTGTCGTTTTTTCGCACTTATATGACTAAATTGATTGGGTTTTTTTTTGCGATTTTTTGACGAAACTTATCTTTCTTTTCATGATATTTTTTTTGCAATTTCTTGATGAAATTGATCGTTTTTTCACGTTTTTCAACAAAATTTGCCTTTTTTTTAAAAAAACGAATTTGCATTTTTAACCCTGATTCTAGAAAGAAATTTGTTCTCTGCGCGATTCCTTAAAGAAATTAATGTTTTTTTCTTTTTATTTTTGACAAAATTTGCAATTTTTTTTCAAAATTCGTGATATTTTTTAATGTTTGAATTTTTTACTAAGTGTAATGATATCATAAAACCGAAAGGATCAATTGAAAAGCTCGGAAATCCGGGGTACACCAGGAACACAATCAACCCTGTAATGCATATATGTGCATAAATGGGTGCTTCTTTTTCTCTAAAAGTGTGCTTACAGGTGCTTATTTTTAAAACTAAAATGTTGCTACTCACCCTGTCATGCAAGAGGGCATATATGCACTTTTAAATAAAGAGCTATTCAAAATTTTAATTCAACATATTTTTTTTGAACATTTTTTGTTGTTTAATTTTGTATAATTAAATATTAAATTCATCTCAAATACTGAATCATGCCTAATTTCTCTTTCAACATTGTTCATTTTATGACTTAATCTTAACATATTAACTTAATCTTAACCTGTAAGAATGTTTTCATGAATGCTTTGATGTGTTACATTTTGTCATAATTCAATTAAATATAATTCTTAAGAATGTGTAATACAAGTAGAACTATGAAATATAGAAGTTTAAAACACATTTTTTGAGTATATTTTCTTTTTTCCAAGATTTATATATTTTTTCAGACATAATGTCTTTACAGTTGATTTCTAGCAGTTATAAAGACTTATTTATTTGGAAAATTAAATAGAAATTTATAACTTTTTTAGTAGTAAATAATTAAAAATAAATCAATCCAAAATTTAATATGGATTCGGTACAAATTAACAAATTAACATTTTTTAAGTGGATAAAAACAAAAACAAAAAAAAAGCCGCGTGGCTTTTATTGGCCCGGCTAAAAGCCGACAACCCTGATTTGCATAGATAATGATTGTATGCTATGTTGTTAAAGAAATTATCTCTGGAAATGTCATTAGCTTAACGCTAACCTAGAAATTTGGTACTAACCAGGTGATGTACGGTAGTTTTAAAATAAGATATTTGTGACCGGTAAATATGTGATAATAAAGTTTTTACAATTTGGTTGCTGAATTACTTGCATATTTTTATGAATAATTTGAGCCAAAAATAAAGTAAAAAAACAATATTTAAAAAGTATATTACACGTGTTAGGTGAAGGAAGGGGCAACAACAAAAAAATAATTAAAAAATATATTTTTTAGGGAGAGGGTATTGAATAATTTAGGTGGTTATTTAAATATTTCTACAAGAAAATCACATGTCAAACAGAAAATTTCTAAAAAAACATATTTAAACTTTATAAGATGAAGGGAGGAGGGTGGGGGGGATCATGATATGGGTGACAAGAGATACAGGGAAAGAAACAGAGATTTTGAGAGGAGAGAATAATTTAGCTGATAGAATATTTGTTGCAAAGCAATATTTTGGGGGAATGGGAGGGCAGAGGTTTAGATGATTGATTAAATATTTGTGCAGTAAAATAACAAATAAAGAAATGCATTTGAAAAGAAAAATTAAATTTTGTAATTTTGCTTAGAGACTTTTTGGGAGGGAAAACAGGCTTTAAAAGTTTTATTATTTTTATTTTTTTAACAAAACATAAAATTGTTTAAAAATATATTATTCTCACCCCTGTATTTACATTATTTACTTTTAAATTAAAGAAAAAATTTGGTATTAATTTTTTTTTCAAAAATTCTCCCATCTTCCAAGTTTAACTAACTATTTTTTGAAAAAAGGGGAGAGGCCACTTCCAATCGAGATTTTATGATACTTAAACGTATTTATTGCTTTCTGTCACATAATAGATTCAACAGTAATAGGTAGTGATAAGAGATAACGATATGTTTTTATCTATTTTCTTGATTATACAGACACGTCAATAACTTTTGATTGCGTAAATTTTTTCTTAAAGATTCCAGTCTGCGATTGCATTTATGCCTTACTCGATTCGATTTTATCACGTGTCATTTGTGGGTGAATTGGAATGAGTCAGTATTAATAAAGACATGCCAAATTCTCTCCCTAGAGAGTCCCTCATTGAATCAGGATCTCTAATTTATACACAATCTTGTAATATGAAATCTCAAATTGGGAGTCCCGTTGCATACGACATTGTACAGGAAACACGGCGTGCTCACAGCAAGATCTTATAAAAAAGAAAAAAAAACCTCCAAACCGAACAAACCTCTGGTCGGATCTTTTGAAAGAGCTGCATAGGAGCTGCATAACATGGATAAATGGGTACAAGTCTTTCAATGATATGTCACACGAGAGTGATAACAAAATTTAGAAAAGTGCCCTGGAGAGGGGAAAGTGTAGTAAGGTTCGCCAAAGGTGCATAGCCACAATAAGTGCACCACAGGTCTTTTTAATCATATGTCACCTAAGAAGGTATCAATCTAAATTTATAAAAATGTCCTCCTCTTAGCCGCAAAGGAGGAGGGGGGTCTCAGCTAAGTTTGAGAAAGTGCTCCCCATGAGGGTAAAGAAGTTTAAAATCTGTTTTCCTTTGGGTATGGTTTAAATCTTTATCGGGCAATGGTAATCACTAAATTTTTATTAAAAACTTATAGATTCCGGTTCTATTAAATGTTTTCAACATTTTAGCTAAAAAATTTACCTGCCCCATAAATGGCTAAACCAATAGAACTCTATTTTAGAGGGAATTGATTCACTGAACTGGTTTGCAAGTCAATTTTTGTAAGAGGGAATTTAAGATGTATAAAATTTAGAGTCAACTTTAAAAAAATTGTGGAAAAAAATGCATAACCTAAATGCTTAACAACAAGAATGAGTATAAGAAGTATATCTAAAAATGTCTTGTTTATTATTTTTCTTTCTGTTTTCAGATTCAGTGGTAGGTAAAACTGTTTTTTCTGAAAGTCAGCGAGTCATTTCCTTGGATGAAAACGGCGCCAATCTCTTCTTGCTGACGCCTTGATGAAGTTCCTGTTATCGTCAGAAATCAAGCTTGAATTCCTTTGAGAATATGTCATCGATTACAGGAGAAAATCCCTCCTCTAGTCAACAGCACTTTGTTCCTCGAAATGGGGATAAAGGAAAACATTCCTCCACAGATACAGGAGAAAAGGTTTATATTTGTGGAGTATGTTCAAAAATATTTTCTAACAATAGTAATCTAAGAACACATCTGTTGACCCACACAGGTGAAAAACCTTTTGTTTGTGAAGTATGCTCCAAAGAATTTTCTGATAAGAGTAATCTAAGAAGACATGTCTTAACACATATTTCAGGGAAACCCTATGTTTGTGAAATATGTTCCAAAGGATTTACTCGCGATAACAATCTAAGAACCCATCTCTTGACGCATACAGGTAAAAAATCTTTTGTTTGTGAAATATGTTCCAAAGGATTTCGTGATAATGGTCATCTAAGAAGGCATCACTTGACTCATACAGGAGAAAAACCTTTTGCTTGTGAACTATGTTCCAGGGGATTTTCTGACAATAGTAGTCTAAGAAAGCACCGCTCTACTCATACAGGTGTAAAACCTTTTGTTTGTGAAATATGTTCCAAAGGATTTTCTCAGAATAATGATTTAAGTAGGCATCTCTTGATTCATACCGGTGAAAAACCTTTTGCTTGTAAAGTATGTTCCAAGGGATTTTCTGACAATAGTAATCTAAGAAGGCATTGCTTGACTCATACAGGTGAAAAACCTTTTGTTTGTGAAATATGTTCGAAAGGATTTTCTGTGAATTGTAACCTAAAAAAACATCATTTGTCGCATACAGGATGAAATCCTTGTGTTTCTGAAATGTGTTCCAAAACATTTTCTAGACATTGTCACCAAGAAAGATATCTCGTGATTGATACAGAAGAAAATTTTTGTTTTTGTAATATATTTTCAAAAGGATTATCTGATAACCATTATTTAAAAAAACTTTTGTCTCACACTAAATAGATACCTCTTAAAATTGTCTTGTACTTTTTTTAGAATTGAGTTTGAACCCTGCATGTTTTGTTGCATTTACTGTTATCACATGCATTTCTTTTAACATTTAGTAATAAATTAAAAAAAAATTTCATAATTGTATCAGTTGTCATTTTGATAAAAAGTAAAGAACAACGGGCTTGTTCGTTAATTTTCAGTAATGTTTTTGCATAGTTTTAATTTTTAGGTGCGTTTGTAATTATG
The DNA here is from genome assembly GCA_964019185.1 of Maratus speculifer. NCBI lineage: Eukaryota > Metazoa > Arthropoda > Arachnida > Araneae > Salticidae > Maratus > Maratus speculifer. The sequence goes on from CAXHSM010001376.1 coordinate 38,057,982, forward strand.
CAAATACGTAGCACCTATTGTTATCGTTCAGTCCGTCTGTCTGTCCGCATATAACGACGCAAAACTACCCAACCGAATCGTTTGAAATTTAAAATACGTAATTATTACATAATTTTATCGAGTCATTTCAAGTTTATCAAAATCAGATGCATAGTTCAGTTACAGGGCAATCAAAATTATTCCGTTACATTACGGTCAATGGAGGAAAATGTTTGAAATGTATTTTAATGGTGTTACACTCTTTCGAACATGATGAAATGCATATGTATCTATAAAGTACATATATACACATCTCGCACAATCTGTGGTGCAAAGAACATTTGTTATTGATTTACAAGGCCACACAAAAACATTCCATTACATAATGGTATAGGGAGAATATTATTTGGTGCACATTTTAATTGTAATTAGCTATTTACAGTTTTATGAGATTGATATATGAGAGTGATATTTTAAAACTTTGTTATCATACGAACGCAACCTCATTTGCTACGCTTTACGTGCAATTTCAAACTTGTTATTTTACTTTAAAGTAACTTTCCCTTAAAATTAAAACTCAGTCTGACCTGATAAGGATAAATTTTACCTCAAAATGTTACACTATAGCAAAGAATTTATTGAAGTAACACTTTTAAAAATTGGAAAAAAATGTGCCAAAAATATTTTTTGTGAAAAAAAATATTTGTTTAATTTTCTGCTTGAAAAATTATCCAAGGATTTGAATGAAGCGCATCTCATTCTCATGTATTCTTTGCATCCATCATGAGCTGAGTAATTTTTTATCATATAGCACTATACCCGCATAGCATGCATAGTTACAGTGACGTCACTTTGGTCACATCACATCTCTAACCAAAATGCCACCATTCAGTGACGTCACGTGACTGAGATGTGACTTTCTTAAAAATATTTAGAAAATTACAAAATTTTCTTCAAAACATATTATTTACTTTAAAATAACATGTTTCTGGCAATTTAAATATCGTCGCTTTTGTCACATTTTCGTCACAATGTTAATGTCAAAGTAGTCACGAATGACACACTTTTCACAAAGTGGTCACAATCAGACGTCACAAAAAAGCTCTAAAACGGCCATAACGACTTCACATTTTAGTCACTGTGACTTCACATCGATGATTGATGGTCACAAAGTCACACTGTGATTTCACAACGACGTTGCAGTGACGTCACCATGCCTTACAGGTAAAGTTCTATAGTAGAGCTCAACTGCATCTCTAATGCTAAAGTCCAAAGTTTACCTCCTAATAACTTTGGACCTAATCATCCGATCGCAATGAAATTGAAAAGGCGAAGTTTCCTACTCTAGACCTCAAAGTTTATAAAAAATCATCCAGATCCACCGATTAGTTATGGAGATCCAGAACCCCTATTTTGTCACTTTTTTTCTCGTGAAACAAGAAATAAAAAGAATATTGCCCAGTTATACTGATGGCATTGAGCTCACAGGCTACGCATACTAATTGTACATTACACCCTTATGTTTTCAAGGGTTAATTCCGTTCGCAGAAAAATTAAGGAGGGGGGAACAGCTCCTCCCTTTCCCCTTTTTATGCTTAATCATTGAACCCTCTAAACTGATCAGGGACATGTTTTATCATAAAAAAATCCATATCTAAAATTCAGAGCAAAGCGCGTAATTCTTAATAAAAACATGTTTATATAATTTAAGAGGAGTTATCCTCTCTTTTATATACTTAACCATTAAACTTCCAAAACTATTCGGAGATTTGAACGAAATCTGACAATTCTGCATAAAAAACCCATTTATATAAAATAAGGGAAGGGACATTAGAACCCCCATTTCCCCTGTTTATATTTATCCAAAGAACACCTAATACGACTCACGGAAGTGCTTCATCAGAAAGATCCTATGTGTAAATTTTGAACAAAAACTATTATTTCTGCATGAAAAACCCATTTATATCAATTAAAGGGAGGGGCATGAGCCCCCGTTCCCCCTCTTATACATATCGAATGAACTCCAAAAACTAATCAGGGAAGCGCCTCATCAGGATATACCTATATACAAAATTTCAAGTGAATGGGATATTTCTAACATGAGTTATCGCGTTACACACGTACGAACGTACATATAAAACGGACGGGCACATAAGCTCTCAGGCTATGATAGCCTGTGAGCTAAAAAAGACAAACAACTCAGGTATAACCCGAACCAGGAAATATTCACCAACGTGTAATAGCTTGTTCGAAAGCTTTTAATTTAGGTATGTGTTAAAAATTATATAACGCTATACCTTCCATAATTTAACATTACAGTAATCTCTCCTTTTTAGTTGCTGATTCAATTATTTCTTTCGAGTTGTCACCAACTAAAAAACAGTTCAATTATTTAAAAAGAAATAATAACGCGTGTTCTTTTGTATATTGATCAATAAAAATTCTTATTCTCGTGATAGATTTTTAAATTTCTGAAACTGACATCATTCGAAACAGAAAATACATTTTTTCCATAAACCTATATATAAACTGTAACTAAATACGTGTTAAAACAACATCGCATCTTTATTTGAGTGTTTTCGACGTCAAAACAGTTACTACAATACCGATATTTCAATTAAAAAGGGATAATTTAGAACAAAATGTCTGCTATATTTATAAAAATAACGATTTGAAAATGAAGCTGTGAAAATCTGTGTAGATACTTATAGTCTTAAGAAATTTGCATAGATGCCGAAAAACTGCCGTGGGACTACCATCTGGGAAGGGGCGGCTCCGTCGCCAAGTTTTTCGCCAAACTGACAATATATTGCCAAATCTGGCACCCACAATTACTTTTCAAATTTAAGCGAACTTGGCGTTATTTCCAATATTTCGCCAAACTAATATGCCTACTAATAACTTTAAACTAATTCTAATAATAGTTTAGATTTGTTAGTTGAAGGTGATTAATAAAGTCCCTAAAAGGATCTGAAAAAGCTATGAAATCATATAAAAAACTGGAAAATATAAAAAACCAGAAAGAAAAGTAGAACTCGATCTAGAAAAATGTTATAGTAAAAATTGGAAAATATTTTCAATCTAAAAATGTGCGTAGAAAAGAAATGGAATCCGATGATCTGTAAAGCTCGTGAAATAATCCAATTTTTTGTTAGCTGACCATGTGGACTGAGCTTTACTGGTGCCTTATATTCAGAAGTATACTAATATCTACTCAAAATGATTGCTGAGGAAAGTAGTTAAGGGGTCTAAGGAGTCTTACTTTTTACCTTTCGGTGCAATCTAACAACATGTTACATTTTATTTTTTTTCTCAGTCTCTATAAAACATAAATGCACAAAATTTTAAATATAGACAACTTAATATTCATTCTATTTAAAATAATTTTTTCAATATCCCATAATGAAAATTAATTTTATTTTCCTTATGTTTAATTTTAATAAAAAATTAGAATTTTTTTTTTTACTTGCATGCACTGCGCGCAAGATTGTAGCAAAACTATTGGTTCAAGAGCTCCCCAAAATACTGATAATGATGTAAAACTGATGTATCTTGAACGTATACTTCATTTTTGAGCAATAAATTATTTTATTTTATTCAAAATTTAAATTTAAATTTAAAAAATTTGAAAAAATAAATTTTTTTATTAAAAAATTGCCAATTTTAAATAATTAATTCAATTATAACACTAAATTTGAAGTATAAGTTATTCTTCGCCTTAAAATGAAGATATTTAACAAGTTTCATAGAAATTGCTTTATTAGTTCCTGAGAAAAGTTGCGCGCAAGCATAAAATTTAAGAAACTGAGAAAAATGCATTTAAAGATTAAATTCTGTCAAAATTATTAAATTTTTTGAATATAATATTATTAAACTATAATAATAGATAGATATTACCTTTAAAAATGTTTCCTTTCAGACATTTAGCGAAAAAAACTATTTTTAACATGAATCTGATGCATTTTCAATGTTGTTGATATGAGAAATTCGCTTTTTTTCCCCATGCAAGATCAAATACATGCATATATAAAACCTTTCAACAAAAAAACAATAATTTTTATAACTAAATCACAAGTATAGGTTACTCTTTGAATAAAACTGAATGTATTTACCAAGATTTATGCGAATTTCTTTATCGGTTTTAGAAAAATGTTGTGCTCAAGCATAAAATCTAAGAAATCGAGAAAACTGCATCTAGATAATAAATTGTCACAAAATTTTTTTAATTTATGAATGTAATATGATTGAATTGTAATACGAAATAGATATCACACTTAAAAATATTTATTTTCAGTGTATTTAACAAAAAAATCATTTTTTTTTAAAGAATCCCGATGCATTTTCAATGTTGTTGATATGAGAAATTTGCTTTTTTTTCCCCATGAAAGATCAAATACATGCATATATAAAACCTTTCAACCAAAAAACAGTAATTTTTATAACTAAATCACAAGTATAGGTTACTCTTTGAATAAAACTGAATGTATTTACCAAGATTTATGCGAATTTCTTTATCGGTTTTAGAAAAATGTTGTGCTCAAGCATAAAATCTAAGAAATCGAGAAAACTGCATCTAGATAATAAATTGTCACAAAATTTTTTTAATTTATGAATGTAATATGATTGAATTGTAATACGAAATAGATATCACACTTAAAAATATTTATTTTCAGTGTATTTAACAAAAAAATCATTTTTTTTAAAGAATCCCGATGCATTTTCAACATTGTCGATATGAGATATCTTGCCTCCCCCCCCCCACAAGATCACATTACATGCATATAACTTTTCAACAAATACACATTTATATTTAACACTGAATTTATATTCAGAACATTTATATTTAACAATGATTAAACTGTAATAAGAGATATATCTTACCTTGAAAAATGTTTCCCATCAGTTATTTTAACAAAAAAAAAACTTTTTGCTAAATTTGAAGATTGTGATATATGTAAGCAATTGTTACATAAGTAACAGAAGTATAAGTTATTCCTTATATCAAAATAAATGCATCTTTTAGATTTCATAAACTTCACTAACAGTTTTTGAAAAAAAAGAAAAGTTACTAACAAGCATAAAAATTAACAAATAAAGAAAACTGTCTTTTGAATTTTGCAGTTAAAATGCACCCGATGCATACATTGTGCCTTCTAACAGTTTGTTAGATTCATTTTCTGAAATTTTTTGTCTTTTTCTAGCTTTGCGGTACTCGTGTGTTGCAGCTTTTGCACGATTTTCGGCAGTTTGTATACGAATTTTGTCCTTCTCGCAAAAGTTTTCTAATGCACATTTAGATATAGCTAAATCTAAGTTTTTCATTACTTCGATAATTCCCTTAGTACCATCATTAAAAATAACTGTAGCGATGGATGCTGCAATTTCTGTGATTTTTCTTCCACTTCCAATAGTCTTTGGACAGTATTTCCAAAGTGTGGAATTGTATGATTCATTTGGGTTCTGAGTTTTACCGTCCAGACAACGCTTCAATAAATCAGGATGGGAAAGATCTTTGAAAATTGGCTTTATAGCAAGCATAACAGGCAAAGGAACAGTATTCTTGTGAGTAAAATGTTCATTATTTAACGCAGCTCTGTTATACTTACACCATGAATTTTCACCTTTAGGACAAAAAAAATGCATGGGTTCCTTGTCCGACGATGCTGTATGAGACCACACAGCCCAAATCGCTCTTCTCATTTCAGACACGCTTTTAGAATTTCCCCTTATTGCATTTCCATAATGAGATGAAAGTTTTAATATTAAAGAATCAGTCAATCGTCCCTTTCCACCGATAGTTTTTCCATCAGAAAGTTTTGTTTTCTGCATTTGCATTTTCAGTTTTTTCAAACGGGAACCCATTCTTTTTTGAACGTGACCAACACACTCTACTTTATTGATATTGATGTCATCATAAGGTTTTTTATCTTTCAGTGACAAAAAAGTTTTCGTGTCGCCATCTCCTATATAATTTACATATCTCACACCGTGCTTCTCAAGCGATCGAGAAAATATTGAGACCATGCCTGATACTTCCATTTTCCCCGCCGATCCATCATGATTTCTTTTACACACTTTAGCATGATTTTTCTTCCACATTTGAAAGCGCTCACCACTTTTCGCACCTTTATAGGATTCGCATCCTTTACAGAACGATGACATAACATGCGTGTCAATGACTTTACCTGAATTAGCTCCAATAACAACACATGCACCTATAAGAGATGAATGGCCCCTTGTCTTCCAGGTGCCATCACCACTGACAGTTATATCGATACTACCATCAGTCATAGAACTTTCTTGAAGCACAGCATTGTGCATGGAAATTTCAGCAGTGGATGATGCAGCTGTACAAATTTTTCTGTTTATAGCATCATATGATTTTTGAGACACAGGATTTTGTAAGCACATTACACTGCAAAATGTTTTTAAATCTGTGAAGCTTTTGCCTATACATCTCATGGCAAAAACTGCCCGCCTGTTAATTTCAGGAATATTTGATTTAGCTCCAAGAAATTTGTTATTCCTGAAAATATTGTTTTCTTTGCAGATCTTACATGAGATTTGGAAAGTGCTGCTCAATCCAGAAACTGATTTTTCTACGATTTTTATTTCACCTTTACAAGTCTTGCACACTAAATGCTTCTCTAAATTTTCAAATAATAATGCAATATCCATCATTCTATAGCCTAAAAATGATTTACTAAGGCTTTCCTTGGTATAAGAGGATTTTATCTTTCGATTTGATGCACTTATTTTTCTATCTTTCTGTGATTTTTTAGCATTAACGTATTTATTGCCATTAAACCTTTTTTTTCGAGGCCTTTCACCTGATCTCCTTTTATTTTTATTTGATTCCATTCTATAAAACAATATAAACAAATCGCAATCATAAGATAAACTCATATAAAGCACGCCGCAAAGTAACTCACAAACATGTGCTTATTTCAGCTTGTTTTCAAAAACAAATAACTTGTTTGACTTGACACACGAAGGTGTATATTGTAGGTTGGATGCTTACTTGATATTCTCCATGGAGTATAAAAACATGGGACTATAAAAACATGGGGTTTAAAAGAAATTCTGAATGTAAACACGGTACAGCAACGATGTAAACAAAGAACATATGGTAGTCGGCTGTCCCTTTAAATTTTAAACCGTCATTTCAGCGTTGAGTGGGTATGCTTCTAAAAGCCATAACTTCTGTTCTAATGGGAATTTCAAGAAAATTTTTACATCAAAATGTTCAGAAAAGAAAGTAGTTTAACATAAGAAAAAAAAATTTTTTTGAAAATTTTGAAAATTTAAGAGTCCTGAGACCCCTTAATAGAATGTATTGTTATGTTGTCTCAAAACATTTAAGCTCCAGAACGCTAAACGAATATAAACCATGAAGAAATAATTGAAATATAACATTAATATAATCAGGTTGTTGAGGAATTAATGTAGATAAATATGTCTTAACACAAATATTTAGTTTTTGGTTTAATCGTATCTATTCAAGGTTTGGAGCATTGAGCTTCCACTTATCAAAACCACTGGAATGGAATTGAGTCCACACTTTATACTGAACGAAATGTTCTCATACTTCATTACATCAGCCTGTAACATATAGTTATGAACCCGAAATTTTAAATTGGTTGTGGATGATTGAAATACGGAGTGAGTTGAAAATGCCTCTTTTTCCTTGATTGATTTTAAGGCACCAGTAAACTTCAGTCCTCATTTTCAGCTAACAGAAATTTGGGTTATTTCATGAGCTTGACAAATCATCTGATTCCATTTTTTTTTTTTTTTTTTTTTTTTTTTTTTTTTTGTACTCACATTTTTAGATTGAAAATATTTCCCAATTTTTATTGTAACATATTTTTAGATCGAGCTCTACTTTTCTCTCTGGTTCCCCGAGTTTTTTATATGAAATATATAAATAATTAATTGAATTCCGCATGTTTACTCAATTCATAAATAACGGTTTCATGAGCTAATCAGACGTGCACTTTGTTTCTAAGATCTCGTTTCTTCTTGCTTGTTTTCTACACCATCGAATACAGATAATTTTAAGGCATTTCTATATTATCTCCTATCATCTCTATAATAATAGCCTAAGTCATGTGACTGTCACCAATAGTTTTGGGCCGGACGCTTTGGTTTTTATATATCAGGCGGCTATTTTCGCACTTTAACCAAATGCAGAAAATAAATCGGAAAATACTGTTCCATTGCTATCATTTTATTTATATTGTAATAGACCAAGTCATGTGACTGTTATGTACTACTTTGCTTTTTATATGCAAAATTTCCTTTTAATAAAAAAATAAATTATCCTAAAATTATTATTAAATTAGTTAATAAATTATCATAAAATAAGCATAAAGAATTCTTTATACATTTATGTCAACTAGGTTCAAATCTCATGAATGGCATTTCTTAACTCGGCAGTTAGTACTTTTATAACGGAGTTCAAAAAAGGAGAAGGTATGAATTCGACGCGTATGTATTTTTTTACCACCGATTTGTAACTATGCTACTGATTTTGGTTTGAAATGCTAGTGGGTGCTCTTGAATTGAAACCACTTCCGTTTCATAAAACTTAGTTCAGAACTTTTTCAGTATTAAAAAAATAATAATAAAAAATAATGATTTATCACAAATTAGCTTTCATTGTTGCAACCTTTTTCAAATCATAAGCATATAAAAACTATGTATTCATATGCATCAGAGCCAAGTCGTCGCCAAACTTAGCGCCATCGGGTGAAGTATCGTCAAATTTAGCCACTTAAATAAGTTGCCATAAATGCAATCAACTTGGCTGTAGCTGATTAATTTGGCGAAATTCTCATTCAAATTCAAGAATGGATCTATTCTAATCTGTATCTTCGCATTTTCTAATCTTTCGTCATATTTACAACTTTCAATCAGTAATCGCGTTCAAACTAGTAATTTAATGTATATATTTCACTTGGTTATGGCGTGAACCGTATTCGCCAAAAACTATTAGCCAACTTATACAAATTAATGTATTTTTTCGTTTAAATAACAAAAAATACCTATCAAATTAATAGAATATTAATAAAAGTGGTACTTCTAGGTTATCCAGTCGACCAAAAAATTATCGCCAAACTATAAGATTAAATGCCAATAATGGATGATCGTGAATGTCACATTCAATGACATTAAATGCGATTCACGTGTTTAAAATGTCATTAAGTGATTTTTATTTCGACTTTTAATTAATATTTTTATTAATATCCTACTAATTATTTATTTTTTCGTTATTTAAAATAAAAATTATGTCAACATGTATAATTTGGCTATTAGTTTGGCGATTTGTATAATTTGGCGAAATTGGTCGACGGGATAACCTAGAAGTACCATAAAAGTAGAAATAAAAAATCGAATTAAAAATCAGTTGATGGCGAAATAAACATGTACATTGTGCTTCATGTCAAGTGTATGGGACATTCACTATCATCCATTACTGTCATTTAATCTTGTAAATGGCATTTAATCATGGGCGGTAGATTTTTGGTCGACGGTATATCTATGTAGTACTTTAATGTACACATTTTAAATATATAACAGTTTTAAAAATGTTACATATCATAGAAGTAAATTAATATAAAACAATAATTTTCTATTCAATAGTTTGAGAGAAAATGAAATTTTTCACGCATGTTTTCTCACAACCTATTCACTGCCTCATATACACGACACGAGAAAGTTTCTCAACATAGAAGGAAAACAAAGGGTTACTGTAATTAGTATTACAGGCAATGGAGGATCTAATGGGAGGGGAATATGGGGCGATCGCCCCCCATTAGCCGAATAAAGCGTCTGCAAAACGACACTAGAGATGGAAAGGGATTGGACCTAAACTCGAAACCGGGCCGCGCCAACTTTGTCTCTATACTGGGACAGGGTCACGTCCTCACACTTTCAAAATCAGGTCTTGTTTTTTTCTGTAGCGATGGACCGAGTCGCACTGTTTTTTCCAGGTCGGACCTGGCATGGACTTCATTCATTCTAGAGGTATACACGAACCAAAATTTCGGAGCCCCGGTATAAAAGCTAAATGCTCGGTCTGGGATCGACTCATCCCGTACGCAATGGCGTATCTAAGGGGGGAGGAGGGCAAATGATGGATTCCCTTCCTCCTTGGACTAATGAAGGGTTTACAAAGTGACGTTATGCGTCCTCTCGGGAAATCACCTGAATCGAAACTCGAGCCCGGCTCGCGCCAGTTTAAATCCACGAGACTCGGGCAGAGTCGCAGGACTTCTCGCATTTTGAATCGGGCCTTAGCTTGATCTTACTTATTTTGCAGATTTAGGTCTGGCCAGACTTTTTTTTCAGATCGAGCCTGGCCTGGATTTCACTTTTCCAAGAGAAAAAAAAATCCAGGTCGGGGCTCAGTCAGAAATAAAAGCTAAACGTTCGCTCCATCTCTGATCTAGATACAGTCGGCTCTCGTATTTATTCGAACTCGTCGGGACCACAGAAATGTTTGAATTATGCAAAGTATGAAAGGAAAACATTTTTAAAGGGATAATATTACAAAGAAATTAATGTTATAGAATTTTTAAATATATTTCGGCTATTATCATTAGAATATGAATTATTAAATTAAAAGACATAAATACATAAACTAATTAAAGGATTAGGAACAAGGCACAGGTACAGATATCACCTACGCATCACATTAGCATGATTTTTTTTCTAACGAGAATTTGGCAAAAATTTTATTTTACAAATACCAGTTACGGATATAGTTTTTAGGGTACTACTCTGTTATCTCGTCGACCCATTTCGTCAAACTATACAAATCGCCAAACTAATAGCCAAATTATACATATTGACATAATTAAGTAATTTTAATAAGTAGTAATTTTAAATAACGAAAAAACAAATAATTAGTAGAATATTAATAAAAATATAATTAAAAAACGAAATAAAAAGCACATAATGACATTTTAAACAAGTGAATCGTATTTAATGTCATTAAATGTGACATTCACGTTCATCCATTATTGGCATTTAATCTTATAGTTCGGCAATAGTTTTTTGATCGACGGGATAACCTAGTAGTACCGTTTTTAGTTATTGTCTATTATTTTAAAGAGCAAAAAATAATAAATAAAAAAAAGTTTAATTGATAACTATAGATCAAAACAACTTATATCACTTTAAAAAAGAAAATAAAAATAAATAAACAGTTTAATAATAAATGGACAACAATTTCCGGGTCATCATGTGAGGCATAAAATCGCCATTTTGTTGCAATCGCGCTAATGTGATGCGTATATCACATCTGTGCCCAAGCACAATGGAAGAAGAATTGGATGAGTTATTGATGGACAGATGGGATATTAAAAAACTGGATATCAAACGCATTGGACTATATGTATACTTTGTTCAGAGCAATTCTGACAAAAATCGAAGAAATAAAGTAATTTTGAAGGATCTGAAGTCCGGGAGAAAGTAAGGAAAAATGAAAAATCAGAATGTCGTTAAAGTGAAAAAAGATATTACGTCTGTTCATAATAGATTAAAAACAATTACAAAAAAAAATACAGACAATTAAATTTATTAGTTAGAAAACGCATAAAAATTATATTAAATAAAGCGTTAAACGTTTTGAACTTATTTAAAGTTCCTCATCAGCAGTGTTCTCGCTGATATTTGGCCAACGTTAGTAATTTGGCTAATTAAAAATAAAAATAAAAACATTCGTCAAATGAAAAAAGCATTCGCAAAATAGATTCGCAGTGTAGCACAAAAAATATCTTTAATCCTTTAATGTTTTAATGTGCCCCCTTTTTTCAATATGTTAAAAAATAACCTAAGTTTTTACAGCTGCGACAACGATTGTTATCAATTTAATTTCAACTATCCGCTACAAACATATTAAAAATATGTATATATGCATATGTATGAAAAACGAAAAAGAAAAGAAACAAAAAACAAAAATTGAGCACTAGCAATTAGGCGAATCTAATCGCTTGTTAACTCGCCAAATGAAGAATTTAGTAGCAATTTGGTGCAATGGCGAGCGACAGCGAGAACACTGCTCATCAGTAACATAAATAACACAAAATCACGAAATACAACAAAATTTAACAAGTAATTGAAGCATGTGCCTGAAATAATTAAACAAGAGGATAGGTAATTGAGTAAGTTTAAGATGCTATATATTGGAGGAAGAGAACTAGATTCATTTACTGGGAAGATGGCTTCCTTCGTATTGGGAACTAAATCGGCCTATAGAGGCGCTGCCTCGCAGCCTTCGATACAGGATAATTATCCATTTAATTTCCCTTTAACTAATGTTAAAGTCCCATTGAAACAATTCTTTATCCGTAAATGCATTTAAAAGTTTTAGATATACAAATTCGTATAATTTTTACTTTGTCATATAAGACAGAACACAAATTCCACAGGAAATCTGAAATTGTCCGAAAGACTATTCTGAACAAATTTAAAATGCATGTAATGCAATTAGCATAAACGGCATTATCTTGAATGGAGAAGTTACACAATTTCTCCACGAGATGGCGTATTCGAGCGCTTGAATCACCAATACCAGGCCCCCAGGAAAATACGGCTTTTCTATATATTGCAGTTCGATTTCACGAGCTTATGTTTAATGATTTATTTTAATATAATTTTTGTGTATTTTTTAACTATTAAATCTTCTGTATATTTTGTACGTGTTTTTAATATAGAATGTCGTTAGTTCTTATTAAACGAAGTCAAGCGAAAATGAGTTCGAATAAATTAAAATTTTTAACGTTATTCTCTATTGAAAATTTCATTACTTCATGTTTCATTTGAATTAAGCGCAGATTCGATATATCCGATATCGAAATAACGAGAACCGATTGTAGCGTGATAAACATTATTGGCCTGACCGCGAACCGTGCAGTCCTCTAATTTCTTTCCACAAGTCCAAGTTGAACTTATTTGTTGTTCGCAAAAATTATATATATGTTATACATTTGTTTAGAAGATTATTATTATTTTTTAAAATAAATCCAAAACTATAAACTTAACGTAAAAGTCGGTGAAACATAAATTTAAAGGATAAAATTTCCTACATTTTATGCATTAAAATTTTTTTCTCGGATCAATCGTTTAGCCACCACAAGGCCACAACAATGGCTGCAAAAAGTAAAATTTCTGGAAAAACAGGAAATACGTTTCAACAAGTTCATACCTCTATACCAGCATTTCTTAAACTTTTTTCTGTTACGCACCCCTTTCTTCCGCTTTTCATTTCTGACTTCTGAGTATCTCCTTTTTTCAAAAACACGCCCTCCTCCCCGCACTTAGCCAGGTAACGCAAATAAGCTCATGCTCTGTATTTCATTTTCCGTTTTCAAATGGAAATCTTGTTATAGAAAATTATGATGTTACATTCAATTATTCTTAAATTCGTCAAACCATGTTTTTTCATTTTTCTAAAGCAAATCTTGCAATAATAAAGTACAGTAAAACCCCGATAATTCGGATTCATTGGGACCAGACCCAATCCGGATTGTCGAAAATCCGGAGAATCAGAAAAAAAATGTAATAAAATAAAACATACTTACAAAAAATAACCTTTATGTTAAACTTATTGAATATTTAAAGACAGTCAAAATGTTTACTTTGTTATAAAAAATCTTGTAATTGTTTGCTGTGCTAGTTTTCTGTACCTTTTGCGAGCCGTACGGTCATGCAGCCTCTTGAGTATAACTACTCCATGATATCCTCTCTCCGCAGCCACGAATGTCTCTTCCGGAGAAAAGTGTCTGAATTCAATTCTGTATTTTTATAAATATACCGTAAAATACCGTTAATCCCCCCCCCCAATTGAAAAGAAAAATCGTACAATAGTTAGGGGAGGGCGCTTACACGGGATTTTTTCGCGATCGCTCAACAAAGTTTACAGAAATGATTCATTAAGAAATGAATGAATCGATGAATGAATCATAAATATTTATACTTGAAAAAAATTTCGTTTTTTTTCTTTTTTAAACATAAATTCTGTCGAAAAAACGCAGAAAAAAAGGAGAAATTAGTAAAAAAAAGCCAAAACAAGCCTGAAATCAATTAAAAAATCTTGAAAAAACACGCATTTCATCAAAGATTCATGATTCGTTCATTTCAAAATGATTGATCTCGCTCTCAATCGCCTTTGAGAATCGGGAAGGAGGGCGCTTTCTCGGGATTTTTTGAAAATTTCAAATTCTTTATAAAGAGGGGAGGGGGCGTTTGATCGGGAAGGGCGGATTAACGGTATTTTACGGTAAATAATTTTCTGCAAATGAAGCGTTTTGTCACACTAACCAGGAAACAGACCTATGGGAAAGCGATCCTTATTAGAGAGTGGGTCTTAGGGACTAGTTTACCTTGCTTTCTGGCAAAGCTCTAAGTAAAAATTTATTGTACAGTGATTTTTTAATGACATTTCTAAGTGCTTTAAATAGAAAATAGGGAAAATTGGAATTGCCAAACTTAGTGATACATTGTTGTTCCTTTGAAAGATAACATCAAAGAATTTAAATAAAAAAGCTTAAGGTATTCTTCCGAATAGATTTCAGAAAAAAGTTTTTTTTTTGTTCAGAATACGACGATGAAACAATGTTATGGAAATTGGCCAATCGCTTCTCAAAATTGAAAAAAAAATGACTAAACCGATTCGTATTATCCGAATCAACGGGGTCCGAATTAGCGGGGTTCTACTGTAATTGTTAAGTCTACTATAACTGTAGTAAGAATGTTATTATGGTTTTTTTTAATGGCTGCAACTACTATAACGAAAAAAATTTTTCCCCGTCATTGTTTTGTAAGAGATGATTTAGACATTTTTTTTTCAAGATTTATGGCAGATTTTTAAAACTAAGTTAAATAATGCAGGATTTGAGACATCATTATAATTTTGTAGATCTAGATATTGGTGCACATATGCAAATCATCAAACAGCTTTAAAGCTCAATTTTCAGTTAAATTCGGAAATAAAAAATACAGCCAAACAGAACATCAGCACTTAGATTAACTAATGTTTAACTCGGTTTATATGCTATCAAATTCACAAAAAGAATGATTATTTTGTCGCTATTTTGAATGACATTAAAAATTTTTGTCCTCCAGAATAATTACTGCAAATTTTGACTTTTTTTTTCTTTTTGTAATTTCAAGTTTTAATGTAATGTTTATGATATGATCGTTAACACTTATTCTAATACGAATGAAATGTGTAAACAGTTTCTTATTGCTCATATTAACTTTATTGTATGCGTCATATGAAATGAAATTAAATTAATGAAAGCAAATAGTTATATTTAATCCATAAATGCAATACCTTAAAAAAATAATTTTTGTTTCATTTAACAATTCTGCATGTACATTGTTAAATTGCCAAATCTTCAGATCAGAATTCTCAACATCAATTTATCAAAAAAGTGTAATTTTCATATTGTTTCGTATAAAATATGGCACCTTGAAACCTGCAGTTAGTAACATAAGATTGCTTTCAAATTTCTAAAAGTTTAGGAAATCTAATTTCAGAAAAATAGTGGCGTAGGAACTTTGCACAAGCAGGGGGAGCCGGGGCATATGGACGCTATTCTCAATTTTGATTCGAGGCTATAAAAACCTTCATTTTAACCCATTTTCATCTAGACCAGGCATGTCAAACACGTGGCCCGCGGGCCACAATTGGCCCGCCGGGAACTTCTCTGTGGCCCGCCAAGCCTTTGGCATTTTCGTATGTTTGATTCAGTTCTTAGTTGATGCAGAAAATGCACTTTGCTTTGCAAATCTTACAGCGTTGCAAAATTGGGGAATGATTTTATTCAAAATATCTACCATTATTTCAAAATATTAATCTGCATTATATTTAATGGCAGATATTGACATACTTAAATTTAATGATCCGCAATTAAATAAAGAAAAGTTTAAAATTTTTATTTAATGGTTGTTATTTTGGATGAAATATTTTTTACGGTTTGGCATGGGAGATGAAAACTTTATCGATTCAACACCACTGTGGCATAAATGATACAAACATGCTGTCTTGAATATGATCAAATCTAATTCATTTTTAAATTTTATTTCCATTAGATAGGGTATGCAAAAGTTATCAACAAGAAAGTTAAGAAGAGCTTATCTTAATCTGAAAAAAAAAATTATATATATATATAAAAGCTTTATATATTTTTTTCTAACAGCTTATTATGTGCTTTATGGTGAAACGAATACATTATTTTACTGTGCTCTTTGATTCACTACAATATTACAAAGTAATGCGTTGCATTTTTAAGGTATTACAAATGTATCAAAAATCAATTAAAAAAACGACGCTAATTTCTAATTAAAAGTTTCTAAAAAATCAAAAGAAATAAACAGCTTTAAAAGGCAAAGGTGAACCAAATTCTCATTTTGTAAAATATAACAAGAAAATAATAATAATAAAATTAATTATCTGTTTTTAGTATTTGGCTGCATACATAGTCGAAAGCGAACATTTTGGACATAAGCTCATTAATTAATTTTATTGTTAAAGGTTAGTAAACGTATCATTATAAATTAACCCTGTGAGATCTTTATCTTTCTTGATGATGACGATATAACATCAGATTCATAAAAGTCAATTTGAAATATTTTTTTATACTCAAACAAAGACTGAAAATTTGTGTTTGATATGTAGAAACTTCGTTGAAGTTTGCTAAGAATTTACTCACAAATATTTCGAAAACCCCACAAATATCTATAAATAATTTAGATAAATAAATAGATTTTAAATTGAACTGTTGAAAAAAGTGTGTTCGTGAATCATATTAAAAGTAATCCATCTGCTTTTAAAAACAACTATTGGGTGCAATAACACACAACTCGAAATCGTTCAAGTTAGAATAAAAAATATTCAGTATCGTTTAAAAATTTTAAAAATATGCAGGGGCATTTCTATAAATATTCATGATATAACCAGAAATCTCAATAATCGCATAAAATCGATAATTTCAATATGTGTTCCTATAACTAAAAAATCTCATTAAACTAAGACATTTTCGTTAGTAGGCAGTAGCCACCAACAAATATTCTTTTAATAACCACTTTTCCTCATTTAATGGCCCTGGGGGCGGAGGCTTGCATTTATTTTGTCCTTTAACTTTATAATTCTTAAAAATACAAGTGCAATAAATTTTACTCTGTGGGCAGATTTTTTTTTTTTTTTTTTTTTTTTTTTTTTTTTTTTTTTTTTTTCGCAGACACAATATGTATTTAAAAATAAATGAAGAGAGTCTGGAAATTATTCCTATGCTGGATCAATGCCCATATAGCTAATATATTTTAATCAATTATGATTTTTTTCACAATATTATATTGTAAATAATTGTGTTCTACCAATGATTGGTTTTATAAAAAGTAGCAATTACAACACAAAAGAAAATGTAAATATTAGAATTGCAAAATTACTAACACATTTTTGGGTATTACTACGTTATCCCGTCGACCAAACAATTATCGCCAAACTATAAGATTAAATGCCAATAATGGATGATCGTGAATGTCACATTCAATGCCATTAAATATGATTCATGAGTTTAAAAGTCATTAAGGGATTTTTATTTCGACTTTTTAGGTGCGTTCGTAATTATATAATACGTAGCACCTATAGTGGTCGTTCAGTCCGTCCGTCTGTCTGTAAGTCCGTCTGTCCTCACATAACAACGCAAAAACTAGCCAACCGAATCGTTTGAAATTTAAAATACATAATTATTACATAATTTTGTCGAGTCATTTCAAATTTTATGAAACTCGGATGCATAGATCAATTACAGGGGCAATCAAAAGTATTCCATTACATTACGGTCAACGGGGAAAAAAGTTTCAAATGCATTTTAATCGTTTGAAATTTAAAACACGCAATTATTACATAATTCTGTCGAGTTATTTCAAATTTTTTGATAATCGTGTGCATAGATCAATTACAGGGGCAATCAAAAGTATTCAATTACATTATGGTCAACGGGGAAAAAGTTTCAAATATATTCTATACGTTTGAAATTTAAAATACATAATTATTACATAATTTTGTCGAGTTATTTCAAATTTTATGAAAATCGGATGCATAGATCAATTACAGGAACAATCAAAAGTGTTCCGTTACATTACGGTCAATGGGAAAAAATGTTTCAAATGCATTTTAATCGTGTTACACTCATGCGAACTTAATAACATTTATATGCAATTAAAATTACATATTATAATATACATCTTACTTAATTTGTGGTGCAAAGAACATTTGTTATTGATTTACAAGGCCACACAAAAGTATTCCATTGCATAATGGTATAGGGAGAACATTGTTTGATGAGCGTTTTAATTGTAATTCACTATTTAACATTTTATGACGATTGATATACGAAAGTAATATTTTTATAACTTCGTTATCGAACGAACGCACCTAATTTGCTACGCTTCACGTCTAATTTCCAACTTGTTATTAATATTTTTATTAATATTCTACTAATTATTTGTTTTTTCGTTATTTAAAATAAAAAATTATGTCAATATGTATAATTTGGCTACTAGTTTGGCGATTTGTATAATTTGGCGAAATTGGTCGACGGGATAACAGAGTAGTACCCATTTTTGTATAATTTTGATTGCGATTTAAATTTTAAAATGTTTAATATGTGTTTAAGCTTGTTTGTATTTTTATTTTAACTTATTTTTCATTACATTTGACAGTGCTGTCTCGTAATGTACTTTTTCTATAGATTTGTTTTACTTAATAAATATTGAAAAAAATCATGATGCGCGTTTTTAATTTTTCCAATGAATAGTTTAAAAATTTTTTGCATGTATTTTTGTTTACTTGTTTGTTTTCTAAAACAATGCTGTATCTTTTACGAACAGTTTTCATTTTGTGCGATTGTCATCAAATTAATCTCCATCTTTATATTCGATAATGTGGCCCGCGGCATTTTGTACATTGCTGAATTTGGCCCGCTGTGGTAGACGAGTTTGACATGCCTGATCTAGACTTATCATTTCGGAGGGGATTGATATTTCGTAAAAGTTTTTAAGAGGGAATCGCAAGAAACGGTAAAAGTTCCACTTTAAACAAGTTTTTAGAATGCAGGTAACACATCACAACAGGTAACGCTTTATACCATCAAACCTGCTAAAGGAAAATATTCGGTTTAGGCAGATTTCCGTCTTAATAAGTGTAACTCCATGGTTATACCCAATTTTTTAAAATGGAATACACCTCTTTGTCACCATTTTATAAAACAAGAAATTAGTGCCTTATTAAAACGAGAAAATGTCCCGATTAAATAAGGCAGATTTTGCAGCAAATTTTTACTGGTGGATTTAAACAAGGTTTCTTAAGCCTTTTTGCGGCATGTATGCGTGTCGCTCGTGCCCAACGTGTTAAGAGGTGTGTTAAGAGGGGAGGAACGCTGAAAAATCTCTCACCTGTTTCTACTGATGTTGCAATCGCCAAAATAAATTCTGCGTAAAGGTAAATTTCAGAAAATAATTTCTTCACTAATTCCTCCATTAGTATAATTTTTATTCGGACCACAATGCATTTCTGTCAGTTCCGTCCGGGATTAGTGTTAGAAAAACTAGACGTTTTAATTCAATCATTTATCATAAACAGATGTGGTGCGAAAATTTCGCCTGGAGGAGCTGAGTCCGTCTAAAATATTCCAGGGGGAGCCACGGCTCCCCCACTTCCTACGTCTATACAGAAAAACAAATTAGCCGGACTGCGTATAATTTTCCTTTTTTGATATGCGATAAAATTCAGTTATTAGGCAACTTTTAAATTTAAAAAAAAGATAAAAAAGACATACCTATGATTTCAAAATTGTAAAAATGATTAAAAGAACTTACATATTTTTCGAGCATATGCACAAAATTCCTAAAATAATATAGAAAATTGCAAAATTTCAAGGAAATTATTAAAAAAATTTAAATTTAATTAATTTTAAGACACAGCACAGCAGAAATTTAAGATTTATAATATAATGTCAATTATTCTAAATACATTCTTTTGTACAAAATCTTCAGAAAGCATGAATTTTTATATCTACTATATCGATACGCTCATACAAAAGATATTTTCAATGGCGATTCAAACTCCAATTTCCCCAATATCCTTACATATAAAAGTTTGAAATGGCACTATTAAAATTTGTTAATTAGACAGTATAATTTGGCAATCTTTTTTTTAAACGGAAAGTGGTCGACAAGATAATGAAAAAAAAAAACTGTATAATTAACGAAAGTTTTTTTTTTTTTTGAATAAATATTAAGTGTGTAAAAAAATAGAGATGAAAAATATATTCACACAATCATTGCATTTGTTTTAAAAGACTTTCAAATCTAAAAAATAAAGGTTTTTAATTAATAAATTTGAAGTTTTGTCTAGTCTGAGATATAACAGCTACTACTTGACATTTATTTAGATATTAGCTTTTTTTCACTGAAAAAAATTGCATAATTTAGTGAATGCTTAAAAGCCCACATTACTGATTTAAAATGACCCGGATGATAATGTTAAGTCTATGGAGGGGGCGTCCTTTTCGATTATCTCGATCAAATTTTAATATTTTTACAGGATATTTTTTTTCGCATAGGATACTTAAAGACGATCTACAACCGAGCTAGTTGTTACTTTTTCGATTTTATTTATATATTTTTATATGATAGTTTCAATTTAAGAACCGGTTCTAACCGGTTTTGAAAGTTAAAGTAATTTAAGAAAAATCTGAAATAAAAACTAAAAATTAAAAACTAGCCCGATTGTAGATTATTCTCAGCTGTCCAATGAAAAAAAAACATGTAAAAATATTAAAGTTTGAGCAAGATATTTGAAAAGAATGCCTTCATAGACTTAACATTATCATCCGGGACTTTTTCAATAAGAAGTAAATGCTGAAACAGAAATTCTCATAAAAAGTTCAAACATTCATGATTGACTTGATTTATTCACTTTTTCCACCAAGAACAAAAAATTTCTCATTGTCTGAGAATTATTCACTTGTTAATTTCAATAAATTACAGATTTGTACAAGGAATATACAATTATTCATTTTCATTCAGATTATTTTACTTATTGCCGAAACGTCAGTGAAGGCTTACTTTGGAGACACGAAATTTTTTGGATTCTGTCTGTCTGACTTTCAGTCTGTCTGTCTGTTCCGCGATAACTGACGTAAAAAGCATTCGATTGGCTTGAAATTAAGTGGGTATGTTAGTGAGACACTGGGATTAAGCTGTATAGTTTTTTGTTAGATTTGATTCATTCGTTCGGAAGATATAGAATGTTTTATTTCGCGCAATAATGCTTTTCTATGGCAAGTCCAATGATTTTCAATTTTTTTCCCTGACAGAAAATTACACATTTGATTTATGGAGTTCAATGATAAATGAATACTAAAATTTACCAGTTAAATTATTAGTACTACTTTGAAACTTTGTCAACGCATTAGTCAGATTTTTTAAATTATTACTGAAAATTTTGGAGATTTTTTTATAAATGTGTTCCAATAATATAAACTAATTTGTTTTAGAGATTTATTTATTTCAAATGCATTTATTTCATTTCCTTTATTGTCTCTTAATGGTTGCTAAGCAACCATTCATCTTAATCCTTATCCTTATAACGTTATAAATTTGAAAGCGTGTACGAAAATTTAAATGAAGTCAACATCAAAACTGATGAATTAATTAATGTCTTTGTATCTTTGCGTATAAATATAGAATAGCCCAGAAAAAAAAAACATTGGCCATGTTTTATTAATTTTATTCAAATATTTTCCTTAATGATTCAATATTTCCTTCTTTTTCATACAGAATCAATAGGGATTCTTTAAATAAAATTCAAACAATTTTCTTTATTGTTGCCAAAAAAAAAATCAAAATTTGGAATAATAATTTTTCAACAGCAATAAGTTTCAATTGAGCAATTTCCATTCGAAAAATTAAACTAAGAAGAAAAATAAATATGACGTCAAAATTAAAATAACTATAGATATAGTACTTTTTGTTAAATATTAAACACGGATATTTATTTCGTTAATAAGAATTTTTCGACAAAAATAGGGGCATAATTAGAAGTAAAAGAAATAAAAAAGAATTATACTTTTAATAAATATTTCACTTAGTAAAATATGACGTTGAATTGAACAAAAATAGGTATTTTATAGTAGTCGTTAAAAATACAAGAAACATGGATATCAATAACTCATGAATAATAACGGCATTGACGAAATTTCAGTGAAGGCTTACTTTGGAGACACGAAATTTATTGTTTTTCATCTGTCAGTCTGTTCTTCTGTATGTCTGTCTGTCCCGCTATAACTGTCGCAAAATGCAATCAAAACTTTTTTTTTCGGAAACAAAATTGTAAGACTCTAGATTACTGAGTTTACAATTACAAAAGTTCCTGATATATCAGGTTTAGGTGTTTGTGGTTGGCAGGCATGCAGAAGTATGAGGATAATGAAAAATGTTTGACCAAACTGTTACTTATCCTTATAAATCAAAATGTATAAAGAAATGCAAGATATACAATAACCATTAGCACAATTATTAGAAAATAACAAATTTAAATTAAGTGAGGCTCGGGGGGTTCAGGGGGGCGGAGCCCCCATGGAGTAATCTACTATGTTATAATAAAGAAAACAAAAATAATAGATCATGGAAATTTCAGAATATCTTAACATAACTAAATTTTTAATTTACCGCTTTTGATGGCTGAATACTTCTAATTCTTATTTTATTCTTATAAATAATTACGTAATTTGAAAATTTTAAATTACAGTTTCCAGGAAGTTGAATATTACCCAAAGTGTGTTTAAAAAAAATATATGAACAAAGCTGACGTTGAGGCTCCTGATCTGCAGATTTATTAGTTTATTTTATTCTACTTTTGTTTGGTGGCGTTAATACGTAAGTACCGAAATATCTCTAGAAGTTCAAAACAAATGTCTGTAGAGCAGAAATTTCCATTAAACTTCCATTAAAAACTTTCTCTCTCTAGACATTTCTATTAAACTTCTACAGGTATTTCTATAGCTTTTATTCTATCTTATAGAAAAACGGGCTATGATTCTATGAAACTTTTCTTATAGATTTGTAAGAGGCATTTTCGTTAGGGTACACTTGATGAATTGCTTGTTATACTCAGTGTAACTTTCATTTTCAACTGCTGAACGAAGAGCAACACTGTTCAAAGTGAGTTACGATCAACGCTATCCTTTCGTTCTAAAGCATTTCAGTTTTTTCAAAATATTAAAATCCTCCTCCTCTTGTTTATCAAGAAATAAGGAACTTTGCATAAAATCCATTGAACTTGAAAGTAAGGGGTCTCTATCCTACAACATACATTAAAATAATCAAAATCCGTGCTCGCCAAAGTCTTTGGCCTCTTCTTGTAAGCTATGAGACTTAAAATGTAACTAATTAAAAAAAAATTGGAAAAACACGCATGTGGTATTCGTCTATTCTAACGAAAAAGTAACTAACGCTGTTACCGCAGCTGACAATGAATTTTTTTGTGCCCGAGTTTTTTTTTTTTTTTTTTTTTTTTCGTTACCATTAAGAAAAAAAATACTGCATACAAAAATAGGTAAATGGATAATATTAAAGAGAAATATTTGTTAAACATACTAAAACAGACAGCTTATAGATCGACTAATAAATTTAAGAAATATCTAGTGTTAAATAATGCAATGGAGATTATAATAAAATCTTACAATATAGTAAAATATTAAAATAATTTAATAAAACAATGAACTAAACTAAAAAATAGATAATTTTTTAAATATTAAAAGCAAAGTTAAAAAAATATTCAATAATAGATTGTTATATATTCATTATAAAGATGATATTCATTTTTTTAATTATTCAATGAAACTTGCATCATAAAGATGCATTACTAATTCAGATAAAAATCACAAAATAAGGAAGTTTCATTTCAGGTTTAGACGAAATTAATAACGAAAGATGTTTGATTAATGCATACATAAATTTGGGAAAAAGATTGTGATTACAGGTGATATCAGCAATATCTTGAATTTTTTCAAAAATAAATTTATTCTTCCGCCATGAAAAACACGAATTCAGCAATATTAAGAAAATTTACAGATTAAAATAGATCTAGATCTGATATAAAAACAGATCGAATTTTGTCTCAATATCTGAACTGAAAGTTTCATTGTTTACATGTGAAAACTATGCGTGAATTTTAGGAAGTTACAGATTTTAGTGTTGCGGATTTAAAGAAGCAAACCATATTTATTTCTATTTAAAAATCACACCAGATTGCTATTCCATTATGAAATAATAACCAGAATAGCCGATCTTGAAATTTAGGAACTTAAAAATTACTTAAGCTATGAATAATGGCAAAAATAATTAAATTAGGATACTTTCTCTTAGTACAGTATAGGATCCGTTATCCGGCGTCCCGGTATCCGGAACGCTCCGAAAACCGGAATGCAAATCGGTAGCCTTTTTTTTTTTTTTTTTTTTTTTTTGTAATGATGACGCGGACGCGCTACAGCGCCTAAATTACGCAAAAAATCGGCGACGGGACACAAAAAATAGCTCTTACGCGTCCCAAGGGACGCGTAATTCTGTCAAAGGATCGCGAAAAAAAAAGGCAAATTTCGTTAAAAATCACGAAATAACGACTAATTTTCGGCAAATTTTGTCAAAAGATTCGCGAGAAAATAGGTAATTTCGTCACATAATCCTCCAAAAAGACAGATTTCCCCCAAAAGATCGCGACAAAATAACAAATATAGTCCAAAAAATCACAATACAACGGCAAATTTTGACAAAAGATTCGCGAAAAACGGCAAATTTCAAGAAAAGTTCGCGAAAAACGGCAACTTTCGTTAAAAAATCTCGATTAAAGGCAAATTTCTTCAAAAAATCACGAAAAAAAGCAGCAATATTGACAAAAAATCACGAAAAACAGCAGATTTCGACAAAAAATCATGGAAAAACGGTAAAATTCTTTAAAAAAATAATAATAACGACTAATTTACAGCAAATTTTTTCACAAGATTCGCGAGAAATTGGTAATTTCGTCACAAAATCCACAAAGGAGGCAGATTTCCCACCAAAAGATTGCAAAAAAATAACAAATATAGTCCAAAAAATCGCGATAAAACGGCAAATTTTGACAAAAGATTTGCGGAAAACGGCAAATTGCAACAAAAGATTGCGAAAAACAGCAACTTTCGTGAAAAAATTGCGATAAAAGGCAAATTTCTTCAGAAGATCACGAAAAAACGGCCCATTCTGTGGTAGAATTCTTAGAAATGGATAATGTGTTTGCGGTGTTTTTGCCTCCAAATTGTACATATCATCACTTATTGATGTATCACTTATCGATATATCACCACCCATTGGATCAAGGGATTCTAAAATTTAAAAACTCACTACAAAAATGACTTCTTAAAAAAATGCTCACAGAGTGCAACAAAGGAATTGCGATAAAAAAATTCCAGAGAATCTTCACAATCAAAGATGCTTTGTGGAGTTTTGCTAAAGCATGGAGGCTGTGGATAAGGATACACTTATCCATGGATGGTGCAATCTGTGGCCATCTGCATTATTTTTTGATGACGAAAATGAGCCTGGGTTTGAAGGCTTCAAGATTTTGAAAGAGAAGCAGATTATTGCTGATCTATTGGCATATGCCAAAGGCTTTAATTGTCCAGAAGCTAAATTGCTTAATCAAGAAGCTGTGGAAGATTGTTTAGAAGCCGATGAAAACATTCCTGTCACTAATCGCATGACTGACAGTGAGATTTGTGAAATGATGATAAACAATATATTGATGAAAGTGATGATGAGAAGAACAACAAGCAGAAGGAAGCAGTTGAAAAGGTATCAAATGAAAAATTAATATTTTATACCAAACAATTAATTTCAGGCATGCCGCAGAGGAGCTACTTCCACGAGCAGTAAGCCATGTCTCTGCACAAAAAAGAAGAACAACTAGTACAAGAGACACACTATAAGCAAAATACTATCATAGAAATGTTTGCTAAATCCCAATCAAAAGATTCTGTTTCAAAATCTCAAAATTAAATCTCATATGTATGTATATTTTTTTCATTTATTATAATTGTTTTTTTATTTTGTGTAAATTAATTAATAAATTAAGGTATTTACATGTATTAGTATTCATATTTACCTATTAATTTTACTATTTATGAAATTATTTCGTGCATTTCTTATACTTACAGTAAAGTGTTCCAAATTACGGAAAAACCCCTTATCCAGAATGCCCTGGGTCCCAAGCATTCTGGATAACGGATCCTATACTGTATAATTTTTATGAAAAAAGCATAGGTTCAAAACACTTTTACCAAACTTTACTTACATTTCAAATGTTATTATCTTTTGAATTAACAATCAGTGTATCAAACACACTTACACACACATTTTATTGTAATATTATGGGTAAGTCAGGGGGCCATTCCCTTTAAAAAACTACTATTTTCATCTTAAATACTTGTAAGAAAATCAATTTTACCATCAAACAACTTTATTGAGTGAAATCAGATTAAACAAAAGTTTTTTTTCACTTAAATACTATCAATCATTATACAATCTTACAAGCTTATCATTATTAAATATATATATATATATAATATATATATATATATATATATACATACAGTATGTAATATTTTTCAGATAATGTAAAGCATGATAAAAATAAAATTGTGTCTTTCCCGGCTCATGGCATAGCTCCTGAACTGCTGATTTACTGGTTTAAGAGGCAAATGTCTGTGTATCACAGTTCATTTTGTGCACTATAGTAAATTGAAAGAAATATTTCTATATTTCTGGAATATGCTACTGTTAGTTAACAGCAATTAAAAAATTTGGAAGCAAAATGTAGTACTTAGACAGTTTTTTTGGAATTTATTTTTGTTATAATAAGATAAAAGTTTTCTCGCCACTATGAATTAACAGATGCTTCCTTACATCAATCTTTTGAAAGAATATCTCTCATACAAAAGGAATCTTTTCAGTACGAATTAAAAGATGTTTGCTTAAAGCATATATCTGAGTGAATTTCTTGTATATCTCACAATCAAAAGGTTTATCACCATTATGAATTAACAGATGCATGCTTAAATCACCCCTTTGAGAGAATTTATTGTTTCATATATCACATACAAGAGGTCTTTTCTCTTGCGTGAATTAAGTGATGCCTGCTTAAATGGCCCTTTCAGGAGAATTTCTTGTTGCATACCTCACATACAAAAGGTTTCTCACCAGTATGAATTAACAAATGGCTCCTTAAACTACTCTGATAAAAGAATTTTCTGTTGCATACCTCACATGCAAAAATTTTCTCACCAGTGTGAACTAAGAGATGCCTGGTTAAACCACTGTTTTGAAAAAAAAATTCTGCTACATATTTTACACTCGAAAGTCCTCTCATCAGTATGAATAACCAGGTGTCTTCTTAAAGAAGCGCTTTGCGAGAATTTCTTGTTGCATATCTCACACACAAAGGGTTTCTCACCAGTATGAGTTAACAGATGGCTTCTTAAATGACTCTTTCTAGAAAATTTCATGTTGCATATCTCACATACAAAAGGTTTCTCAGCAGTATGAATTGAGAGATGCATGGTTAATTCACTGTTTCTAGAGAATTTCTTGTTGCATACCTCACACACAAATGGTTTCTCACCAGTATGAATTACTAGATGGCTGCTTAAATCACCCTTTCTAGAGAATTTCTTGCTGCAAATCTCACACGCAAATGGTTTCTCACCAGTATGAATTATCAGATGTGCTTTTAAAGAGCTGTTTTTAGGAAATTTCTTGTTGCATGTCTCACATGCAAAAGATTTTGAATTAGAATGAATTAATAGATGCTGTCTGAACATACTGTTTTGAGAGAATTTTTTGTTGCAAACCTCATACCAAAAAGACTGTTTTGGGAGAAACTTCTTGCATAGCTCATAAATAAAAGATTTTCCTGGCTGTGAGTTTGAAGTTACTTTTCCAAAGAGCTCTGATAACAAACATTTTACTGCATTTGTTTCACAAATTCAAGATATTTTGATTGGTGTGATGTGTTAGATTAATGACTTTAATCATCTGCAATAAAATAAAATTAATTAATATCAGTTTTTATTTTTCATTAAAAAACAAACAAAAAACTTATCACGAAAATTTAAAATCATTGTAGAAGATAAATTGAATAAAATTTCTGCCTAAGTATTAAAACTATAAGAGACTACCAATTAATTGAAGTTAGCGGAATTAAATTTGCTTCAATTAGCTTTCCTAATAGTATAAATATTAAATTAGAAATAAAATAAACAGCAACAATTTTAAAATAAATAACTTATTATAAATAAAATACAAAGTAAATTTAAAGAGAAAATTCTATCTAAAGGAATTCTATCTAAAGATTTTCTATTTCTAATTCTATCTAAATTGTAAAGGGACGAAGATACATTTTACAAAGGAATAGGGGAAAGTAAATTATTTTTGTGATGATGGAATTTTAGTATGCAAATATGTTTACTAAGATTTTCTCCGGATTTCTGATTTTTTTCTATCTAATGTGAATGCTTATTGCTAAAACATTCTGTATCATTTAATATTATTTACACTGCGTTTAAATAATGTAACCAGTGGCATAGCCATGTGGATATTGTGGACTCCTCAACCCCAAAGGAATATCTGGGCTTCTGAATCATGCATTCACCAACACTCAAAACTACTATGACGGAATCACAAAGAATTCATTAAAAGTTCCATTTTAACCAGGTGTTAAATGGCATAAACTTGAAAGGGATAATTGAAAGCTATATCTTTTGCCTAGGCTAGGAAAACTTCTATTTTAAGAAAATTTTTATTGTGAAACATTTTTTCAACTGTGCTGTCTAAAACTATTATAACTTATTCAATCTGTAGTGCACCTGTGAAGAGTATAAATATATTACGATGAAATCTGTGAAGGTGACTTATCTTAAAAGTAAAGAAAAGGAGGATTATATGATAACAACATCATATATTTATAATTCCTAAAATTTGAAACCTAACTAAAATGGAACATTTTGCAATTGTGTTTTCTTTTTGGCAGGCTTTTGGTGCACACGGAATCATCTTGTAAATAGAAACATTAGACAGTCCCGAAGAATAAGTATACACATATACCTGCTAAGATGGAAATGGGTTTTGATAGGACAAAGTGTTACTGATAATTAAGGGGAAAAGACCAGTTTATACAAATGCAATAACAGCAAATTGATTGAGTTTCAAGACCCTTATCTTTTTTTATTTTCTAACTTTATATCAAACAATATTATAACGTAATATGCTACCTAGAATTAATGAAAAAAACTATTTTTGAACTGTTTTTTTGTGAACTTTTATTGCTACTTTTAAAATACCGTAAGCAATCTGAATATAATTTATCTTCTGTTCTAAAACATGCTGATGATATCTTTTCATCTCTAAAAGAGTTTTCGCCAATAAAAAAAAAAGAAATAAGAAACTGGTGCTTAAAATTTTGTTGACAAATTCAAAAGATCAGAATTTCTTGCTAAATAAAACTTTGATACATTCTTTTAATCATATAGATTCCTTGTCAAGTTAGCTATTCAATGTAGAGAGATAAAAGATGTTACTTTTCCGGAAAAATATAAGTGGCGGAAAAAACGGAAAAGTAGGGAAAATGGATTTTTCACAATTGTTTCTCCCAAATAAATTATATTTTCTTAGAGACTATTAAACAATATATTTTTTTAATTTATCTGTACTAAAAGAAAATTATTTCAATTTATATTACTATATTACAAATGTTAAAAAAAAGAAGCAAAGCCTGCTTTTAAATGTTTAGTTTATTTTCGGTCTCAGATTTTCATTGTAACATTCACACATAATTTAACGCTACTGTTTATTATATCATACCTCTGTTGAAATGATTTTTCAGTTACATGTTTAGTTACCAATTGACCAAATGTAAAAACCTCCGCCAATATCTCTGCAGTTTGGAATCAAATGTATCAAAATATTATACATACCATTTATGTAGTGTTATTTTTTTAGTATATAAAGGATACTAGTTTAGAGAGGCAAATTGTTGCAGTTTTGTTATTATTACAAATATCAGTATTGAAATCTTCCATTGTTTGAAAAATGTATATTTCTAAAATATTACATTTTTTCTGACACTTATAATTTTTTTAACCCTTTCCGGCACACTGTGCCCGGTCTGGGATAACTAATTTTAATTCCAAACTAGCAAACGGCACCAATAATATTTTAATAAAATTTTGCTTTTACAATAAAAGTTTAAATTAGGGAATTCAAAAAATATAAAAAATTCATTTGTGAATTCCGGTGTCAGTCGATAATTTCTCATTTTACTAACAGATTTTTCCCGTGCCGAAAAGGGTTAAAAAATATATCAAGTTTTGGTGTAGCTTTCCAATATCAACTGAAAAAAGATTTAATTTAGTTTTATAATCAAAATTCAAAAAAAACTAAGTTTTAGTTTAATTTACCAACTTTGCAACCAAAAAGCAGCATAGGATTTATTGACTGCTAAACTTTTACTCACTGAAAGTGGGGAAAAAATATGACATCAGGTTTTCACGCAAAATTGGTGTTTTTAGCTTAATTAAACGTAAAATTTCACATTTTATTCTGGTATCCCATTGTTGTGTTAAAAACCATATTCAATAATATTTCCATATCGTAATTTCATAATTCTAAGAGTAAAACTCAAGAGAAATGAACTATAAAACACAACACCACAAATAAAAAATGCGAGAAATTTGAGGAACAAACAAAAGCAGTTTTAAAGAGAGATGAGCTTCTACTATACCCTTCAGACAACTACTATAATTCAAAGTTTAATCCAGAGAGAAAGTATAATTCGTAACATAGTAACTTGTAATAAAATAGATTTTTTTCATTGCAGTTGCATATCTCTAACGTAAACTCTCCATGTTTTGCAATAATACTGTATGTGATGGAGAGTTTTGCAATAATACTGTATGTGATGGAGGGTACTGGAGCTAATTTTTAGACAGCACCCCGAAAAAATATTCAATTAATCAGCTATCATGAAATCATGAAAAGTGCAGCATAGTAGAGCAATCGGTAGGGAAATTTACACCAAAATTTAAACAACATTAATATATATCAGGAACTGACTGAATCTGAAGAAATATCGTTCGTTAAATCTTGAGATAAAGAAATTGTGATAGTCATGAATAATGCAGCATAGCAGCGTCACCTATTGATCTATTTACATTAAAAAGTAATCAGCGCCAGATTACATCAAGGATTAACTGAATGTGAAGTTTCATGAAAATTTGTACACTAGTTCTTGAGATAGAGCATCTGTGGTAATCGTGAATAACGCTGTATAATTTTATAAATGAAATTTCAATTTTTCCTGCTTGGAAAAATTAAAAAATAAGCCTTCAGTAAAAAAACTATTTTTTTTTTTTTTATTTTTTTTTATTTTTTTTTTTTTTACTGTGCTTTCCCATCTTTACCCCTGTATATATTCTTTTCCCCATAGAAATTAAGATGTTGATATGTGAGGCACAGAAAATAGCTTATATGAATATTTTTTGTAATCTTCCAATCTCAAATATATATATATATTTAAAGATCAATACAGTACAGCTTACTTAATCCGGAATTATCTGTGATTACAGATTATAGAAAATTCTGGATTATAAAATTATTTGAAACTTAATTTTTTTAAAAATATGCACAAAACTGAAATTTCTTTGAATGCACGCAAAACTGAAATTTCTTTAAATATACACAAAACAGAAATCTCTTTAAATAAACAAAAATGCTAATATCTCTCATTACTAACTCAATACAGTTGAAGCTTCAAAATCCAGAATCGATGAGACCATGGTGATTCTGGATTTTGCAGGTCTTTTAAAAAATGTTCTTCATAGCAATATAATTACATGAAAAATGCAAAACTTTCCTAGAGTGCAAATAAACGACAATTAAATTGCCAAATTCAGTAATAAGAATGATACACTAAAACACTGAAATTAAATATAGGGCAGAGTGGGTGTGGGACAATGGGAGAAATGGCACAGTAGATTTTTCTCTTTATTTCTCATTCTAAACATATCATCAATCACATACAAGATGAAGCAATGGCACCGCAATCTTCAGCCAAGAAAGAAAAAAAACTGATCTGTATAAGTTTGCAATTGTATAAAGGAAAAGATAATTTCAAGAATCAAAAGTAAATTTGCCTCTTATATGTTTAATGCTTTTTGTATGTTAATGACTTGTTTATGCATACAGTCAAAGTTCTATAATCCACACACCCATAATCCGCAATTTTCTATAATTTGCGTTACTTTACGAATGTAAACAATGAAATAAACAGTTAAAAACATTTACAAATCAGTAATCCAAAATCGAATTTTTTAAAACAAATAATGAAAAAAATCATAATAAAACATTTTTTTTTTAATATAACTCTTGTATTTTATTAACAGTAAAAAAGAAACTGTATTGCAGAAACTACGTAATTATTTTTACTTAAAGGTCCATAAATATTTTAATAAAATAACTTAAAAAATGCATTTTTTGAGATAGCCTATTAAGTTAATTTTTACATTTCATATTTATTTTTTTCATATTATATTGATTATAGAATTAAAAAACCATCTAGGAATAATAAAATGACACATAATCCATAATGCTCTATAAACTGCAATATTCCATAATCCGCACAACCTTTGGCCCCAACTTGTGTGGGTTACAGAACTTTGACTGTAGATGTAATAGTTTTCCTATTTATGCAACATCATACTGTATATCATCCCTAATTTAAACTAAGCCTAAAAGCAAAATTTTTGCTTATACAAGAAGTTTAACGGAAAAGATGTAAGGGGAATGGGGCATGTCCAATTCCTTTTTTTTTCAAAATAAATATAAATTGCTAACATGCAAACATTTTAAGAAGATAACATATTACTTATATCCACCCACTGATTATCTATTTAATTACTTCAAAATGTATATAAATTGAAACGGTGATGAATGATTGATTCAAAATGAATCACCTCTGACAGACAATCCTGCATTTTCACTTGAATCATAAAGATACTGGGATTTTACATTTTGGCACATCCATTATCAAGCTACAATGCTTGTTTGTTTGTATATCTAGCCGACACTTGAGTATTTGTGCTTTATAGCTTTATTTTATTGCTGTCCAATACCTCTCTGTAAGTGGGCATGTATGGGACACATTTTGAAACTTACAATATCTTTGATTATAAAATAGTTTTGCGTGTTACATTTCTATAAGGAGATTAAAAACTGTTTCACCTCGCATAATACAAACTGAAATTTTTGTTTTTGTGTCAAACAAAGTTGATTTTCTTACTTCTGTAAAAATGTCCCACACTACCCCGTTCTCCCTATATATTAAAATACTGTACACAATATATAATACAAAAGTGATTGCAATTTCAAATTTTCCAAAAAATTTGAGTCATTCAGTTCTGGAAATAAAAAAATAAAAAATAGCTATTAGTTAAAAATAATCAAAGATGAAAAACCCTGAGAAAAAAAATCTGAAAAAGTAAACAAACTTCTTAACATGAAACCTTCTTAATGGATGTTAAATATGAGTGAAATCTTATAGTTATATCACAACTTCTTTATTTGGGAAAGTTTAGTTCCATTTCTTGAGTTTCTTGAAAGGAGAAAAGGGTTCTTTGTGAGTAAAATTGTGTGAGTCCTTTCGATAAGATGTATATAATATTTATTTAAGCGATTTTTATTTATTTATTTGAATTTTTTGTGAATATGTCATGGAGAAAAGGTGAATTCCACCAAATGATCATGGAAAAATATCAACAACATTGTCACATATCTAAGAAAAATTTAGAGATTTTTCTTCAATTAATTGCTGTGATAATTGCTAATTTCAATAATAAATTGAAGGAGGAAGGGGGATCAAATTTGTCTTTCGATTGCTCAAACACTTTGTCCTTAGTTCTGGAAAAAAAAAAAAAAAATTCACGCAGTTCCAATAAAAATTGAGGAAAAATATAGTAAATTTGGTCAAAAAAGTGGCAAAAAATATAGTGTATAATTTCAGTCTGTCATGGCAAATGTCACAAATTTCGACAAAATATTGCACCCTTACTTCCAAGACAATCAAACATGACAATTGATTGCTGCAAAAGTTGCGAATTCTGTCAAAAGATCCCAAAATGAATGAAAAAAAAGGAAAACATTACAAAAGATTGTGGGTAGGATTAAAAAAAATGGTTATTTTGTCAAAAGATCTATAAAATAAATCATCTTGTTTTATTATTTTCCTATTGCATTCAAAGTTCTTTTCAAAGAAACAAAACTGAAACAAACAACATATTCGTATCGGCAATTGTACACCTCAAGGTCATAGGGTAATGTGTCACTATGTTGATAATTATGTTGGAGAAATAGCAGGTGTTAATAGAATGGTAATCAAGTGCATCTGTCTTTTACTTCAATCAAAAGAAAATAAAGTTGTACATGTTTGTCTCTTTAGTTATAAATATGTGCATGAGTGATTTTATAAATATTTTATATATATGAAGCTTCAGGTCATCAATATATCATGTCAACTCTTCCTTTTTAAAAATTTCCAGTTTTTTTTTAATAAATAAAGTATTTAATTAATGGTTAATCATTATAAAACTATACCAGAATATACCTACATTTATTTATTTAGCATTTAGTTAAAAGAATTTGATTGCTTTTGATAAAATTTATACAGTAAGTCTCATTTTAAAAAATAATAAAACCGAAATCTGAAAAATGTCTGTATTCACCTGTACAAAAATGCAAGGAGCTTGATAGTTTAAAATAATTCAAAAACATTGAGAAAAAATTCAAAAAATATTGCAAAGCAATTTAAAATATACATTTTAAATACATTTAAAACACATCTTAAATAATTATGAAACTTTTATGTAATGTCGCCATCTGTTATAAATCACAAAAAACAATATCCACAATATTTTTAAAAAATTATGATTTCTGATTCATAAAAACTCAAAATTTTATACAAATCACAAGAATAACAATATAATGAAAAATATTGAAAAAAAGAAATTGCAAATTAAATTTTTAAAAGAAATAATAATAATAAAATAATACTTTCACAATGATTTGATCCAATCTTCTTATTCATGGAGAAGAAAAAAAATATTCAAATTAACATTGATTTTGAATTTTTTACAACTTAAGATTTAAAGAACACAGCTAAATTGATTACATTACAGTAGCGGTCAAAAGTTTCTGGCCAGCAAAAAGTTTTTAGTTAATTTGTAAGTATACCCATATGGAGAGGAATCTCAAAGTGATACTTATACATTTTATTGACATATTAGTTAGGAACTTACTTATAGAAGAACGTGTAAATAAATTTAATTGAAAAAAATTAAATGCAAAGGAAAATGTGCGTGTTCCAAAAATTTCCAGCCATCTTCACAAATTTATAAAAATACGATATTATAATAGATAATAACAGCGATCAATATCATTTACAATTAGTATTTTATCATCATACTTTAGTAATAAGTACTGTGGCGCAGCAACTTGGCATTGATACAATCAATGATTGAAGACGTCTATGATACGTTTTTTCCACACTTCTTGCAATTTTTTGGAAATTTTGGCTAAATTGGAATATTTATAGTTTTGCACATATTTGCAAACTTACTTATATAAATTTTCTATTGGATTAATCTCAGATGGTTTGGTTAGCATTCCAAAAATGTAAATTTTTTGGGCAAATGCAATTGCTATTCGTGCTTGCATACATTTATTAAGTCGTTAAGATGTGAAAATAAAATATTGCCGACCACAATTTTTCCCCTAATGAGGCAGCAAATATTCTTGCAAGACATCCTCATACATTGCATCATTCATCTTGCCGCTGATTTCAAATAACAAACCAACACTTTTTGAAGAATATACTCCCTACATTACAAGGAGTCCTCCATCATGTTTAATTGTAGGAAATATATGTTGAAAAATATCTTTTAATGTTACATAATAGAACTATCACTCCTTAAAAAGTTTAAAATTTGATTGACGGAAAAATTGCACTTTTGTCCAGTTTTCACTTGACAGACTGTGTGTTCCTTGAAAAATGCCAGTCAGGGATGTTGGTATCATTTTTACCTCTGAAAATTTTTCAACACCGACTCTTCCATAAAATTCTGTATCACATCAGTATCTTGATATGGTAGACTGACTTATCTCAGCAATATTTTCTTTCGGTAAATTACGGAATATTCCAACAGCATTTTTATGCGGGTCATCAACTGTTTTTCCCCTGATAATTCCCCCACAAAAATAGTCAATCTCAAGGACATTAGAAAGTCCTGAAAGCCATCACCATCTTTATATAGTTTTTAAGTATCGTTTACAGTCAGTTTTCCTATCGATAATGTTGCCACAATATCTCAAGAAAATTGGCTCTTTAGCGACAAACTAATCACTCATTTATGAATAATAGTAGTTAAATTTTTCATTTGTATATTTTAACTATGCTATTCACTTTGATTCATTCACGAACACGATCAAAAAACACTTTACAGATGGAATAAAACTGAGGAACGATGAGTGGATGGAAACTTTTGAACACATGAATTTCAAATTCTGGTTTTTTCTGTGAAGCGTCTTCAATATCCAATCAAAATTATCACATGGTCAGAGGACATTCACATATTCCTTACATTTGAAGAAATTGTGCTTATTTTTTGCTGAAACCTTCTGGTAAATAAATCAAAGAAATCAACTGGCCCGAAACTTTTAACCGCCACTGTATGTTATTCAGAAAACTCTCACAATTTTAAAACTGAAAAAAAAAAAAATCTAGATTTTGTAGTACAGTACAAAATCCAACCCTCACCTCCCTCCCAAGATTTTGGTGATTACATACTCTTTCAAATTTCAGATAATTTTCAGTTTAATTATTTAAAAAAAAACTATATAAAAAAAGGGGAGGGGGGGCACAATTTAATGTCAAGAATGCATTGTCAATACTATTTTTTTTAAAGGTGAAAGAACAAAAACTATCCACATGGAACATTTCTTTACCCTGCAAAATATTTACATTAGAAACAGGTTTAAAATATTCAAGAAAGATACTTAAAAATAATAAAACTAAAATAGATATCTGTAATGATTTATTTTTTTAATATAAAGTTATCTTTAGTTTAGGGTTGATTCTGTAACTAATTAAAAAAATATTAATAATAAGCCGATAATCCCCCTCCCTCCCCAAAAAAATAGTCATACACATGAAAAGTTGATTATAAAATTTATTGTAAATTTCGACAAATGAATCAACAACAACTAATTAGTTTCATCAAGCGTTATTACCATATCATCAAAGTATAGCAAGAAATGGGAATTTTGTAAAAGAATCATGAAAAAACACAAATTTCGTCCACTGATAACTTAAAAAGACTAATTTCTTCAAGAAATCGGAAATTACGTCAAAAGTTCATATAAGAGAAAATAAATTTTCATGAAAAATTTTTATTGCAAATAAGATAAACATATCTTACCATTAATTTATTTTAGTAAAGAGGTTGGGTCAAAAAATGAGTTCAAAGAATTTGTAGTGTTATAATCAGAGCACACTTACTTCCTAATTTTTTTCACCTCGTTATCAGAAAAGTAAAGTGACGCCAACACAATGTATGATTCAGAAGAAATGAGTGATTTGGAAGAATTCATTCTTGAAAAATGAATCATACCATGAATCATTGAAACATAAGTGTTTAACTAATTTTCAGTTAACTAAAAAATACATCTATTAATAAAACAAGAATAGAAAATATTAGTTGAAATCTGCGAATCTAGCACTTAAATATGTTCCCAGGTTTAAAATTCGAATTTAGGAAAAAAGGTCAACGGAAAAAACGTCAACGGAAAAAATGTCAACGGAAAAAACGTCAACGGAAAAAACGTCAACGGAAAAAAGGGCAACGGAAAAAAGGTCAACAGATAAAAACGGCAACAGTAAATAATCAGGGCCGTAGCTAGGAGTGAACAATAGGGGGGGGGGGGGCTCAAGAGACTGTAGGGGGGGGGGTCATAATTTTTTTTCTCTCTCTCTCTCTCTGATGAAGAAAGATAAATGAGTGCATATTCATATTGTAGGTACTATGTTTCTCATTAAACTGTTGTAATAACTTCATTTTATGATAATAAAAGTATATGATGATGAAAATTTTGAATGTATAACGGGTGCAAAATTAAACAACATGTTAGCTTCATATGCACAAATAGGATGAGGAAGTGTTGCAATATTTATTTTAGATACAATTTAGTAACTCTGCAAAACTGGTGAAAAGGTCTCAAAACTAAATTAGATTTTTGAACAGTATTTCATTTGAATTTTCGGAACAGAAATTCATTGAGTGACCTTGGAATTTTTTCTAGGGGGCGGGGGGGCTCAAAATATTTTAGAGGGGGCTGAGCCGCCCATAGCGCCCCCTTAGCTACGGCCCTGTAAATAATAGTAATAAATGTCAGTTTTTCAATAAATCTAAAGTTGAGATACATTAATTATTAAGGGATGTATCTTAAGTTATAGAAAACCGATTCTATGTTTCAAGTAAGCATACACGTGCTAAACACGTGTATCGGTTATTTCAACTCATTGATGAATAGCTTACGTATAAAAACAGCAACTTTCATATCTTTATGCAAACTTTGATCAAGGAATTCTTTGGAGGGAAAAAGAAAAGAAAAACATGAAATGAAAAAAAAATAAGTAAAAAATTGTAATTTAACAAATTACAACGACTATTTGGAAAATAATTATTTGCAAAGATTATATTTTAAACTTATAAATGATTTCTATATTTTAAAAAACAATAATAACATCATTTTTATGATGATCACAACGTAGCTTACGTAATAATAGAGTCATATTAATATGCCAAGTCACGTAAATATTCCTGAACCAATCATAAATAAATATTAAATGAAATTTCAATTTAACAATTTTCGGTACTGCAAATTTTTGAACTTCTAAACATCACACATTTTCAATTTTTACACCGTCGTATAAAGAAAAAAATTTACTTTTAAATTCTACTTGTTTTGAAACCTGTGTCTAAATTTATTTTTGAGTTATTAATGTTTTTGTTGTTTTTAATACTTTTTTTTTTCATCGTGGCAACAGAAGTATCCTATTTTTTGACATAAAATATGTACCAATCAGAAAACGAATAAAATAAAAAAGCAGAAGTATTCCATTTCTAAACATTAAGCTATAACCAATCAGAAAACGAATAAAATAAAATAAGTTCCAGAATTCAACCAATAAAAAGATTCAGATTTACTTCAGATTTCCCAATTCTCTACCAAGGACAACAACTATTTTCCAAATAGTTAATAAAAAAATGCAGGTACATATATTTTAACTGGGTGGAAAAATGGCAAAAAAAAAATCTTGATATTTAGTCATGTTATTAAGATGTTAATGGGGATAACAGAAAATGAGACGAAATGTTGAGATTTGACACAAGAAAACTCAATTATGGCTACAAGCAGCATAAACGATTTAAAATAAATTTTAAATCATGAGGAAATTTGTTATGGTGGTTCTATTGATTATAGAAATAATAATAATAATAAATGAATAAAAAATTGTATGTATATGCATATTATTTCATTTTTCGACAAGTGAATTGCATGTTTAGTTATAAGGTTGTATTTTCTCGCGATGACCTTTATCAGGCTGTCGCGTGCAAAAATTCTGTCGTAAACGCCATTCTGGACCACATTTTCTGAAAAGGCCGCCTGCATTTATCGAAAAAAAAAAAAATATTATTCGACTTTATGGTTTCTATATAAGACTCCCCTCGTCAATTCCGCCCCACTAAAGGCTGAGAGGTGGTGTTCTCGAAGTTGGTAGACGGGAGGTGCTGGGTTCGAATCCAATCACGTCCGTCGGCCAAACCGTTCAGAGTTTTCCAAGATTTTCTTCTACCTTGGGTAACCTTGCATAAATACGGTTAGAAAGACTTTCACTCCACGAAGGGCTCTCCTCCAAGGACTTATGTAATCAGATGTCATAAATAACAACAATAACAATTAATAATTATTTAAATATTGATAATTATTAAATATTATAATGTTTTAACTTATAACCCTTAACATTCTAAATATCCAGACCATATTTTTTTTTCTATTTTGTTTAAATATATGTACCATTTTTTTTCAGGCCAAAGAACGTTTCTGGGCAAAGTTTACATAAATATATGAAAGTTGCTGTCTTTATACATAAGCTATTCACCAATCGAGTTGAAGTAACGGATACACGTGTTTAGCACGTGTAAGCTTACATGAAACAAAGAAATGGTTTTCTATAACTTGACATATATCCCTATTATTTACCGTTGCCATTTTTACCTGTTGCCCTTTTTTCCGTTGCCCTTTTTTCCGTTGACGTTTTTTCCGTTGCCCTTTTTTCCG
This sequence comes from Maratus speculifer, assembly GCA_964019185.1. Classification (NCBI taxonomy): domain Eukaryota; kingdom Metazoa; phylum Arthropoda; class Arachnida; order Araneae; family Salticidae; genus Maratus; species Maratus speculifer. The sequence continues at coordinate 38,098,518 of CAXHSM010001376.1, forward strand.
TTGCCTTTTTTTCCGTTGACCTTTTTTCCGCGCACCTAAAATTCGACATAATTTGATTTTGGATAACTAACATGAATACTTAATGGGGAAGCTTGTTTCTTTTATTCTCTGGTCTGATAGCTAAAAATATAATCAGGGATTTAAAAAAAAAGTAAAAGATACTCTTTTATTGAATAAGTAATTAGCTAACGACACAGAATTTCTCTATCTAAGGAATGAATCTCGGTAAATAAATCACGATGTAAAAGTTCACGAATCATTCCTGCGTTTGTTGTCTTGTCTTTTGGACTATTTATACCCAAATTTTTCATTTAAATTATCAGGAAACTTTGAAAAAATCATTTTATTTATGCCATCCTCATTACAAAGTAAATTTAAGTTAAAATAGTTTCTTTGATTATTCCTCTACTAAAAATACTACAAACATCCTATAGTTGTACAAAATTTCAACTGTCCCAATTTTTCTTTTTCCGATAAATAATTCCTTAAAATATTATTGTTACATGTTATTTATTGCAGATAATTTCATTTATTTATTTATTTCAGTTAGTTCGATGAATATTATTCGTATTTAAATTTAAAAGTAGCAAATTGGTTCGATTTTTTCATTTTATAACATTTAAATTTTAAAAAAATTGTATTGCTCATAGACTAGTTGTATTCTGTTCATTTGAGTGTAAACATTCCTAAAATAATTGACCACTTACTGATGTCCTATGTAAATTTCATCATTATTTATAGAAAATATTAAAACAAAACAATCTGAGAAGTCAATAATGTGACATTCCAATGTTTTCATAATATTAGGTGGATAACCAATAGGTGCTGGGATTTGCCCTTATATTTTAAGCATTATTGTTTTTTTTTTTTTTTTCAATCAGGGAAATGGTATTCACTTGTGGATTCTCTGCTAAGAAGAAAAACAATCTACCGACAATAACACTACTTGCAACATTTCATTTTCATTGGCATGTCATATTTCATCTTATAGAGTTGCAACATTAAAAGCAGTTAAAGGGAGGAGGTAAAAACACAGAAAATTAGTATATTGTAATTTGTCTTGTTTTTACGTCACACGTATTTCATTGTATTCATTAAGTAAAATTTCCTGTTCAAAAAATGCTAAAGCCATTTTATAAAATTTGTCATTTATGTGAATATTTAACCTATTGCACCAATGCTTTTGCAAACTCCTTCATATAATTGTATGACAAAAATATCTGCTATAAATGGATTAGTTTGACTGTCTTTTTGCTAAAACGGTCGTTTTGTTCCTGCTTCTGCACCCAAACTTGATTTATTTGTGCCATTTTCTTTCTTGTCAAAAGAATTTTCTCTGAACTTGTAAGAGTGTTTGTCTCATCCCATCTCATATTTTTACTCTTTATTTGTTGATTTTTACTGTTGTTTGACATAATTTTGACTGTTGAAGTCTTTTTAAACATATTAACTTTTAACATAACTGATTTATTTATTTATTTTTTCTTTTTCAATGTTATCAAATTAATGACAATTAATGACAAAATGCATTTCAGTTAAAACAGCAATTTTTGGAAATGCAATAAGAAAATCCGGTACTTACGTAATAATGCCATCACAGCAAAAGTTGCACTAATGTGCCAATAAAAAACAATCTTGTTGTTTGCACGCACACACAGTTATCTTTTGGATTCCTGTTTTCCTTGTTGTTTGCTGATTTTTACACTTTTTTTGTGTGCATGCGAACAACAAAATTGCTTTTTATTGGTGCCTTAGCGCAACTTCTGCTGCGGTGGCATTAATACGTAAGTACCGAAAATTCTCTTGAATATGACATGAACCTATAGTCAAGGATTAATGATCCACTCACCTATTATCTACAATTTTCTATAATCTGTGTTTCTTAGCAAAAGTAAATATTGGGAATTTTGCCTGTCTGTTGCTAAAAAATATTATAATATTGAACAAATGTTCAGGAATTTCATGAGTCTATTGCAGAAAAAAAAACTTATTTTTCGTAATACAGTAGAATCTGTCAAATCCGCAAGCCTAAAATCTGCAACTCTCTAAAATCTACAGATAATTTATAGATGTAAACAAAGGAACTTTCAGGTTCAGATGTAGGAACAAAATTTGACTTTTTTATTTTTATAAAGATTAAAACTATTTTTCCTAAATAATTCAATGAAACTTTCTTGCTAAAGGTGCATTACTTATTCTCATTAAAATCAAAATATAAGGAAGGTTTTTTTTTTTCCAGCTTTAGCTAGATTTAATAACCAAAAAAGCTTGATTCATACATAAATATACTGTATTTACACTCAAAGTTCTGTAATCCGTAATTTTCTATAATTCGCATTACTTTACGAATGTAAACAATGAAATAAACTGTTAAAAACATTTACAAATTAGTGATTGAAAAACGATTTTTTAAAACAAATAATGAAAAAAAAAATCCTAATAAATAATTTTTTTTAAACATATCTCTTTTATTTTATTAACAGTAATAAAGAAACTGTATTGCAGAAGCTATGTAATTATTTTTACTTAAAGACCCATAATTTTTTTTATAAAATAACTTACAAAATGCATTTTTTGAGATAGCCTTTTAAATTAATTTTTGCATTTCATATTTATTTTTCCATATTATACTGATTATAGAATTAAAACACCATCTAGGAATAATAAGATGACGCATAATCCATAATGCTCTATAATCTGCAATTTTCCATAACCCACACAACCTTTGACCCCAACTTGTGTGGATTATAGAACATTAACTGTATCTGTTTATAACATGCACCCCATACTTTACAGGAAAAAATGGTGACTTTTTTAAATCTCATATATAACGCACACCATAATTTTGATATTCAAATGAATGAATGACTAAATGTATTTCAATAAAGAAAGTCGAAACAAACATTATATCAGGCCAGAAACAAGGTGGAAATACATTTTTAGACTTCAGGTAGGGAGTGAATGACGGGGTATAGGAATGAGTGACGGCAATGAGAAATTGCTAATTAGTGTTTATGTAATGTTAATGTATAAAAAAGAGCAAGGAGTAAAATAAAGATGCAGTAATACTTCTATTAAATAAGATTTGCCAAGTCACCTTTGAATGTATTTTGTGATTCATATGTATATTGTGTGATATTATCACCAGTCGGAAAACTATTATTCTGTGTATAACGCACACCAAGGAATTTTGCCCTATATTTTTGAAGAAAAAAAGTGTGCTTTAAACACAAGTAAATATGGTATTTGATAAGAAGATTGTGTTTACTAGTGATATTAGTAATACCCTGACCTTTTTCAGAAATAAATTTATTCTTCCTTCATGAAAAAATAGGAATTTAGTAATATTAACAAAAATACAATTTAAAACATATATGGAATTGATATAAAACTAAAAAAGTCAAATTTTGCCCCTTCATTGAATGTTTCATTGAAGAATTGAATGTTTCATTCTTTACATTTGTAAATTATGTGCGTAGAATTGACGATTTAAGGGAGTCTACTGTAGTACAAAACATTCAATCAAAAATATAGAATGTGTATTACTTCGATGAAACTGGGTTTTCATTCACTGTTCACAACCATAATAATTATGAAAACATTTTAGTGAGGTTCACATCCTATTAATTTTGCTGGCATGAAATCGCTATTATTTAAAAAGTTACATAAATATATTTATATATATATAAAAAAATAAGCTTACAAAACACTAAAAAGCATTTATAAAACTTATCCTTGAATAAAAATGACTTTTGTTTTTTGCTTAGAAGTTTTAATGACAAATTAAAAACACCGAGACTTTTTATTTCTATAAAATTTATCCTATTTATTAATAAATATACACATTTTATTTATTTTTACTATTATTTATTTTATTTTTTTCTGGGGGAGGGAAACTGTAAACAATAAAAATATGATTCCAAGTGTTTAAAAAAGTTAGTATTAATTATAGCATTATTTCAGTAGTTCTTGCAGACTTTTTTAATTACATAGTTCTATTGCATATTTGTTATTTTATTTATTTATTTATTTATTTATTTTGTTTTATTAGGAAATCTTGATTTTGTTATTATATTTAGCCAGAAAGCCTGGTTTACCTAGAAATATAGATGCTAATAGTTTGTTTATTAGAACATAAACTAGCCAAACTTTGCTCATCTAAATGCTTCCATATTGCCAATTATTATTATTTTTTTTTTCAAATTCTATGTGAGAAACACAATTTTTACCCACAGTCCTGGAATAGGCATTTACAGTATATTGATATTATAAAAAGTACTGAGTTTCTACTGGTGACATAGTATAAATACTGTCAGCTGCATTCTGAATAAAGAAAATGCTGGCTAAATGTTGTTTAGATATGGATGGTAGCAATTTACAACACGTCTTGCCACATCTAGGGCTGGATGTTGCATCAAAAGTTGATTTTTATAACATATCCCTACAATCAGTTTTATTAAATTATTTAACTTTATAATTTAAGTTCTTTATTAAATATCGATACATCGGTTCTCATTATATCCATACAATCTAATTTTTCACTTTCTAATCAGTGCTAAAGTGAAAACAAAGGTAAAAAAGAGCTGATTTTATCCACTTTGTTATCCCCTGCTTCTACCATAACTTGAAACCCTCTAATCTACTACTGGGGATAGGGCTAAAGGGTGCAATAAAATTTAGATAAATCCTCTGTATATTTAAAAGACCAGACTTATTTTTTTTATCATAAGCCCTGAGCTTTCTACTGGACCTATTTTGATAATTATTTTTTAAATGAAAGCTGTTTATATGTAGATATGCCCATTCCAGGTATTTTTTTATATTTTTAATTTTAAAAGCTTTTTTATGAAATTTCTCCAAAGTGGCAATTGGATTACTTCCATTGTTGAAGGAAAAAGAAAATAATAAAACATATTCAGACACATGGCCTTTTGAATATGTGTTTTAATATGCGAGTTAAATTTGATTAAAAAAAATATTTATACATATGCACTTAATTTTGATAAGCAAACAAAAATTTATATTTACTCTGATACCACAAGAAGATTGGTTATTGGATTTGTTTTATGATTATGCATTTTATTTTTATTGATGCCATTTTTTTTCATTACAATGAAAGAGGAAATATATTTTTATTTTAATACATGATGGCTAAGCATAAAAATATGCATATGAAGTATGTGTGAAAAGCTCGTTCCGGTGAAATTGGTTACATGCTTTGTTTAAAATGTATTTTTATGCCTGCAACATGTAATGAGAAAAATTGACATGATGTAATTTACACTGATTTTTCATTTCTGGATTGTAAAGATTATAATCAGAGGTTTTATTGCTTATTTCATCTTGATTACATAATCTCTCTCACTTTAAAAAAATTTAATTTAGGCAAGGTATATTATTTTTTAATAAAGAATTCAGAAAAGTGAATAATTTCATGAAAATTTAAATTACTAAAAAAATGATTTCCCAGTAATAATAATTAAAAAAAAAAAATATGATGTAAGGCTTACAATCTATTGGAACAATTTTTGTATGTTTATTGTATATTCATTTAACAGTTGCTTTTTATAGACAAAGTCCTATTTCTTTTATTATAAAATTCTGTGTTGTTAAAAAAAAAGAGAAAAAAAGTAGTCTACTTTTGAATGGCAGTTAAAGCACAATTATATTTTTTAGAAATGTATAATGATGGTGACAACAAATAGCATTATCGCTTTCACTTTCATTTTACTTATATTACTTCTAAATCTAAATATTGTACAACTTCAACTGTTACATGATAAAATAGGAATAAAATTAACTTTATTGTGACATTTATTAAAAAACTTATTCTCAATTAAGCAACATTTTAAATTATTTTCAAGATTGAATTATTTTTCAAATCTATTTCAACCAACTTATAGAATAGAGCCACCCTCCCCCCTAAAAAAAGATAAATCATAAGCTTAGATTATCCACAGAATGCATCATTTTGTCACTAAATTGAAGTGTGCAAACCAAAAAGACAGATATTCACTCTATGTAGAACATAAAATTAATATCATGTCAAATTGCTTGAAATATGATATGAATGAGATTATGATAGGAATTATGTTTCATTATTTTTTAAGAATTCATTGGATATGTTACTTTATAACAAGGAAAGTATCCCCATTTGTGGAAATAGGACAGCCATCCCGATTATGGAAAGAGAATGGTAAATAATACAGTGAAATTATCAGTCAAATGCATTAAAATTCTGTTTCATCTGCGAATTACCATAATATTATTGTGAAATTTTTCTTCATTTTTACCAGGATTCGTTGATTTAAATTGGCTTGATTTTAATCATGATTTAAATCGCGATTTAAATCAACTGATTTTTTTTAAAAGATCATTGATTTAAATCTGTTTTTCTTTTAAGTTATTTTTTAATAAATTTCAGATGAAACAAACATAATAATGTGCTTTAATATAATTTAGTTTTATATACCATATATAATCAAACAACTTTCAGAAAGATAAAGCTTAAGCTTAGTAAAAAAGTAAATTACATGTAAAGTTTAGAAAAAAAATGCTTTCAAATTTCATTTGAATCAAATTATAAAATAATCTTGCAACGGTAAAGAAATCTAAACAGAAATATACTAAATATTTGAATATTTACTCATTAGTATTTAGAAAAACTTTTGCGAGTTGAGGTAAAATAAAATTGTATGACTTTATGTGCTGTACTTTGGTGAAGCCTGCTATATAAGGATTTGAGCAAAATCTGAATCAGCAATGGATTTATTTATTTAATTTAATATAATTGATCTCAGCCCTTTAGAATGGTGGAAGGTATTTTTGTTGCAGTTATCGAAAAAGCTCATGCTAAAAAGAGAATTAAGAGCCTGCATCAGTCAAACCGAAACTCAAAATCCGATCACAAACCTATGCGTGTTGCCACCAGGAAGGCGTATCCCGAACCCAAAGATTGACACTTTTAAAAGACCAATGATATTTTCCAAGCTTGTAATTAATAAGAAAATGGTCATCTCACGCCACCCTTTACCTCCAGGCGATAAAAAGGGGATAAGATACCCCAGGAAGAAAAAAGTCATTAGCAAATGCTAAAAACTCTCGCACCGTTTCAATACTGATAGCCCGAGGGATATGTGCATTTGGATAGTTTCTTCGAGATCATTTCTGACCAAAACAGTCGGATCCGTTTTAAAACAAGTCGACATTGACCTTTTTTGTTAGATAGTTTCAAGTGAAATTGAATCATTTATATGTAATTTTAAAAGACAACATACAGATCGTGATTATTATGTCAGAGATTGCACATTAAACATTTTCCAAAGAATCTCCTCTACATTTTAATATTTTTAAATGATTTTTTTAGCATTGAATAGCTGAGATCATTGAACTGTACAAAGACTGTTTTATATTTTTTCGATTTTGTTACGAGTATTTTATAGTGACTTACATCAATAGAGCGAAATCCCAAGATAGAAATTTTTAAGATATCTCGTTTGTATTTTAATATTTTTAAATGATTTTTTTAGCATTGAACAGCTGAGATTTTTCGGTATAAAGACCGTTTTGTACTTTTTTTATTTTGTTTACAGGTGTTTTAAAGGGGCTACTTCAGTCAAGTGAAATCCAATGGAAGAAATTTATAAAAATATCTCTTCTACATTTTTATATTTTTAAATGATTTTTTTGTCATTGGATAGCTGAGATCTTTTGGTACAAAGACCGTTTTGTACTTTTTCGACCTTGTTTATTTAAAAACCTATTTCAGTCAAGTGAAATCCCATTGTAGAAATTTATAAAAATATCTCTTCTACATTTTAATATTTTTAAATGATTTTTTTGTCATTGGATAGCTGAGATCTTTCGGTACAAAGACCGTTTTGTACATTTTCGACTTTGTTTAAGGGAATTTTAAAAAAAGCTACTTCAGTCAAATGAAATCCAATGGAAGAAATCTATAAAAATATCTCTTCTACATTTTAATATTTTTAAATGAATTTTTGTCATTGGATAGCTGAGATCTTTCTGTACAAAGATCGTTTTGTACTTTTTCGACTTTGTTTAGGGAAATTTTAAAAAATCTACTTCAGTCAAGTGAAATCCAGTGGTAGGAATTTATAAAAATATCTCTTCTACATTTTAATATTTTTAAATTATTTTTTGGCATTCGATATCTCAGATCTTTCGGTACAAAGACCGTTTTGTACTTTTTCGACTTTGTTTAGGGGAATTTTAAAAAAGCTATTTCAGTCAATTGAAATCCAATGCTAGAAATTTATAAAAATATCTCTTCTGCATTTTAATATTTTTAAATGATTTTTTTTGTCATTGGATATCTTAGATCTTTCTCTACAAAGACCGTTTTGTACTTTTCCGACTTTGTTTAGGGGAATTTTAAAAAAGCTACTTCAGTCAACTGAAATCCAATGGTAGGAATTTATAAAAATATGTCTTCTACATTTTAATATTTTTAAATGATTTTTATGTCATGGGATGGCTGACATCTTTCTGTACAAAGACCGTTTTTTACATTTTCGACTTTCTCTATGGGAATTTTAAAAAAGCTACTTCAGTCAAGTGAAATCCAATGCTAGAAATTTCTAAAAGTATCTCTTCTACATTTTAATATTTTTAAATGATTTTTTTGTCATGGGATAGCTCAGATCTTTCGGTACAAAGACCGTTTTGAACTTTTTCGACTCTGTTTAGGGGAATTTTAAAAAAGCTACTTCAGTGAAGTGAAATCCAATGGTAGAAATTTTTAAAAATATCTCTTCTACATTTTAATATTTGTAAATCATTATTTGGCATTCGATATCTCAGATCTTTTGGTACAAAGACCGTTTTGTACTTTTTTGATTTTGTTTACAGTTGTTTTAAAGAGGCTACTTCAGTCAAATGAAATCCAATGGTAGAAATTTATAAATATATCTCTTCTACATTTTAATATTTTTAAATGAATTTTGCCATTGGATAGCTGAGATCTTTCGGTACAAAGACCATTTTTTTGTTTGTTTACAGCTGTTTTAAAGAGGCTACTTCAGTCAAGCGAAATCCTATAGTAAAATTTTATAAATATGTCTTTTCGACATTTAAAGATTTTTAAATGATTTTTTTGTCATGGGATAGCTGAGATCTTTAGGTACAAATACCGTTTTGTATTTTTTTTTATTTTGTTTACAGGTGTTTTAAAGAGGCTACTTCAGTCAAGTGAAATCCAATGATAGAAATTTATAAAAATATCTCTTCTACATTTTAATATTTTTAAATGATTTTTTTTTTTTGGTCATTGGATAGCTTAGATCTTTCTGTACAAATACCGTTTTTTACATTTTCGACTTTGTTTTGGGGAATTTTAAAAAAGCTACTTCAGTCAAGTGAAATCCAATGGAAGAAATTTATAAAAATATCTTTTCTACATTGTAATATTTTTAAATGTTTTTTTGTCATTGGATAGCTTAGATCTTTCGGTACAAAGACCGTTTTGTACATTTTCGACTTTGTTTAGGGGAATTTTTAAAAAGCTTACTTCAGTCAAATGAAATCCAATGGTGGAAATGTATAAAAATATCTCTTCTACATTTTAATATTTTTAAATGATTTTTTTGTCATGGGATAGCTGAGATCTTTCGGTACAAATACCGTTTTGTACTTTTTTAAATTTGTTTACAGATGTTTTAAAAAAGATACTTCAGTCAAGTGAAATCGAATGGTAGGAATTTATAAAAATATCTATTCTACATTTTAATATTTTAAATGATTTTTTGGCATTCGATATCTCAGATTATTCGTTACAAAGAGCGTTTTGTACTTTTTCGACTTTGTTTAGGGGAATTTTAAAAAAGCTACTTCAGTCAAGTGAAATCCAATGGTAGGAATTTATAATATCTCTTCTACATTTTAATATTTTTAAATGATTTTTTTGGCATTGGATAGCTGTGATCTTTCGGAACAAAGACTGTTTTGTTCTTTTTTGATTTTGTTTACAGGTATTTTAAAGAAGCTACTTCATTCAAGCAAAATCCTATAGTAGAATTTTATAATAAGTCTTTTTACTTTTAAAGATTTTTAAATATTTTTTTGGCATTCGATGTCTCAGATCTTTCGGTACAAAGACCGTTTTGTACTTTTTCGACTTTGTTTAGGATAGTTTTAAAAAAGCTACTTCAGTCAAGTGAAATCCAATGAAAGAAATTTATAAAAATACCTCTTCTATATTTAATATTTTTAAAATATTTTTTGGCATTCGATATCTCAGATCTTTCGGTACAAAGACCGTTTTGTACTTTTTTGATTTTGTTTACAGGTGTTTTAAAGAGGCAAATGAAATCCAATGGTAGAAATTTATAAAAATCTCTGTTCTACACTTTAATATTTTTAAATGATTTTTTTGTCATTGGATAGCTGAGATCTTTCGGTACAAAGACCGTTTTGTACTTTTTCGACTTTGTTTAGGGGAATTTTAAAAAAGCTATTTCAGTCAAGTGAAATCCAATGGTAGAAATTTATAAAAATATCTCTTCTACATTTTAATATTTTTAAATGATTGTTTTGTCATTGGATAACTTACAAGGAAGGTCTCCATTGGGGGCATACTCAGAATTTTTTGAAAAAAATACGAATTAAACTACTCATGTAGGTAATAAAGGATCAGTGAAAATTAGCGGCGGAATTTCGTTATTAGATATGTAAAAAAATAAAATAGTTTGGAATAATTGGCGTGAAAAGCTGAAAGCTACGCGGGATTTGGCGAGTAGTGCATTTCCTCGCCAAAAGCAGACGATTTTAACGAATCTGAAAATTGATTTTAATTGACTTCACTATTAAAAATCTGCAGCATTTACTGCAACGTCACTCCACTACTTTTATAGAATATCTCTCTTCTGACCAATGAGAATGCTCCATAGCACCGTGAATTGACCGTGTCATACACTGTTAAAAATCTGCTGCATTTTGTTGCAACGCACTCCACCGCTTGTATATAATATCTCTATTCCAACCAATGAGAAAGCTAAATTTCACGGCCAAGTAACCGTTTTTTATACAAGCAAGGGAGTGTGTTGCAACAAAATGCAGCAGATTTTTAACAGTGTATTTTTCAATCTGGAACAATTTTAATCAATTTAAATTGTGTTTTAAATGATAAAATATTTTAATTTAATTTTGTTATAAGTACATATAAACGTATATGACAAAATTACACTTAAAGTAAAGTAAAAATGCAAAACTAAAATTACTTAAACTAAACTTATTTAAATAAATTGAACATAGAAAGTTTTTTTCTTTAAAAAGTATTCGAAGCGTAAAAGCGTACTTTTCAAAATATCGTTTTTTCGCCAACGGGAGATCAATCGCAAAATAAACGAAATTTTTATTATTTTTTTACGGACGTTATAAGGAGGTTCCGCCGAAATGTTTTTTATAAACATATATAACTATATGAGAAGAACATTCTGTAATTTTTTCAGATTTTTCTGAGTATGCCCGTATGGAGACCTTCCTTGTTAGATATTCCTGTACAAAGACCGTCTTTTACATTTTCGACTTTGTTTAGATGAATTTTAAAAAGGCTACTACAGTCAAGGGAAATCCAATGGTAGAAATTTATAAAAATATCTCTTCTACATTTAAATATTTGTAAATTAATATATTTGTTATTCGATATCTCAGATCTTTTGGTACAAAGACCGTTTTGTACTTTTTTGATTTTGTTTACAGGTGTTTTAAAGATGCTACTTCAGTCAAATGAAATCCAATGGTAGGAATTTATAAAAATATCTCTTCTACATTTTAATATTTTTAAATGATTTTTTTGTCATGTGATGGCTGAGATCTTTCTGTGCAAAGACCGTTTTGTACTTTTTCGACTCTGTTTAAGGGAATTTTAAAAAAGCTTCTTCAGTGAAGTGAAATCCAATGGTAGAAATTGATAAAAATATCTCTTCTACATTTTAATATTTGTAAATTATTATTTGGGATTCGATATCTCAGATCTTTTGGTACAAAGACCGTTTTGTACTTTTTCGACTTTGTTTAGGGGAATTTTAAAAAAGCTACTTAAGTCAATTGAAATCCAATGGTAGGAATTTATAAACATATCTCTTCTACATTTTAATATTTTTATATGATTTTTTTGTCATGGGATGGCTGAGATCTTTCGGTGCAAAGACCGTTTTGTACTTTTTCGACTCTGTTTAAGGGAATTTTATAAAAGCTGTTTCAGTCAAGTGAAATCCAATGGTAGAAATTTATAAAAATATCTCTTCTACATTTTAATATTTTTAAATGATTTTTTTGTCATTGGATAGCTTAGATCTTTTTGTACAAAGACCGTTTTGTACTTTTTCGACTTTGTTTAGGGGAATTTTAAAAAAGCTACTTCAGTCAAGTGAAATCCAATGGTAGAAATTTATAAAAATATCTCTTCTTTATTTTAATATTTTTAAATGATTTTTTTGGCATTTCATAGCTGCGATCTTTCGGTACAAAGACTGTTTTGTACTTTTTGATTTTGTTTAGAAGTGTTTTAAAGAAGCTACTTCATTCAAGCAAAATCCTATAGTAGAATTTTATAAATATATCTTTTTATTTTTAAAGATTTTTAAATGATTTTTTGGCATTCGATATCTCACATCTTTCGGTACAAAGACCGTTTTGTACTTTTTCGACTTTGTTTAGGATAATTTTAAAAAAGCTACTTCAGTCAAGTGAAATCAAATGGTAGTAATAACAAAAAAAAAAAAAAAAAAATATATATATATATATATACATTTTAATGTTTTTAAATGGTTTTTTTTTTTTTTTTTTTTTTTTTTTTTGGCATTGGATATCTCAGATCTTTCGGCACAAAGACTGTTTTCTACATTTTCGACTTTGTTTAAGGGAATTTTAAAAAAGCTACTTCAGTCAAGTGAAATCCAATGGAAGAAATTTATAAAAATATCTCTTCTACATTTTAATATTTTTAAAATATTTTTTTGGCATTCGATATCTCAGATCTTTCTGTACAAAGACCGTTTTGTACTTTTTCGACTTTGTTTATGGGAATTTTAAAAAAGCTATTTCAGTCAAGTGAAATCCATTGGTAGAAATTTATAAAAATATCTCTTCTACATTTTAATATTTTTAAATGATTTTTTTGTCATTGGATAGCTGAGATCTTTCGGTGCAAAGACCGTTTTGTACTTTTTCGACTTTGTTTAGGATAATTTTAAAAAAGCTACTTCTGTCAAGTGAAATCAAATGGTAGTAATAACAAATATATATATATATATATATATCTACATTTTAATGTTTTTAAATGATTTTTTTTTTTTTTTTGGCATTGGATGTCTCAGATCTTTCGGCACAAAGACTGTTTTCTACTTTTTCGACTTTGTTTAAGGGAATTTTAAAAAAGCTACTTCAGTCAAGTGAAATCCAATGGAAGAAATTTATAAAAATATTTCTTCTACATTTTAATATTTTTAAAATATTTTTTGGCATTCGATATCTCAGATCTTTCTGTACAAAGACCGTTTTGTACTTTTTCGACTTTGTTTATGGGAATTTTAAAAAAGCTATTTCAGTCAAGTGAAATCCATTGGTAGAAATTTATAAAAATATCTCTTCTACATTTTAATATTTTTAAATGATTTTTTTGTCATTGGATAGCTGAGATCTTTCGGTGCAAAGACCGTTTTGTACTTTTTTGATTTTGTTTACAGGTGTTTTAGTGAGGCTACTTCAGTCAAGTGAATTCCAATGGTAGAAATTTATAAAAATATCTCTTCTACATTTTTAATATTTTTAAACGATTTTTTTGTCATTGGATAGCTAAGATCTTTCGGTACAAAGACCGTTTTGTAATTTTACGACTTTGTTTAGGGGAATTTTTAAAAAGCTACTTCAGTCAAGTGAATTCCAATGGTAAAAATTTATAAAAATATCTCGTCTACATTTTAATATTTTTAAATGATTCTGTTGTTATGGGATAGCTAAGATCTTTCGGTACAAAGATCGTTTTGTACTTTTTCGACTTTGTTTACAGGTGTTTTAAAGAGGCTACTTCAGTCAAGTGAAATCCATTGGTAGAAATTTATAGAAATATCTCTTCTACATTTTAATATTTTTAAGTGATTTTTTTGTCATTGGATAGCTGAGATCATTCGGTACAAAGACCGTTTTGTACTTTTTTTAATATGTTTACAGGTGTTTTAAAGAGGCTACTTCAGTCAAGTGAAATCCATTGGTAGAAATTTATAAAAATATCTCTTCTACATTTTAATATTTTTAAATGATTTTTTGGCATTCGATATCTCAGATCTTTCGGTACAAAGACCGTTTTGTACTTTTTCGTCTTTGTTTAGGGGAATTTTAAAAAAGCTATTTCAGTCAAGTGAAATACAATTGTAGAAATTTATAAAAATATCTCTTCTACATTTTAATATTTTTAAATGATTTTTTTGTCTTTGGATAGCTGAGATTTTTCGGTGTTAAGACCGTTTTGTACTTTTTTGGTTTTGTTTACAGGTGTTCAAAGAGGCTACTTCAGTCAAGCGAAATCCTTTAGTAGAAATTTATAAATATATCTTTTCTACATTTAAATATTTTTAAATGTTTTTTTGGCATTGTATATCTGAGATCTTTCGGTACAAAGACGGTTTTATATTTTTTAGATAGTGTTATGGGAGTTTTAAAGAGGCTTACTTCAATCAAGCGAAATCCTATGAAGTTTTGAAGTTCATATAAATATATATTTTCTCTTTTACATTTTAATATTTTTAAATGATTTTTTTAGCATTGAATGTTAGAAATTTATAAAGATATCTCGTCTACAAGTAAATATAAACTGATGATCACCTCAATCAAGTAAAATCCCATGGTAGAAATATATAAAGATATCTTTAAGATCATTTAAAAGTCATTTGTAAAGATCATTTTAATGTAATTTTTTTTCATTATATAACTGATATCTTTCTTTACAAAAAACGTTTCATATCTTTTCGACTTTGTTACGGGTATTTTAAAGTGACTTACTTCAATAGATCTAAATAACATTTTAGAAATTTTTAAAGATATCTCGTTTGTATTTTAATTGTCTTTAAACTTTTTTTCGGCGGTTGGGGTATTAGATATCGGAGATTTCTCTGTACAAACAGCTTTTTACATTTTTTCGATTTTCTACGGGTATTTTAAAGTGGCTTACTGGAGTAGAGAGAAGTCCCATTATAGAAATTTATAAAGATATCTCGTCAACATTTTAATTTTTTAAATGATTTTTTTAGCATTGAATTTCTGAGATATTTCTGTACAAATACCGCTTTATATTTTTTTCGATTTTTTGCTGGTATTTTAATGGGGCTTACTTCAATGAAGCGAAATCCTATCACAGAAATTTATAGAAATATCTCATCTATATTTTAATAATCTTTTTTATGTTGAACAGCTGAGATCTTTCTGTACAAAGGCCGTATTACAATTTTTGATTTCGATACAGGTATTTTAAAGTGACTTACTTCAGTCAAGCAAAATCCCATTGTAGAAATTTATAAAGATATCTCGCCTACATTTAAAAAAAAATATTTTTATTTTTATTTTTTTTTTCCTCTTACATTGAATAGTTTTTACGATTTCATTTATTTTAAAGAGGCTACTGCAGTTAAAACTAATGCCTTCGCTTACCTTAAAACTAATGCAGTCAAAACTTCGCTTTAAAACTAATGCCATGAAAGAAATTTATAAAAGTTTATCGTCTGTGTTTTAATAGTTTTAAGTTTTTTTTTACTTTGCCTAGTTGATATCGATTTGCACAAAGGCCATTTTCTATTTTTTCGATTTATTTTACGGGTATATATATATATATATATATAAAACTTTAATCAAACGAAACAATTTACTAGCTTATGATAATTCTTTCGACGATAATCCAACGGTCGAAATTTATAAATAAGTATCGTCTGCATTTTAATATTTTTCCCCTTTAATAGCTCAGAGCGATCTCTTCAAAGGCCTTTTTCTATTTTTTTAATTTTCTTTACAGGACAGTTTCATTTTCGGAACCGTTTTCAAAAGTCATATTATCCTCATATTTAAAATCTACAATCAGTATCGAAAAAAGTAAAAAGCGGCCTCTGTACAAACCATCGTCAGCTATACTATGCAGAAAAAAAAATAATTAAAAATTGGTATGAAAATATGGTACCTTTAAAAAAATCTTCCATAGGTTTAGTATAATTGAGTTTGTCTTTTTGCGTGACTGAAAAAACCACTATTCTAAAACTTAGATCAGTTAGACTATGACAGGCTTTGGAATATATGCGTATTATTTAGTTAAAATAGTATAAGAACTTTAAAAATCATTCGTTTATCTTTCTGAAAGGGAAAAACAAAGGAAAGACAATTTATATACAATAAAGCATAAATATATCATTTACGGATGTGAATTTTACCGCAACAGAATATATTTTCTAAAGTATTGTAAATTAGTCATAATTTTCGATAGAAGTGTCAAAATAAATATATTTCTATCTTTTAAATTAGTGTTATCCAATTTAATCATGAAATGCATAATAATTACTTTATATTTTAGAGTGGGTATACTGCAAACTTTTATTGATTAAAATAGAAATATTTATGAAATATTTATGAAAAGGAACATTTAAACTAATTCATTAAGATTTGTCTAAAAGAATGATAAGAAAAATTTAATACAAATGTATTTATTCGCGAATATATCTATTCATTTTTAATGTCAGAACCATTGTTATTTTCTTTCCACCCTTTCTTCTTTTCCCTTTGTCGTCTGCAGATGACAAAATGTTAATTCTATTGTTTTTTATAAATTAACGAATATTTCATTTTGATGTTGTCCGCAATTAAAGAATCTTTTTTAGAAATTAAACTTCAAATATATGGAAGAAAAATAATAAAAATGTTGAATGTGTTTTTATTCGAAATCAATAATGCTTTAAAAGTACATTTGAGATTGAATGCGTAGTTAAACAAACTTTTTGAAATCAACATGTATTTACATCATTTCTGAAATTCATTTCTGATCGAACTATCATGCATTCAGGAAAGGAAGTTTTTATTTTTTTTATCCTAAACCAGCAAACAACATTTTACTAATAGCCACAGGCAAAATTTTACACCTTCGTCCCTGTAAGACTCCCTGGAGGTAAACCCATATCGTCTTTCACCCTAATTACTTTTAAGGCGTCTCCCTTTTAAAGGCGGAGTTAAACACCATTTTCGACAATTTTAAATCAAAGTATTTCAACTTTTTATACAAATAGCATAGATTAAATTTTTGTAAAAATCAAAATAAAAAACATTTTCTGAAAGCTAAATAATTAAACTCTGCATGCTGTTTTACCAAATTTTAAAATGTCAAACAGATTTTTCGTAATAAGACATTAAAGGTGAATTTTAAAGACTATAAAATAACGCACTTGTATCGCCTTAAAATTAAAAAAAGAAATAAAATTTCAGAATGGCGTGCATAGTTTAAACCTACAGGTTTTCAAAACAACAAAAATTATTAAATTTGAGCAAAATGCAAAGGAATGAAAGCGATAAATTTCTTCCATTGAAATAACATTAGCCGTTCTATCTCGGAGCGTTACTGATGTAGGGCCTTAATGATCAACTAGCTTTTTACTGCAATAGATTTATCTGCTTCAATCGAACAAATGTTTTTTGCCTTTGGTTTGATACTTTCAGAAATTAGAAATCAGCAGATAAAACTGTTAAACCGCTGTCATCGAAATGCTCAAGACAAGAGGACACAAATTGTGAGGTATTCATTAATTGACTTACTTCTCAATTATGTTGGAATTCACACTAGAAAATTTTGAATAACAATTTACTTTTATTTCATTTGTGGAATATCAATCATTGTATAAAACACTGAACATACTGATTAACTTATGATTAATTACTTCTTAAACTTAAACATACACATGAGAATTTGGAATCCCCCAATAAAAAAATATCCAGATGCGGCAACACTGTAGCATTCCTTCTCTGGTTGAATTTTTATTTAGAGATTCCAAGTTCTTATTAGTGAGTTTGTTATTGTTTTATAAGATGATAAATATTCCACAAGTAAAATAAAATTGCTATTCAAAATTTTCTTGTGTAAATTCCAACACTACTGAGAAGTCAGTCGATAGTGATGACATCTCAATTTGTGTCCTCTGGCCTTAAGTATTTTGATGACAGCAATTGAACTCATTTTTTTCAGTCAACACTTAAAAAGAAGAAAAAAAAGTTTAAAACTTAGTTAAAAACTTCCAATTTTGTTTCCTTTTTTTATGTGTTGCAGATGTTTTTTATTTTAATTAAAATATTGAAGGTTGAATTAATTTTTGACATCTGATTTGTAGTTTATCATGCATTTTGTGTAATCAAGATTTTTTTCATAGCCTAAAATTTTACCTTGCAATAATATGAATCATTTATGTAAATTGTGTAATATTAGTAATAGATAATACTTATAATATGCATGTCTATGTATGTAAACTTTATATTATTTAAATTAAACAAAAAGTCATAAAATAATAATAATGTGTGGCAATTTTTAAAAAAATCAAAAAAATCTGATTTAAATAAAAAAAATCCGATTTAAATTAAAAAAATCCGATTTAAATAAAAAAATCCGATTGTTTTGATTTTTATTAAAAAAATCAAAAAAATCACGAACCCTGATTTTTACATAAAAATTAATTACCTTAAAGCAATGGATGCATTTAAGAAGAAATGTAATTGAAAGAAAGAATGATTGATAAAGGCATTATATTTTTTTTAATGTTGAATTATGACAGGTTCCAACTCATTATTTATTGTTACTACGAATCAGTATCAATTATAGCAGAAAAAATGAAAAATAAATAAATTTTGCGTACTGAAATTAAAATAAGAGAGATGCATTTTTTTCTGGGGAGGAGGATGAATACTCTTTTTTTGTGGAAAACAGTCGAAACATTAGAATAATTTTCTTGGTCTGAAAATTTGGAGACATATTTTAGAAATACCTCATATACATTTGTTGTTGTTGATGTAGATTTTAAACCTAAACTTGCAGCTTCTTGACTCATTCAGAAAATTAGCTTTAAAGCTATACACATAAAAGTAAAAACCTCACTATTTCATATAAACTATGAAATTGAATAACATTTTCCATTTTTGATAAAGGAAAGATTCTATCAGAATAAAAGCAAAAATTGGCATTTATGACAAATTTTTGATATGTGACAGTCCAGAAATAGTCCCCATAAGACAAAAATTACTTATAATTAAAAACGTCATATATTTATCAATCAAAAAAATCCTGGTAATTAATTCATTAGAAATTATCTTAAAAGTTAGAATTTTTTTTTCAATTCAAAATTTAAAAAAGTTTTCATCTTCTTTTAATAAATTTTCTTTCTTTTTAATTATTTTAAAAGTTATGCATTATTTTATAAATTTTCTTAACAGGGCAAAAAGTTTGACCAAAATTCTGTTAGAATCTGTATTCAAAGCGAAATCTCTTTTTACAGTTAATAATCAGAGATATTTTTTTTAAAACAACATCAGTTAGCGATGTAATTTTTTTTTTTTTTTTTGAAAAACAACATCAGTTAGCAATGACCCTATTAATTAGCTGATTGATTAAAGTTAAATGATTATAATAGATATTTTTTTATTCTAAAATATAACTGTAAAATAATTTTTCTGTTTTTTTAGAAAGTTCATAGAAATCCACTTATATTTTTATTTACTCTTTTAACCGTCATGTTTATCTAACTATAAACTATCCAGTAAATATCACTAAAAGAATCTCCTTTATTTTTTCTTTCCATTGTTGGCAGATATGCTATTGTTTAATCCATAACTTATACAATTGTTTCTTCATTGGATAAATATCTAGAGTATTAGTATAAAATTTGAAAAAGGTCTATAAATGTAACTTATTTCTCCATCAATTTTCTGAGAAATTCTGCTGAATTGTATGTAAGGTCATAGACAAAACACACGCATTCAAGTTGATTTTATACAAATATTTTAGAAATGAGATTTATCTATCAGCTTGTTGATTGTTTGGCACAAACCAAACAGATTAATGAAATGTAATGTTTCTGAACAAAAGTGTTTTTCATTTTGCTTACAAAAATAATTTTATATTTACTTTAGTCTTAATTAGAGAAAACTTTAAGCTTTGTATTATTTGCTTGAGAAGATACACTAAACTGAACAAAACATACAGTAAAGTAAAAGAACCATAATCAACATCTTTCCAAATACCAATTACCCAGAGCCAGTACACCTTTCAAAAAAGCACAGTACAGCATCTAAAAATGATGAGACTATCTAGTGCTACAACCCAACCATCTGGAAGAAAAACTATCCTAACATCTGTTGGTCAAAAACAACATCAAAATAATCTGACTAAAAGATATTTCCCTAACATTGCTCCCCTATTTTGGTTAAATTGTCCTAAAAAAATAAATTACCCCCAGAAATGATTTGCAAAATTTCAAAAAAGTACTCATGAATAATGGCTTCGTAAAGATGTCAGCAAAATTTGAATATGAATTGACTTGTAATACAGTTATATATCCTTTCAAAATAATTATTTTACATAATGATACTTCACATTTATTTGTTTATTTGCACTATTTTTAATATCACTACTTTAATAGTCAATTGCACTTTTTGAAGCACAATATATAACAGGAGTTAGCAAGCTGTCAAAGTCTCATTCTCTCATAATTTTGTCCAGTCATATCAGCATCATTACACAATTCAGAAATAGTAAACTTTGAAAAAATTAACTTTATATATAAATCATGTGTTATATTTAAATTAAAGTATGCATGGATTAAGTTGCTTTTCTTTTGTATTTGAAAGAAATTCCATGTATGCAATTTTATCTTAATTTCAGGTTAGCAATATTTAAATAAATTTCATACCAAATTGAATTACAAAAATATAAATCTAAATGGTTAAAAAGTTTTGATTAAACATTATAATAATATTTTAATTGTGCAATTTTCAGAGTTCTCACTTCTTTTGCAAAATAAAAAATGGGGACTTTCATAGCACTTTTAAAAAACTTGTATTAATACTGAAAAAAAATGGAAATTTTACTCAAGTTTCATAAAATAATTTACACCAGAATTTTGATTTAAAACTGTTTAACTTATTTATTTAACTTTTTCTTCCTTGCATTTTCTTCTACATATGTAATTAATATTATTTAATGATCTTTCGATACTGTATACTGAATTTAGTCTTAACTATAAGAGGAAAAATTACTTCTCCAACAAACAGTTTATAGTTATATTTATTTTTTTCAGGTGCTGAAAATAATTAAATTTACTAATCTTCAGAAGAATTAATTGTATAGAATGGCGATAGTTTTTTGATTTCAAAGGAAACGAAAATATAAGCATTAAAAAAAAATCTTAAACCATGAATGTTCAATTGATGGAGACAAAAACAAAACCTTTTATCTGTAACATTTGCAATAAAGGCTTTTCTAGAAAATCTCACCAGGTTAAGCACACCTTTATTCATACTGGGGAAAAGCCTCACATTTGTGAAATATGCAATAAAGCATTTTCTTGGAAAGACCAATTGAACAAGCACACTTTTATCCATACTGGCGAGAAGTCTTATTTTTGCGAAATATGCAATAAAGGATTTTCTAGCAAACATTACTTAGAGAACCACACCTTTGTTCATTTTGGAGAAAAGCCTCACGTTTGTGAAGTATGCAATAAAGGATTTATTACAAAAGATCATTTAAAAATGCACATCTTTGTTCATACCGAAGAAAAGCCTCACACTTGTGAAATATGCGGTAAAGGATATGTTAGAAAATCTGATTTAGATAGGCAAATAGTGGTTCATACTGGGGAAAAACCTTATATTTGTGAAGTATGCAGTAAAGGATTTTCTAGGAAAGATAGTTTAAATAAGCATGCCATTATTCATACTGGAGAGAAACCTTACACTTGTGCAGTATGCGACGAAAGATTTTCTAACAAAAATGCTCTAAATAAGCACAGCTTTGTTCATACTGGAGTGCAGGTGTACATTTGTGAAGTATGCAATAAAGGTTTCTCGAGGAAGGGTCATTTAAATGACCACATGACTGTTCATATGGCGGAGAAGCCTCACACTTGTAAAGTATGTGGTAAAGGATTTTCCAACAAATCATACTTAAAAAAGCACACATTTCTTCATACTGGGCAGAAACCTCACATTTGTGAAGTATGCAATAAAGGATTTTCAAGGAAACGTACTTTAGACAATCACATAATTGTTCATACGAAAGATAAACCTCACATTTGTGAAGTATGTGATAAAGGATTTTCTAGACAATCATATTTAAAAAAGCACACACTTTTTCATACCGAAGAGAAAGCTAATGTTTGAGAGGTGTGTAACAAAGGATTCTCTATTGAATACTTTTTAGATAAGCCCACCTTTGATCATAATGAAATGAAGCCTCAAATTTGTGAAATATATTTATGGAAAGAACATTTAAATAAGCACAAATTTATTTATACTGAGGCATAACCAAACATTTGTGAAATATTTAATCATTTGTACAATCTTTTTGAATGACGTCATCTGAGAAAGAATTAAACATGTTTTTATTCCTTTTGATTCATTAAGGAAGTTTTTAAATGCACCAACATATGTCTAGAATGGGCGAACTTTTTCTAGGGTTATAAACATACAGGTTGTTTTATAAATCTTGGTACAAATTGATAATATGGTCCACACAAGCATCTTTTGAATAAGAAAGAACATCTGAATACTATTTTTGCATCAGAAATTCAATAAATTCACTCGAAAATTCATGGTGTGTCATTACACTATGAAACTGGATTTTTGTTCACAATTTTCTGAATAATGAAAATATTTTAGCGAGACTTGCATTATACTTACTTTGTTTGCATGAAATATAATGATACTATTAGAAAAAACTGAGTTTTTGCTCGTCACACAGTAGATTAAAGAATATCTAGCCGAATTTTGTTTAGATATAAATGGTAACACCTCTTGCCATGTCAAGAGCTGGATAATATATTAAATATCAATTTTTATAATATATTGCCTCAACCGTCTGCAATCTTTGTTAAATATTGATAAATCGACTCGCATTGTATCCATACAATGAGAGTCGATACAATTTCTTACTCTTTAATCAATGCTAAATTGAAAAGGACAAGAAAAAAGAGCTAATTTTTTCCTCTTTGCCTCCCCTTGACCGTACTGCATCTTCAAATCTTCCATTTGCTTCTGCGGACAGGGCAAAAGGTTCTTTGCTGTTACTGTGATTCAAGATGCTAATTACAGCTTATTTTTTAAATTAAATTTTATGTGCTGGAAATCAATTGGAAAATCACCTTTTTCCCAGAGTTGGGATGAAGTTATCTATTTTTGCATTGTTGCTCTTGTGGATCTGATTTTCACCACCCCCCCTCCATTCTTTGATTCTAGATTTCTTTCTTCTATTTCCCATTCTTTTATCATTCCTTTCCTTCTTTCAATAACCCCTTGTGCTAAATGATAAGCAGAAATATTTTCATTTAGTTGCACTAGCTTATAGCAAATATTTTGTGACTCCTGAAATATAAAATAATCAAGAATAAGACAATGAAAAAAAAACCATCAATAAAAACACAAAGAAGACTTTTCTCTTAACTTTTTCAGAAGTTTTAGATTGTGTACAAAATGTAATGTGCTATGCTTCTGATATTTCTGAAAAGATAATGGATGTGTATGTCTGAACTGAAAACATTAGGCTGATGTAAAGTAAAAAAAAAACAGCGTCCAATTAAAATAACAATGCTCTTGGTCAAAAGTGTAGTGTAAATTACAAACTTAATTTTAGAATATGTATATGTTTTACGATGCAAAAAGGTGTGTTTTTATGTATTATGTGCAAAAACTTGTATAATTTAAAGAATCACTAATTAGCAGTATATTGATTCATTGTTTTTTAAAATAAATTGTAGTAATACTAATTGAGTTTAAAATTGATACAAAATTATTAATTCATACTCCTCAATTATAGTTAAAAAAAATTTTTATAAGATGTTAGAAATATGCATAATAATAAAATATTATTTTAAAACCCTGTCAATAAATATTTTTCGTGAGAAAAAATGGTTGTATAGTATTAATATTATGTCAAAATAGGTAGATTTACTATCATCCTTTATCAGTTGACACTTCCTTAAATTGAGCATTCAGTTGTGGCATCGCATTTGGTCAACTTATACAGATTTTACTGTATATCGTAAATTAGGTAACTATGATTCTATAAATATTGTCATTAAAAAAAACCATGTTGAAAGTATTCTTTACGATAACCTAAGAGGCTGCTATGTGACAAAATATAGTCATCTGTTAGAGAGGCAGGAAAAACATTGATACTCATTCATAGTTTAAAAATTTACATTCAACAGTCGATAGTGCTGTAAAAAAGAAAAGAAAATGGTTTATTAGAAAAGGATGCTGAAGAAGTTAGAAAGAAGAAAATAAAGTTAGTAAATAAATAAATCTATATTATTAACATAACAAATCGCGCTGTCTGTCCGTGGGTGCGTCTGCGATGCTAGCAAAATCTACCGCATGTAGAAGTCTGAAAATTTAGATGAAGACGGTCCAAGACCGGTAATGATGCACTTGAGGCTCAGGATTTTAATACTGTAGGGGCCAGGGACCCGAGGCCCCTTAAAAATTTTATGCATTAAATTGTAAATAATTTTACCCCCTTTTATCTTATCTTCTTCGTTTTCAGGGACCTTTCTCCACTTATCTATTCTCACCTTTTTACTCTTCAGTTATGACCCTGGACCCTTGGGGCACGTTTCAGGGGCCCTTTAAATTTTTGGGATAATAAATTGTTAACAAACTTCTTTTATTTAATTCGGTCTTCACTTTTAGGATTCCTGTTCTATTTAGATATTTTTCAGTTTACACATCCCATATAAGACACTGGCGCCCCCTAGGGAATGATAGGACCCGGCCCCTTGAAATTATTTGTGCGCCAAACATTTTTTACTTCTTAATTTTCTTACATTCTCATTGCAAAATTAAACAGTTGAGTCTTGGACTCTTCTTCCAAGTTAGTAACTAAAGAAATGAGTAATAAAATTAAAAATCTAAAGCAGTGTGAAAATAAATCATATTGATAGAAGAGATAATCGAAATCTACGAGAAAGGAAATATGATTTTTTTTAAATTAATGTATATTCATGTTTTTCATAAATTACCTTTATTGATATTAGTGAACTTTAAAAGGTGTAATCCTCTATAATTTATCCTCCATGCAGGCACTGCTTCTTTAAATTTCATTTTATAGCACATTTGTCTGCAATATGTAAAAGGTACTTAATGCATGTTCACAATAGTAAGGTGTTTGTTTTTAGTAGTTATACTAAACAGATTAAATTTATTTTTAAAATATTATTTTGTAGAAAAGTTAACTTGTTATGTTTGTATGATTCCTATTTAAATGCTTTTAGTGTAATTATTCTTTTTATATGTACAAACAATGTGTTAAACAATGACTATGTGTCAAAGCAGTGCTGTGAAAAAATGAAAAATTCTTTACTTTAATGTTGATTTGAAAATGTAAATTTTTTTTAATCAAGGAAATTTGAGACCCACTTTTGCCTTTCTTTAAAATGGCTATAATAAATTAATTAGTGCAAGTCTATTTCTGCATACTTTCATTGTAAATTTCTGAAACCTTGCTACTAAACAGGCATTTTTATTATCTTTTCAGATGAGTCTATGTAACTGTAACAGTTTTATATTAATATTGCAGACTGTTAATTTTTATTTAACATACAAAGCTTTATTGATTCATATGTTTGTGAATAAAATATTGCTGTTTGTGTAATTTTTCCCTCCCTTCTAATATTCTAATATAACTATCATACTTTCTACAAACTATTTTATAAAGTATAACTTGGTTTGATGATACTCTTTACACATTTCATCATTCAATTTCCATAAACAAATCAAAGAATTTTTGTAGTTTTACTCAAATTGTACACAAAATGCATGTTTTTTCTAGTTATAGTCAAATGCACGAAGCTTCAAACATAGGAAAAATATTAATAAATGATTAAATATTCATACAATAATTATTTATATTTGAAATTGCATTAAATAACGAACAATGTTTTAGCAATAATCATTAAAATTAAGTAGTTCAAAGTAAAAAAAAAAAAATCATAATCCGGATAATTTGTGACTAAAAACAACTGGATTTTCTAATTTCACTGCCAAATTTTTTATATTTTCTCTCGATTCTTTTTCAAATGTATAATTATTTTTGTACATGATGTAAAAGTATAAGATTTTCTCTAAATTTGCTTTAGTGTTTATGATGAATTAATATATCTTTAAATTGTTGCTATTTATTTATAAGTTAATCTTTACACAGTTACGAAAATCATCTCATACACCTTTAAATCTGCTAACTTTAAACTATTCGAAGTCTAATAATTTGGTAGCAATTTTTTTTTCTTACATTCATTTAAAATTTTTCATTATAAGTTTATTTTCTTGTTCATTATTTGCTTCTTAAATCATCATAAAATTGATTGGTTGATTAAATTTTTTTGCAGATGAATAAAGCCGTTTTAGTGTGGATATGCATTGCATCATTCATAACAATCTTTAACGCGTGAAATATGCAGCAAAATCTTTCTTTGCAGGAGATTTATGGAAAAGCACATTCTGCATCACAGCAGAGAAAATCGTTTACTTGTGAGTTATGCAAGAAGACTTTCTCCCAAGAAAGTAATTTAGCTAATCATCTCTTAATTCATACTGATGTGAAATCTTTTCAGTGTGAAACATGCAACAAGAAATTTGCTCGAAAGAATACTTTAATCAGACACCTGCTAGTTCATACTGGGGAGAAACCTTTTGCATGTGAGATATGTAACAAGAAATTCGCTCAAAACAGTAATTTAAGCAACCATCTCTTAATTCATACTGGTAAGAAACCTTTTGAATGTGGAATATGTAGCAAAAAATTCACTGAAAAAAGTGCCTTAAGCAAGCACCTATTAATTCATACTGGTAAGAAACATTTTATGTGTGAGATATGCAACAAAAAGTTCTCACAAAAGAGTCAATTAAGTAAGCATCTACTATTTCATACTGGAGTGAAATCTTATGTGTGAGATATGCAATAAAAAATTCTTTCAAAAGAGTGATTTAAGCAAGCATCTGTTAATTCATACTGGAGAGAAACCCTTTGCTTGTGAGATATGCAACAAGAAATGTTCTAGCGAAAGTGGTTTAAGCAATCATCTTTTAATTCACACTAATATGAAATCTTTCCTGTGTGAGATATGCCTTAAGAAATTCCCTCGAAAAAATGCTTTGAGCAGACATCTGTTAGTTCATACTGGTGAGAAACCTTTTTCATGTGAGATATGTAACAAAAAATTCTCGCAAAAGGCTCATTTAAGCAAGCATCTGTTAATTCATACTGGTAAGAAATCTTTTGCATGTGATACATGAACAAGATTTTTTATGAAAACAGTAATTTAAGCAAACATCTGTTAATTGATACTGGTGAGAAACCTTTTGCATGTGAAATATGCAATAAAAGAGATATTCTCGAAAGGGTGATTTAAGCAATCATCCACATTCATAAGAAACCTTTTTTGTGTAAGATATGCAACCAAAAATTCCTTCGGAAGAATACAGTTAAGTGGACATCCGCTAGTTCATACTGGTGATAAATTTTTTCACGTGAGATATCCAACAAGATAGTCTCTCAAAAAGGTAACTTAAGCAAGCATCTGGTTATTTATGTAGATGAGAAGCCACTTGCACGTGAAATATGCAACAAAAAATTTTCTAACAAAGTTTGTTTAAATAGGCATCTCTTAATCTATACACATGAGAAACCTTTTGTGCGAAATTTGAAAAAAAAATACAAATTGCAATCTAAGTATTAATTCATTATTTGCTGTTAAATAGTTTTTTAAATCGGAGCTGTGACATGTTCTAGTATTATAAAGTGGTATTTCATGTCAAAGATTACAGTCACTGGAATGTAGGACTTAACAATTAATATATTTGAAATTCAAAGTAGTAAAACTGCAGAATAAAAGTGTCAATATAAAATAAACATGAAAATATATATCACAGTTATGCTAAATGATGTGCAAACTGTTGTAAAATTTAAAAGGTATGCAAGTATTAAATTAAACTTCAGATGATCGACGTTTCGACCTTCACAAAAAAAATGTGGTTATAACTTTGTTCCTAAGACGGAAAAACGTATTTCAGCACAACATATCAATCGAAGCTTTTTTTCTGTCCAAAAGAAAATATTCGGCAACTTCAAATTTTATCAAGCACTTTAGATACGAATTCATTGTCTTAGTTAAAGTCAGAGGGAAAAAATCAACGACTGGATGAAAGAACTTATATTGGTAACGAATCAGTAGAAAATAAATGATATTTATAAAGACATTTTTTGGTAGACAAAATATTTTACTCTGAAAAAAGACAGTTCAAGCATTTTTTCTCAACTTCAAATATTATTCTTGAAATGGTTGGAGGAGAAGTAGCAGCGAAAAAAAATTTTTTCTACTTATTAGATAAGTTGAAATTAGAAAGAGGGAAGAAACAAAAGGAAAGATATATTTTACCTTTTGATATCAAAATTGGTTATGTGTTTCATTAAAAGTTTCAAATAAGAATAAAATAGTCTTGAAATTTAAAAGTAATTTCAAGACGGCTTACTCTATTTCTGAAGAAATATAACTACATTTTCTTGATGAAAATCGGGACGTTGATATCTTAAATTTATTTCAATTTTTGTATAGTTTTTAAATTTTACTACAATTTGTACATCATTTAGTAAAATTGTGTTCTTTATTTTCTCGTTTATTTGTAAAATTTCATTATGTAAATATCCAGCTCTTTCACTTGTCAACATCAGCTATGACAATTATATTTTTATTTTGATCTTACTGTTCTCTCTTTAACATTTGTATAATGTAGATTTAAAGTTTTATAATATTCTCTCAGGACTGAGAATGTCTTGCTTAAATGTCTCAGGCTAAATAGGATTTTACATAATACATTTTTTAACTGTAAAACTGATTCTTTTACAAACTGAAAAATATTTTTCTAGGAGTGCTATCCCTGAATTTTCTGTAACATGGAAAATAAAGTACAATTATTGAAAAAACTGCTTATGTCTTTGATCCACAGAATGTTAGTTTCATAAATAAAAAAGAATTAAAAAAGTTTTAAAGTGTCAATAAATGTTAGTAAAATACAGTGAAATCTGTCTAAGGCAGAATGGCTTGGGAGTGAAATAAAATTCCGCCTTAGACAGATTTCCACGTTAGACAGAGAAACTTTATAAATATCCCTTTTGCAGAGTATTAAACATTTCTTTGGCTAAAAGTTAAAAACAACGTATCTTCAATTGTTTTATAAATTAAATAGACATGAAATCTACATATTTTTATATATTTATACTAATAATAATTTACATTACAAATTGATAATACACATACACTCAATCAAAAATTATCAATAAAAATTACAGATTTTAGTGAAAATAAAATTATGTTTACCTTAATAAATGCCTTAAAATTATTTTTTAAACTTATTTAGAAAAAAAAATCGAATATTGTTGTTTGTTTATTTTTTTTCTTAATGGCTTCTTTTTCCGTAGCACATTGTATTTCAGTTAACATTGGTATCATTTCATAATTGTTCCGTTCTATGTAAAAATTCTGTAAAAGCTTTATATTCGTAAGAGCTTCTTGATATGACTTAATGCTTGTTACTCCATCTTCGACTTCATCAGTGCCACTCCCACTGTTGTCCTCTAGCTTTTGCGCAATGAGAAAATCCACTGAATCATTATAATCATTTGTAGTAAGTTAATCATTACCATGTATGTATTCAATAACATTTGGATGTCCTTGTCCATCTGGAATAAAACCGCTGATGTTATTCATCAGGTCTTGAAGCTCTTCTTTCTCAACATCATCTTTATCACTGTCTGAAATTTCTTCGATGTCAAAACTGATAACCCCAATTTTTTAAAGCATTTTATTATTGCATCAGGTGTGATTTCTTTAGAGGCCCTGTCAATCACTTAATTGCATCCAAAACGGTTACGGTCTTAGCTATTTCGGATGCAGACTTAGCTGTTCCCATTGCAGCTAAAATTGATCTAAGAAAATACCTTTTGTAGACAGTTTTTAGAGTTTTTATTATCCTTTGACCCAAAGGCTGAGTTCTAGATGTGGTATTCGCTAAAAGGAAATTTAGTTTCACATTTGTTAACTCTATCTCGGGATGACAAGGTGCATTATCTAAAAATAATAACACATGGCGGTTATCTCTTTGCATTTTTCTATTAAACAACTTCAACCATTCTTCCATGATTACTGCTGTGTTCCACGCTTTCCTTTGAGATTTCCAGATAACCGGTAAATTTGACACATCAATCCGTTTTTGAAACATCTTGGTTTCCTTGATTTTCCGATTACTAATGGTTTTTCCATTTCTCCTTTCATATTGCAGCAAAGAAGCAAAGTCAGGCGTGTTGTATAGTGCTTTCCACCAAAACATGCTTATGCTCTTTCAGTCAGAGTTTTCGTAAGCAAGTCCCGAAAAAATAGTCCAGTTTCATCACAATTAAAAATATCCCGTTAAGCATAAACATCTATTAATGTAGATATTCTGTTCATCTATTTTTCAACATCAGAATCTGGAATATCTTTTGATTCGTCACATATCTGTTTCAATGATAGATTATGTCGAACTTTGAAGCTTATCAACCAGACATTTGATGCTTTAAAATCTTTTTTCCCAATTTCTTCAGCGATTTCTTATGCCTTTTCCCGAAGTAAAATTCCTCATATGGGAAAAATTTTTGCTTTGGCATTGCAAAACTATTCCCATGCTAGTTTGTCTTCATTTTCAACTTGCCTTTTACGTTTGCGAGTGCAATCTCCCCCTTTTTCAAATTCTTTACGAAGTTTGTCTTTCTTTTTGATAGCATCATAGATTTGAGTCTTTCCACATTTGAAATTTTCACATAAGCTTTTAACTGGGATATTTTGTTCTTTGAGTTTAATAATATCAATTTTGTCTTTTAAGGATAAAGTATTCGACGTTTTTGATTTGTTATTCATTTAGGAATAATGATTTAAACTATACAACAAATCTGCGAGTTTACACGACAACGATAACACTTACTGACTTAAACACAAACTAAAATAACATACACTTCGTAAAGTACATTATATTCACGTATTGAAAGATCTTGTAGATATTTCTGGAAGTTGTGACAATATTCTTTTTGTCTGAAATTCTAGAAAGAAATCAACATTCGTTGTATTATAGGACAAATAAAAATTAGCAGCTGACCAGGAACAAAACTATTTCGGAAGACCATAAAAGGGTGCTGAAATTTTCTATACATTATCAATGTTGCAACCCTTCCTTTTTAAACAGATTTTCTTATCTTATTGTAACATAAGATTATACTTGTCAAAAATTCTGTGACCCATTTGTTCAACAGTTCCCAGTCATATACAATAATAATATAATCCCCAAACTACTGCCAGCAATCATTGACGCCTTTACTTAACATCTGGGAATGCGACTGGACAACACATTTCATTATAAAAAGAAAATATTTCTTTCCATTTATATTTTCCGGGAAAATTTTCTTCCGTCTTAAGCAATAAATTTGCTACCTGGGACCCAAAATGAATGTCCGGTTCCGCGTTAAAAAGATTATTTCCGCCTTAGATAGATTGTTCAGAAATCTCTATGTTAAAAGATGAGGGACTCTGAAATATTTCCGCCTTAGACAGATTTCCGGCTTAGGCAGATTTCACTATATATTTGAAAATTTTATTTCTCTGCCCAGTAATATATCTTTTTAAAACCTTCTAAGATACTTAAAATCATACTTTCTAACATACCAAGGTACATTCTAACATACTAATATACTTTGTCTTCCACATGTCTTTGCTCCCACTCTCGTGAATCATTCTTATTTCTATGCAAAGGTACCAACTTATATGGGCCCATGGGGCGCAAGCCCACCCGATAACTTGAACTTTACTCTCCCACAATTTCAATTGAAATAAATTGAAATTGTGTTACCATAGATTAAACAAAAAAAGTATTAAATAATACTTTTTTTTGTTTAATCTATGAAATGAATTTGATTTTATTAATGTTCTCAAAAACGATTTTGAATGGAAAATATTAAGGACATCAATTAGACTGACAGGAGCAATGAAATTCCCTTCAGCAGTAGTACAGTTAAATTTCTTAGAACAAGTTTCTTTTGAATATTTTGCTAAGCACATAGGTAGCTAAATTGTACGTTTTTCTAGAAATTTAGTTTTTGGTACTTTCAGTTGTTAGCAATATTTATGGTATTTGTAATAAATATTAATGTATTTATAAGAAAGAACTTGTGACAGTATAATTTAATAAAATTACTTATAACATTATAATAAAATTATAATAATTTTATAATTTGCTCAGAAAAAAAACTTTCCAATTACCATTTTAGTCATTCGCTGCCTCCCCCCCCCCCTCTATCTTTTAATGCACTTACACACTAAAAGAAAATACTATTTTGCTAAAAAAACAAATTGAGTGCACCCAATATTTTTGAAAAGTTGGCGCTACTGTTTCAATGTACTAATTGGTACAGACTGTGCAAACTATTTATTTTTCAACAGGCAGGCGTCGCCCTCAACGCTGGTCCATTTTCCCAGACGAATCTTTGACTTTTTTTCTGTAGGTTTTGTTATAGAACGACATAACGCTAGGCAATTTTAAAAACAATCCTTGAAACTAACAATGTAATTTTCCTCAAAATCTTTCTATTAATAGCTTTTATAAAGACTAATCTTTCATAATCGGGTTTACATGATTATAGAAATTTTCTTTACAATTCTGTAATCGAGAATTGTAAAGCGATGTGCAATATACTGAAAAGTACCTGAAAATTTTTTCTAACTAACAAAGCAAATTTCATTAAAATACATCTAGGAGATCTTTTTTAAATGAATAAAATTCGATAAAAGACTTCTCCTGATTATAGAGCTTTCTCCCATTATACGATAAATAAGTAACATAAAACGGTGTGAAACATCCTAAATGCTTCCAAAAAATATTCCATGAAAAAGTTTTCAGCAGGACTCAAGCTATCAACTACCGGAACGAAATACCAATTTGCATTTTATGTGTAAATTAGAAGTAGATAGATGTAACGTCATAATAATATTGACCACTAAAAATTGTGTAAAAATCATGTTATTTTTCGTTATCCCTGCTGAATAAATGCCGCAATTTCGTCAAAATGATGTACATCTATAAAGGTTTCATTGCTCGAATACTGTTATTTACAATTATGGTTACAAACATTGTATTTAATTTTGCACTAAAGCATTCTCACTAAACTGAAATAATTGGATTTGTATTCTGATTATAGAATTTTCTTCATCTTAGTATTTATTTTTTTAAATGGTACTATTGGTCGTCGGGATAACCAAGTAGTAGTACCATTTAAATTAAAAATATATTACCATTTTAGTGTTAGTTTCAAGGACGCAGATGTCATATACTCATCACATTTGCGCAATTTTTTTGGACGCCAATTCGGCGAAAAACACATTTTTTAATGCCAGTTACAAATATATTTTTAAGAAGGGAAAAAGAACAATAAAGAAATAAAGAAAAATTAATTAATAACTATAAAACAGATCAAATTTTATGTTAAAAAATAAAATAAAAGTAAATAGAGAATTTATTAATAAATAAACAAAAGCACCTGGGTTACCATACCAAGCATAATAATGACACTTTGTTGCCAAATATGTACCCTGATGAATATACGACATTAGCGTCTGAAAAAAATCGCGGCAATGTGGTGCGTATATGACATCTCTATCATTTTAATCTAAATACCAGTTGCTTTATTGTGTATTATCTGTTCTTTATTATCCGTGCTACTGCTATAAACGACTTTATAAATGCTGCAATTTAAAGGTATGGTTCCTTTGCGTTATATCACTCCATTGTCGCCAAGCATAAAAGTTGGCGCCGAATGAAACATTTCAAACTATTTAATATTGTTGGAGTGAAAGTAATCATTTTTAAAATACAGCTTTCCAAAATTACAAAATTTCGAGTACTATTTTATTAAACAAAGAATATATCGAAAATAAAAGAACAAACAACTGTTACAATAAAGTAATTTTTCAATATCTCCATCTAAACTGCAGGCTTAAGATGTAACTGTCTCTTAGTCAGTAAACATTTTCATTTTCGAATCAGGAAAAAATGCAAGTTATAACTCAATAAAAAATGTTTTTGATTCAAGAAATAACAAATTTAACAGTTTTGCATTCTTACGGTTAGTTAATAATTAAAGAGAAAGAGCGCACTTAATTAATAGTAAGTTACAATGTTTGGCAATAAAAATTATTTATACGTTTGAATTGAAATAAATAGCAATTTATATACATTTTCGCACGATTTTGATATAACGGAAACGTAATGCATCAAAATACACCAAAAAAATGTATCCAAAAATTGGATACAAAATATATAAAAAAAACTATGTTCCACATTACGCCAATTTTTTCGTAAACTCGATTATGGAAGACATTAAATCAGATTAACCCTCTGTCTAAAAAGCTCAAATAACGCTCGGCAAATCACGCCAATCAACATATGCTAATCAGTGGCAGAATCGATTATTTAATTTTATCTCCTTATTCAGTACATATGTCACAAACTAAAACTATACTTTCAAGTTTTGCTGATTTTATATCCAGTTAATACTGCTTGATGATTCTCGAAGTTAATATCTCTGTCATTGTGATGGTATTTTTCTTTACTTGCGGAATAGTAGTATCATAATATTCAACGTTATTAATATTTCGTACATTATAAACAGACCTCCTGGCTGTCATTTTTGGGTACCAATATATCTTTTAATTATTCTGCATACAGTATGCTACAAAAATTGCAATGGAAAACGATTTGCTTTGTTATCTAGGTGTAAGTAATAAATTGCCAATTTTTTTTTCATATTTGTCATTCATATTATATTCAGTTCATTTAAAATATAAATTTTTCTCTTACTTCATTTAGAATATATACATGTAAAATACTCATATTACATACATTTGAAATACACGCCTTTCACACATTTCATTAAAAATACAAAAGAATAAGGGAAAAGTTCCTCATCTTGTTCTGATTGGCGAAGGAACAGAAGATATGAACATAATAACGTTTTAGGATTTTCTCAAATTTTTCAAGATGTCGGAAAAATTTTATTTTTTAATTTTTATAAACATATATTTTTATATTATAAACATTATATTTTTATTTTGTTAAAAAAGAAAATAAAAGTAAATAAACTATTTATAATAAATTAACAACAATATCCAGCTTAAAATGTCAGTTAAAATATTGCAATTTTGGCGACAATGAGGTACCCGGATGCGTATATGAAAGCTGTTCCCTTAAATCTCGATATGATGAAATATAGGTTCTCTTACTTTCTTTTATAATTGTATATTTATTTGAATAAAATTACTAACAGATTTTTCACTCCGTTCAATTTTTTTTCCATATAATTCCATTTCAATTCTTTAATCAACAACCTCATAATTGCCCAATCCAAAGTTGCGGGTGTAACATTTACACAACTTAATTTAGTCACCAGCAAAAATATTTTTGAGCATTGGTTTCAATTTGTATGAATTTCATTGTAGACCACTTACACATATATTTATCCAAATCTGAAAATTGTCCAATGTATCATTTATTTATTTAAAAAAAATTATTTTCACCTGTTGCGGGTGTGACATAAAAAGGACATGCATTTTCATCTTTCAGTGCAAAAATGCAAAACTCTGTGAATTATGACAACTGAGTGAATTGATATTTTTATATATTAGACAGTAATACTTAAATAATTATTCTATAAAAAAAAATTAAATTGCTTACTCAATTCTTGCTTTTGTGGAAAATACTCAAAATTTTCGTTGCGGGTGTGACGCCCTGTTGCGGATGTGACTTGTATAGCCAATAAAATAATGACATACACAAATATTTTCAAGGCAGATTTTTTTAATTAAAGAATTAATCAATATTACAATTATAATATCTAGAGAGGAAAATATCAAACAAATTTCATTTCCAATCTTGAATTTATAATTTCTGGTGCTGGTAGCTTTTTTTACAAAAATGCTCTTTTTTTTTCCTAAGATACATCTGACTGACTGGGCCAAATATGTACTTTCTCTTACATTTTTTTCAAACATTCTAATTCTATATCGTCACTATCCATTTGTCTTATTTGTCCATCAAAGTTTTCACTTTTTTTAATGTCGAGGACAAAACAACTTCTACAGAATCTCCAACTGCACATTCATCGTTGGATATTATATCCTTGTCAAAGTATGGATACATCTAACTGACTGAGCCAAATATACACATTTTCTTGATTTTTATTCAGATACTCTTATTCTATAACATACCCATTCATTTGTCTTATTTCTCCATCAATGTTTTCACTTTTTTTTAATGTGGAGAACAAAACAACTTCTACAAAATCTCCAACTGCACTCTTATCATGGATATTATATTTTTGACAAAATATGGTAACAAACAAATTCTCTTGTGATCACTTTCTGAAGTTATTGCTACATTAATTGTTCCTACGTCAATAAAAACAACATGATGTATATATTGAATGTTGAGCTCCGATTGTGCTTGGTGCCAGCATTCATGAAGCATTTTCACAATATCTTCTGAAATTTCACATTCAGCAAAGTTCTTTTATATTTTTGAGGCTTTTTCTACACACATGGCAAAATCTGAAGCTGAATTTATAGTTGCAGAGTGTTGCTAATGTTACCATTTTCTTGGCAACTGCACCAACCCCCTCGACAACTCCTTTGCCATGAAATGAAATGCAAAAGGATTGCCATCCTTTACCATGATTTTTTTTAAAATAGTCTCTTCTTTTCTCGCCTTGCTGTCTCTTTCTTTCTCTTGTTGTAGATATCATTCATATTTAAAAGGGGTTTTCTTAATCTTTTTTCGATGATATCGCGATCTTTCTGTACTCTTCATTCTCTGCAAAAGGGAAGAAATTAATGTGTAAACTGAATAAATATAGCACTTCCAGTCCAAAAATATAAGCTTAACAAATTTTTAATATTTATCCCTTGAAATTTCTAATCTTACATAAAGTTAATTATGTTAAATTATGGTTAATTTCAAACTGACTATATACATTTTATGCTAACTTAATAAACATTTTAACAGTTTCTATTATTCTTACTTCTACTTTTTATTTAATTTGAATTAAAAGAGAAAAAAATCTTCCCCTAATATTGATTTACTTATTTTAAAAAACTAAAAATATATATATTAGATAAATACTATCAAATAACAAAATTTAAAAAATGTATATATATAAAAAAAATTAACAAATTTAAAGAAAATTGTTAAAATATTGTTTCGTAGTTTTCTTTTTTAATTTCTATAAAATCTTACCTTTTAAATTAATTTCTTAATCATATATCACTAATAAAATTATTTTCTTGTAGTAAAGCAACAATTTTATCAATCCAAACTGAATAAATCAACTGCACACAGTGTCACATGCTCAGATGATGCAAATTTTTATTTATTAACTGGAATTCCTTCTATTAAATCAAAGGGTATAGTTAAAGCTGCCAAGTACATGTTTTCTAGTTAATTATTCTTTTATAAATTTGCATATAATTTGTTCAAATATACATTTGTAATCAATTTTAAAAGACGTTGCGGGTGTGACTTTAATTAAATATCACACCCGCAACAGGGACATGTCACGCCCGCAACGTTCAATAATTATGATTAAAATATTAATTAATTTATTTTGTGTTTGTAATTCAAAGTATCTTAATAAACTATTTTTGAATATAAAGTTTCATAACTTTAAATCAAAAATATTTTTCTGTAGAGATATAAATATAACTTTTTGTTGCGGGTGTGACACAATAATTAAGAGTAATTAAATATGCTTATCTTTTATAATGAAGATTAGTGAACACTTCTCTGTAGACAAAAACTCTCAATAATAGCTGTCAGATCATATATATCCAAGTTTCGAGCTTTTCAGAATGTTTGTTCAGCTGTATGAGACCATGAAACGTAACGATTTTTGCCGCAGTCTATTTTACAAAATCATAGTGTCACTTTATTAATTAAAATAAGTATGTTAATGACAAAAATTTAATTCTTTTCTGATAAAATATGAAATAGTACACTCTTAACAGTTAATATGCAAAATTTCAATCATATTTAACGAAATTTAAATTTTCATCCTCATGTCCGTTTTTTTGTGGATTGGGCGTAATATATAATTGCGCAGTAGATAAACAAATAACAATCCTTGCGGCCGAAAACAAAGAAAAAAAAAATAGGTGTGTTATTATATTATGAATACGCCGCCAACCTAATCTCTGACGTAGGTAATTTTTTAAAATGTATACAGCAATTCTTGAAATAAACTCTGACGTACTTAAAAAAAATTCTAAAAAAATGGCGCCATTTATATTTTATTTAATATTAATTTCAAGTATTTTGTTTTCTTTTCCGTAGCCTAATATATAGGCAAAATAGTGATAAGTTGCCAGATATTGGTCAATAGATCGACTTTGACAACGCATATTTTATTTAAGCCGTGTAAAATTTCCCCATATTTAAATTAAATCTTGTATTTTATATTTAATTAATTTTTTCCTTTTTTGTATGTTAAATAAAATAAGTAATAGATTTGTTGCTTTATTTTTAAGGATATTTGTATTTTTTTTTTTCATTTCTCATTACAAACATTTTAATTCTTTAACAAAGATAACTTAATATGCCGCGCCCAAATGAAAAACATGTGCCAAATGGTAACCTTGTCATCCAAAATAAAAGAACTTTATGTCATAATTTTATAACTAATCTACATAGAATAGTGTAGTATGTACGAAAACTTTCCTTGAAATAATATCTATCTAACAATCCAAGTTTCATCCAAGTTTCTCCTGTAGAACTTGAGGAATAAGCGGAAAACCTAAAATTTCCTTTTGTATTTTATATATATATATATGTAGATATTGCATTCCAACTATCTTCGATCGCATACTTTTTATATAAACATCGTGATTATTATTTTTTTAATACTTCGAATTTTGATTTCAAAGTGTCGGACACAAGTGAATTTTCAGATACAGCACGATGACAGAGAAGCGCGATGGCGCTCCTTGGCACTAAAATGGTTAATGATGTTGAAAATCAAACAAATACTTGATAAAAAATTTCTTGCTTACTATAAAATTTGCCTTTAAAGCTAATTTACATGAATTAGAAGTCTCAAATTAACATAGCATGTTCATTAAAATGTATTGTATATTTTATAAATTTTATACCGAATACTATCTGGTTTGAAAATTTAAATTTTCTCAAAGTTTTACACAGGCGTTCAATATCACATGCGCTTAGTCATTTATTATTATTATTATTATTATTATGTCGTTGATCAAACAGCGCACCCGAAAACGAAAAAATTACGAATTTTTTGCTTCTTGTGCAGATGAAAAAATATTTTTCGATAAACCACTGATTATACTCCTGGAAGTGCTAAAAAGCCTCAGATTCAGGGAAGCACCTAAACCGTTTTCTGCTGAATTCCATTGAAATAGTTCGAGTAACAACTTACGTCCATTAAAAAGAAAAAAAAAAGGTGGATATGCAAATAAATCTTTCACCTGGCTGTGATTTAAAAAGTTGTACTAAATAAATATCAGACAGGCCAAATGCATTGTTGTTTTCACATTAAATTACTCAGTCGACTTTTTTTATTACACACAGAGAATAAAAAAAGGGAGAGAGAATTAGAGGTCTTCACGGGCCGAAATTTCTAGGTCCGAGCCCGGCCCGAAAGTTAAAATTTTGGCCCGGGCCCGGCCCGGCCCGAACGAAAAAAGCATTGGCCCGGTCCGAAAGTTAAAATTTCGGTCCGAGCTCGGCCCGGACCGGAAAGAAAATTAAAAATTCGGCCCGAAGCAGGCCCGGCTCGGGTGAATTTCTACAGAACATTTATCTTTACTCTAACGGAAGAATTCAGACCAGAAAAAAAAAAAAAAAAAACTTATCTTAGTCTCTTTTTAGGTGCGTTCGTAATTATATAATACGTAGCACCTATAGTGGTCGTTCAGTCCGTCCGTCTGTCCGTCCGTCTGTCCGTCCGTCCGTCTGTCCGTCCGTCCGTCTGTCCGCATATAACAACGCAAAAACTACCCAACCGAATCGTTTGAAATTTAAAATATATAATTATACCATAATTTTGTCGAGTCATTTCAAATTTTATGAAAATCGGGTAGATAGATCAATTACAGGGGCAATCAAAAGTATTCCATTACATTACGGCCAATGGGGAAAAAAGTTTCAAATGCATTTTAATCGTTTGAAATTTAAAATACGCAATTATTACATAATTCTGTCGAGTTATTTGAAATATTTTGATAATCGTGTGCATAGATCAATTACAGGGGCAATCAAAAGTATTGAATTACATTATGGTCAATTAGTAAAAAGTTTCAAATATATTCTATACGTTTGAAATTTAAAATACATAATTATTACATAATTTTGTCGAGTTATTTCAAATTTTATGAAAATCGGATGCATAGATCAATTACAGGGGCAATCAAAAGTATTCCATTACATTACGGTCAATGGGGAAAAAAGTTTCAAATGCATTTTAATCGTTTGAAATTTAAAATACGCAATTATTACATAATTCTGTCGAGTTATTTCAAATATTTTGATAATCGTGTGCTTAGATCAATTACAGGGGCAATCAAAAGTATTCAATTACATTATGGTCAATTAGTAAAAAGTTTCAAATATATTCTATACGTTTGAAATTTAAAATACATAATTATTACATAATTTTGTCGAGTTATTTCAAATTTTATGAAAATCGGATGCATAGATCAATTACAGGGGCAATCAAAAGTATTCCATTACATTACGGTCAATGGGGAAAAAAGTTTCAAATGCATTTTAATCGTGTTACACTCATGCGAACTTAATAAAATTTATATGCAACTATAAAGTACATATTATAATATACATCATACATAATTTTTGGTGCAAAGAACATTTGTTATTGATTTACAAGGCCCCACAAAAGTATTCCATTACATAATGGTATAGGGAGAACATTGTTTGATGAGCGTTTTAGTTGTAATTCACTATTTACAATTTTATGAGATTGATATATGAAAGTAATATTTTTAAAACTTCGTTATCGTACGAACGCACCTAATTTGCTACGATTCACGTGCAATTTCCAACTTGTTTTCTTCTATCATGTTTATAATCTTTATTTATGCAGAAGTGCCATAGAGTGCGATATTTACGCTTTTAATGAACCTTTGTTTGTTGTATGTAAATGTTTCAGTTATCATTAGTATTATTAATGCATTAAAAAAATCTAAAAAATGGTATATGGTAAAAGTAAAATCTTCTAAGACATTGGAAAGAAAAAAATACGTTTCTTTCTTAGCAGATGTAAATGTATAATATATTTTTTTCTCGCGTATTGATGCATTCATTTTGCATGAATGAACAGTTTAAAAGAAATTTGCAGTTTTCAGTTTAAACGAAAATTTCGTCATAATCATGTTTTTTAATGTGATTAACTCTATTTTAAGACGCCTTGTGATCTACAATTCTTTAAAAAGAATAAATTCTAATGTTTAATTGTAGAATAATGACGACTTAAAAGTATATGCCTCTTTAGCAAAAATTTTTGGACCAAGCCAAACTTTACTGATTTGTGAACAGACTTTTCCACGTCGAGAAAAGGATTTTCATACGGGTAGATTCAACTGGAACTGATTATTTTGGTCCGTGAAGACTAGGAAGAACGAAATCAGTCTCGGCTTCGTACGGAAGAAGTAAGTTAGGCTCGGCCCGACCCGGCGCAAAAAGATTAGTGACTAGGCCCGTCCGGCCCGGCCCGAGTCTTCAGAAGCAAGGCCCGAGCCCGGCCCGTGCAGACCTCTAAGGAGAATAACTACTTTACAGAATTAACTAGAACATACATCCATCACTGTTTTCGAATAGAAATTTTCACTTTATTTATATAAAAATCACAGCGCTCAATTAGGATTAGTGTTTGAAAACAATGGTGTTCACCTGTGTCTCGTTTATCCATTCTTTAACCTTGTCCAGGAAAGAAGACGGTCCTCTCATCCCAAATTTCTATCAAGACTAAACAAAATAATGATGATGTTGGTGTTGTTTATGACAGCCGATTATCCTCACAAGGGATATAAGCCCAAGGGTCCCCCCTTGGGCATGCCTTCCGACGGGGATTTGTAACAAAAGGGGAGACGGACTTGTAATTATCATTTCTATTGGAAGCGTGGATCCGAATAGATGCTCTTCTTTCCCTAAAATGCCTATATCACAGTGTTGAAAGATATTTTCTGACGATAAAGCATTCTTTTTCCCGCTCAAAATTTTATAAACTATCTGCCATGGATTTTTCGCAACCTTCTTTGAAAATATTTAACTTTAGAAAACAATTTTTTAGTTCATATTTCGATATCTAATATACAATATATACATTTCTGCTTCGTTTTCATTAATAAACGTTTTAAGTACATCAGAAGGTACTAAATCGCAGTAGTTCGTTCCGGGATATACGAACTAAAAAAGCTTCTCCCACACAATTAATGTGTACCAGCAACTGGCCAATCTTCTGAAAAAAAAGTTTTGTAATGGTATTGAGAATAATTTTGAATTTCATTTTCTTCTTAATAATAAATTAGAAACAGTCTTCATTTTTTTTTTAAATAATAATAAAAAAAATACATTATATAATTCTTTCTGTACCTACACGTGTAATTTTTATTTTATGATATGACATCATTGAATAGTGAATTTGAAATAAAGACATAATAAAATAATAATAATAAGAAGAAGAAGACAGTGAGAGAGAAAGGAATGTAGATATTTTAATGCCAAATATGTAATTTATATGACATCATAAGCTACTGCATTTGAAGTAAAAACTTTTTAAGGTAAAGTAAAAGAGAGAGAGAGAGGGAGGGGGGGGGGGGGTAGATATTTTAATCTCAAATATTTAATTCATATCTTTTAACATTGCAGTTATATTTTAGCATACGTGTGTATGTATCCTTCGATATGTGTACCATGAATAATTTTCTTTCTTGAAAACCTGAAAAAAAAATCCCTTTACGCTTTATCTTGATTTAGGAATAGCATCTTTTAACATTTGCATATTTTTATTTATTTGTTTATTTACTTTAAAATAAATTTATTTCAGATTTACCACCCTTAAATAATTAATATTATTAAAGGTTGTTTAAAAAAATCTTTTCCACGCTCAGCAACTGAAAATTTTCTGACTCATTTTTTAATGTGTAAACATGAAACTTGCTGAAATGATTTTTGAATAGATGTATAACAAAGAGGCTTTCAGTTTTCGCTCAATTAAGTAGAATTTGATATATAAATAATTACATTTTATTTTTTTTTCATTCATAAGCAATTATTTTTAAGACCGCCCCCTTTTTTTTCCAGTTTTTACGTTTCCAGAAATTTAGTTCAAAGCGCAAACATTGACAGCAGTTTTTGCAATACTTGCTTGCTTTTCTAAAAAAATAGACAAGCACAGCGCGTAACGTAGTTTTTGAATAAGAGAATCCGTCATTTTG
The DNA here is from genome assembly GCA_964019185.1 of Maratus speculifer. NCBI lineage: Eukaryota > Metazoa > Arthropoda > Arachnida > Araneae > Salticidae > Maratus > Maratus speculifer. The sequence goes on from CAXHSM010001376.1 coordinate 38,142,356, forward strand.
ATATGTTTGAGAGTAAAAATGAATTTAAAAATAAATCAGAAATTATGCCGTTCAGGTTTGAATATACATTTAAGAATTTAAAAAAAAGTTTTTATTATTATTATATATTTTTTTAATTCCACATTTTTGCATCTTGTTAAGAAACAAGAACAATTTTACTGGAAGTCTCCTTTATTAATCATACGATTTTGAATTTATACTTTATAAATGAGAAAAGGACATGATTATTTATTAACTATTACTTTGTAATAATTTTAGGTACCAATTATTTTTCAATACCAATAGGTAAATCTTACTTAAATATGTAAGTTATTTCTATAAAAAATAATAGAACAAAAATATTGATAAGATGCAATAATTTAATGGAGAAAATATATTATTTTTATTTTAAATACAACAACAACAAAGTCGTAATTTATTTAAGTTATTTTTGATAAAAATATATTTAATAATGTGTGTTAAATAAAATATTACGCATTTTTACTACATTTGGACAGAAAAAAAAACTAATAAGAGTTATTTTAAAATATTTATTTATACAAATACATTTTACTTACATTTGGGATTTTCCGAATATAAGAACACAGTATTGTTTTAAAATGTCTTTGATAATCTGCTTGTCACTGAAAATTAAAAAAAAAAAGATAATGAACTAATTGCACTTCAATTACATACTTAGATTTTGACATTTCAAACTTTTATGAGATTTTTCGAGAAACTGAGCAGCATTGGATATACTGAATCCTCTTAGATACTTCCTATTTGTCTTTTTTTTCTTTTCAGGCAATACAACTATGATCACCACGAACAACAGAAATAATTTCTGCGTCAGTCAAATTTTGTAATAGAGATTTATTGCCATCAAAATGTATGTAAAGAAATGCCGCCGACTACTCCGTATATTCTTTTATCAGCAAACCGGATATTTCAAAACTGGGGACAACTAAAACCGAGCAAAATATAGGAAGACATTATATAAGGAAGAGTTACTGTAGTAGAAAATCCCCCCTGCACATCTTATATTATGTCATTGATAGAGACGAAATTGAAGATAATAGAGATATTACAATACTGCATTACACGTTCGCTTTACACATTCAATTAACACGTTCGCTGTCGATAACGCCGCCCTCTGTGCTAAATGATTGAGAATTTTACGCTCTAGCGCGTGACCGGCAGCGAATGTGTTAATAAAATCGAAGTCGCTTCGAAAAGTGGTAACTTTATTGAAACAATTACTCTTAGGCATTAACACTCACCAAATTGCAATTTTGGAGTGAAGTAGATAGGATTTCAGAAGTTATATCCTATATATACTAATATCATCCTACATATACTAATAAAATGTTCACCACTTGCTACCTTGATAGGCACTAGCGGTACTTTACAAACTGAGATTTTTAGTTTCTAATGGTTTTAACTTAGTTGATAATTATATTAATTATTTCCACTAAATATTTCTGATTTGAGTAGGATTAAATAATATATCTGTTTTTACTATAAATTTATGCCTCAAACAGTAGATGCATTTAAACTATTAAATATGCTCCTCAAACATGCCTATATGTGAACACATCTAATCTTCATTCCAAATAATAACTAAAATTTACGTTTTTAATATCATTAAATTCATTCTTTAGAAACTAGCAGAAAAAAATTATTAAATATCTTTTATGACAAAATTTCTAATATAAACTGCGACAAACATATTAATAATATAGACATTACGTTAAAGAGTTCCATATTATTTAAATTTTTAAGTACTTTAGGCTTGCATTACCGTGCCCATGGTGAGGAAATATTTTTATTAAATGATGATTCATTCAAATACGTCACTTCGTTTGAAAAAGGCAGAGTATAAGTATTAGAGTAGCTGGAAGTAGAAATACTAATTCTTTGGATTGAACTTAAGTAAAGAAAAAATATTTAACTTAAATATTACTTTTTTTAGTTCGTTTATTTCTTTAATGGTAATCTGCGTTATGGAACACAGAAATATACAATTGCTTTTGAAATTTAAAAACATATAACTAAGAAAAATGTATTTAAATATGTTTACTTTTAATATATGCTGCTGTAAGATTAATAATTAATTTATTCATGCAGCCTCTATATCAAATTCAAGTGCTTCGAAGACAGATTTTTTTTTTCTTTTTGAATCAAATTCCCTGACAATTTTTTGCAAAACAAATTGTCACGAATGAAACATCAAATGCTCGAAATATGTGAATATTGTTCGTTCGGGTACCGTTTTTTTTCCAGGTAAAATATCAGAATTTCTTCATAGAAAAATAAATATAATTTAAAAACGCAACACTTATTTAATCAGATTTTTTAATAAGAAAATACTGGGATCGAAGAATCTCCTGGTTAAGAAATTGTAAGACCCCGCACGAACCTTGGTAAAGTGGCAGGAACGAAATTTTCAAATTTAATCTAACCAGAAAATCTCCAGATCAGGAGCCTCAACGTCAGCTTTGCACATCATTTTTTTAAACACACTTTGTGCAAAATTCAACTTTCTGGAAACTGTAATTTAAAATTTTCAAATTACGTAATTATTTATAAGAATAATATAAGAATAAGAAGTTTTCAGCTATCAAATCCGTTAAATTAAAATTTTAGTTATGTTAGGAAATTCTGAAATTTTCATGATCTATTATTTTTTTAAATTTATTATAACATAGTAGATCTCTTCAGGGGGGGCTCCGCCCCCCTCTGAACCCCCCTTAGTTTCATTAAATTTAAATTTTCAACTTTCTATTAAGTGTGCTAATGGTTATCGTATATCTTGCATTTCTTTATACATTTTGATTTATAAGGATAAGTAACAGTTTGGACAAGCATTTTTCATTCACCTCATACTTCTACATGTCTGCCAACCAGAAACACCTAAATCTGATGTATAAGAAACTTTTTAAAGTGTAAAATTAGTAATCTAGAGATTTACAATTTTTTTCCGAAAACAGAAGTTTGATTGCATTTTGCTGCAGTTATCGCAGAACAGACATACAGAAGAACAGACTGACAGACGGAATAAACAATACATTTCGAACAATTTCATGAACAATAAATTTCGAGTCACCAAAGTAAGCCTTCACTGAAGTTTCGGCAATGACGTCATTATTCATAAATTATTGATATCCATGTTTCTTGTATTTTTAATAACTACTATAAAATACCTGTTTTATTTCAATTATGACGTCATATTTTACCACGTGAATTGTTTGTTAAAAATATAATTTTTTTATTTCTTTTACTTCTAATTATGTCTCCATTTTTGTATGAAAAATTCTTATTAACGAAACAAATATCCGTGTTTAATATTTAACAAAAAGTACTATATCTATTTTAATTTTACTTCTGACATCATATTTATTTATGTTTTCTTAGTTTAATTTCTCGAATAGAAATTGCTCAATTGAAACTTATTGCCGTTGAAAAATAATTATTCCAGATTTTAATTTTTTTGGCAACGATAAAGAAAATTGGTCAAATTGTATCTAAAAAGTCTCTATTGATTGTGTATGAAAAAGAATGAAATTTTGAATTATTAAGGAAAATATTTGAATAAAATTAATAAAACATAACCTATGTTCTTTTCTGGGCTATGTTATATTTATATGCAAAGATACAAAGACATTAATTAATTCATCAGTTTTGATGTTGACTTCATTTAAATTTTCGTACACGCTTTCAAATTATGGATAACAATTAGGATGAATGGTTGCTTAGCAACCAATATGAGAAAATAAAAAAAATGAAATAAATACATTTGAAATAAGTAAATCTCTAAAACAAATTAGTCTATATTATTGGAACACATTTATAAAAAATCTCCAAATTTTATGGTAATAATTTAAAAAACCTGACAAATTCGTAGACAAAATTTCAAAACAATACGAATAAATTAACCGGCAAATTTCAGTATCCATTTATCAGAGTTCACTCTAGGATCAAGGGCAGGCAGGGCGCACTTTGCTATAAAAGGGCACGATGAAAAAAAAGGGCACATTAATGTAATTATAAATAATCAAATAATCGAACTTCCTTCATCCCTAAAAAAGTATTTTCTTCTCCCTTTTTACTCTCTCCCCTCACACTTTGCAGTGACAATATAAAGTAATCATATTAATTTCCCTCTCTAGAATTTTATATTTCTCCCAGTCCCACCTTCCTTTCCTTTTCCTTCTACAAGCCAAGCTTACATTTTTTTTCTACCGTATTGTTATTTATTTAAAAAAAAAAAAAAAAAAAAAAAAAACCTTAACAGTTGTTTACCCTCTGAATAACATGATTTTTTATAAATTAGTAGAAACTGAGAGGAAAACTGGTATATTTTCTTGAGAAGGAGGGGGGGGACTTTATTAGATGACTGGTCAATTACTAAAGATTAACAAATAAGACAATAATAATAAGAGTTTAAAATTTTTCAAATTTTGTATGTTAGGCAGAGGAGCAGAGGAATATTCAATCATGGATGGGGGGAGGGGAGAATTACATGATCGATTTTTCATCGTTATCGGAAAATGAAGCAACAGTTAAAGAAGAAGAAAAAAGACTTTGAAAGATTTTTGACTTAATGAGGTAAGAATCAAAAGAAAAGAAAGTTTTTTTCCCTTTAAGCAACTATTGAATCACTTGTTTTTTATTTACCTTATTAAAGATTTTAAATAAAAGAAAATAATTTAAATTAAAGAGTTTTAAATGGTTTATATTTTGTGTACTTAATAAGGGGGGGAGAGAAGGGGAAACGTCAATTTCGGGTGAGTGTGGGGGAAAGTTTTTTGTTATTCAGAAAAAGCCTCTCAGTGGGGAAGAACAAGAGAGTGTCCTGCAATTTTACAGTACTTTTTGTATGATTTCTCTTCGAAAAGCAATAAAATTAGGACAGCGTAGTTTACACTTATTTTGCTTACTTTGCATCTATAAAATCTTTCAGACACTTAATTTTGGTTCTTGTTTTCATAAATTAAAACAACTGATTGATAGAAAAATATCAATTTTATTATTTTCAAACGAAGTTATTAAATAAAATTACTAATGTGGAATTTTTTTTTTATCAGCTGACCATCCTTTATTTTTTTAACGGCTCCGTTTGAAAATTTATTTTCACTTTGTCGTACTGGCATTTTTCTTAAGACTGTTCTCAAATTCAAACTAACTACTTTCAAATATTTTTTTAATTGTTTTTAACTTATAAGTGCAGTGATGCTCTAACTGTAAAACTGTAAGATCAAATGGTGTTTTCCATTTTTCGACAAAGACCACTAAAAAAAAAAAAATTAAGTAGAATTTTTAGGTCAACAGAACTTGACTGATTTGCTTATAAGTACAAAGTCCAAAATGCGGAACCCCCCGGATCTCGGCGATTCCGGATTTCAAATCATTTTCTGTTTATGTAAAAGAAAAAAAAATTTACTGCCCCTTTTACCCCCCCCCCCCCCAAAAAAATGGGGTGGGGGGGTCATGATTTATGTCAAGAACGCATTTTCAATACAAAAAAATGCTAATATTAAAACAGATATTTTAATAGAAAAAAAAAGTAAAAAAGGAAGCTATCTGAAGTAAAAGGAAGTAAATTTGAGATTATTTTTTTATAAAAGCTAAATACCAGTTTTTATAAAAGTATCTTTAGTTAAGGAGTGATTCTGTTCCAATTTTTCTGAAAAAATAAGGCAATAATTATCCAAAAAAAAAAAGTTATAATTTTAAAAATTTGAATATAAAATCCATCGCGATATTCGACAAATAGTCAATCGTTCAAAGAAAAATTGCTAATATCGTCAAAGAATCGCGGAAAAAAAACGGGATCAAACTATCGTGAAAAATTGCAAATTTCATCCATAATTCACGAAACAAATACTAATTTAAAAAAAAACGCAAATTACGTCGACAAAAAGGCAAATTTTATCAAAAATCGCGTTAAAAACTCTAAATTTTGTCAAAGGATCGCGAGAAAAAAACAAAACAAGAAAAAAAACCATTGTGCCGAGAGTGGATGCCGCCCCCCCCCCCTTCAGACTCTGTTGCAACCTTTCAGAAAAATTGCTGTAAATTTCAGAAAATATTTTTTTTTTTTTTACTCAAAATCACCTCTTAATTAAAAAGAGAAAAAAAAAAGTAAAAAAGAATCTAGTCATGGTTCCTTTCTACACAGCAAAACATTATCCATCCAAAGTTTTGATGATCTGATTGAGTAAACAAACAGTAGATTTCCGATTTCATTTAGCAAGGTTAATAAACAACTCTTTCTTCGCAGTTTCTGTATAATGGAAATTTTTGGCAGGCATTGTAATTTTCTAAAAACTGGTTATATTTTAACAAAAAATTATTACACTTCCTAACTTATTATCATTTCAACTTGCTGAAAATTTGAAAGAAATTGGTCGACTTACATAGGAGATATGGATTTCTTTTTCTTTCTAACAGCAATAGAAAAAAAAATTGTTTTTTTTTTTTTTTTTTTTTTTTTTTTTTTTTTTTTTTAACAACTCAGTAGTTTTTTTCTGCACTTAGCAATGCAAATTGGTTGATACATTTGTAGGATCATTTTTATATTTAAAAGAAGAGACTTCCAATAGGAAAATTGCTCTTGCAAAATATTCCTCAAAATATAAAAAAAAAAGGAAAAAAATTAATAATATAGTATAGAATCATTACGGTAAGCCGCAAGAGCAGATCCGTACGATCATTTTGCTGCTTGACTTATGGAATAAAAAGAATATGAATTTTAAATTGAAACAAAATTAATAAGCTGAAAACGAAACTTATTTTGAATAAAATACTTAGTCCAGCTAATTTGATTCGGGACACAGACTTTTGCTAAGCAAGACGATAAAGGGTGAAAATAGAAAACATTTAGCTTTCAATGCACTTGATATTTTGCTTTTCTTTCGCGATGTGCTTACATTATAAAACCACCAACTAAGACTCTTAAAGAATATCCGGTATTGTGAGTCATTATCTGAAATGAAATGAGGGGCAATTATTTCTGATAGTAAAAATAAACCTTTTATAGTGAAGCAAGATAAAAATGAATGAATTTTTAATGAATCAAAGTAGGAAATGTAAGAAGATAGAGTAGACTACGATCATCGGTAGCATACGATCGGTCGCGGCAATAAAGCGGAAGTGTGACACGGCAAATACAATGCTAAAACCAAATTGATTATAGAAGACGAATTCAAACGAAACTAAAAGCCTTTTCCCAATAAAAGAAAGAAAAAAATATTAGTATGAAGAGAAAGGTTAGCATCTAGTTTTCGCAGTATAGAAAGACTCCAATGTAGCAGAATAAATTATTTTTATTTACACGTACTGCCCTTGTTTATTCATAATGCATGGTTGATTGTTTGGGACATCAGAGATTGAGGAATAACTTTTAAAATTAATAGAAAATCATTTACGTTTATGACAAAACTGCCAGTTTTTACTTATTTCATTGATATGACAGATAATATTTTAATATTTCTCTTCGTCTTTTTCTTTGAAGTTTTCTTTTGTTTCAATGCGAAAAAATATATAATATAATTGACTAATATTTTGAGAGTTTTGGGCGTTGATTCTACAGTCGATACCAGGCTGTAATATTAAATGAGGAAAAGGAAATTGAGGATTATGAGGAAAGAAATTATTCATTCCTGTGAATTTCTCACAGTACTGTGTGTGTGTGCATCTCTTTCACTCTATAAATCACTACTATGGACAAAGTGTATGTGTTTACGGTCATTTTCTGAAGTCTCAGCTCACGACCCCCAGGTCATCCACTTTTGGGGATCCTCCACGAGATGCTGGGAATCTTTCCTTTTTCTTTTTTCCTTATTTCGGTGAATTTTCACAGTAGTCGAGACACTGTACAGGACAGACAAAGAAAAATTTATGACAGTGTGCGTGCTAGAGTTTTACTGAAAGTAATTGGTGCTAGTATATAAAGAGATTGGGGTTTGGTTAGTGGGGGAGGGGGCAGATTAGGAATGGAGCTATCGGGTTATATAATGTTTACAAATAGTTCAGAGTTGGTTTGAAATAAGCAATGAAATTAACTTAAAAGAGCGCTTTTTTTTTCTCCTGGTCGATTTTCCGAGTGAAAGTGCTGACGGGGCGGGGTTTTCGGACGATGGGGCCACCGGGGCAGCAAATTTTATAGAGAAGGGCGGTCGGGGCGGTGCGCCCTGTGAAAAACGCCTAGAATGAACTCTGCATTTATCATTGAATTCCATTAATCAAATGTGTCATTTTCTCTCAAGAAAAACAAATAAATTGAAAATCATTGGCTTTGCCATAGAAAAGCATTATTGCGGAAAATAAAATATTCTATATTTTCCGAACGAATGAGTCAAATCTATCAAAATCAAAAAACTATACAGCTTAATCCCAGTGCCTCACTAACATACCCACTTAATTTCAAGTCAATCGAATGCTTTTTACGTCAGTTATCGCGGAACAGACAGACTGACAGACAGACAGAAACAAAAAATTTCGTGTCTCCAAAGTAAGCCTTCACTGACGTTTCGACAATAAACAATTCTTTAAATTTACAAAAATTACGTATTTTCTGATAGCATGACAAATGAATAAAATAATCTAAAGTTTATTATGCAATGGTAAGAAGTATGATGAGATCACGCGGATGTTCGTGCGATCGTAACGTAAAGAAGTACCCGTTTCTATTTATAGACATTTTTGCAATATTGCATTACTAATTATGAATTAATATTTGTAATAGCCAAAATCTACATGAGCTTCATATTTTGGATTCAATCAATAAACATACAAGATTTAAAATAACAAAATTATCGTTGGAGTTATGTTCGAATAACGAAAATTTTCACTTTAAATTTGATTATCTCTGTTATCAAAAATTTATGTCTCACCAATTCATGGTGAGATATTGAAATTGAAGAGAAGAAATTCAATTGAAGAAGAATTTTATGTCGACGTTTTCTGTTCGAAAATGAAAGTACCTTTATATAAAAAACTTCTGCAACTGAAATCGAAAAGTAACAAATTGCTATATTGTTGTTGTCTAAATATTCTCTAAATAGTTGTTTGGGCACTTTGTTTTCTGTTTCTGTAGTCATAAAAAATAGCTGGACTGAGTAATGTAAATGTGAAAACAACAATGCATTCTGTCTGTCTGACATTCTATATGGTACATCTTTTTAAATCTCAGAATGGTGAAAGATTTATTTGCATATCCACTCTTTATTTGAATGGCCGTAAGTTGTGTTTCTAACTATTTCAAGAATACTCAAAAGAAAACGACTTAGGGGCTAACCTGAGTTCAGAGGCCTTTTTGGAGATTTTTCAAAAATATATTTTCTATAAGCGCGAGGAAGCAAAAAATTCGTAATCTTCTCGTTTAGGGTACATTACTTGGTCAGCGACTCTTCCTTTTATATTACTTTTACTTTGATGTTTAATGTAAGACAATTAAAAAAAATGATTAAGCGCATATGTTTCTAAATCACTATATAAAACTTTTAGAAAATTGAAACTTTCCTACCAGATAAGATATAGAATTAAATTTATAATACAATCCCCTTTTTCTTAACTTTGAGAGAAATTCCCAAATATACTAAGTCAAGCAAAGGCGTCTCTTATAACTTAGACTATCCCTTCAATGACAAACACCCTCTCTATGAAGCAGGATCATTCCATTTTTTAGCAGGTGGGAAAAGGTAGGAGGGAGTGATCGCGGCCGCGGCATGCGGTTACGGTACGAAGGGAATGAATGTAGTAGGATTTGTTTTGATCTATTGGTGGGGAAGAAAAAAAAAACAGTTTGATTACATAGCTTCTGAACAATAGCATCTGCTAATTTCATACATTTCCGAACAAAAATAAATTAAAACTTATGACATAAAGTTGCCCTTTCGGATATGAAAACAGCCTTAAAAATGAAAAAGAAACTCAATATATGATGTCGAATATGGGGACATTGAAAAATTGGGTGTTAGCGAAGCATCTGTTTACTTTTAACTAAAATATACAATAAGATATATTTAAATCGTCTATTGCAAAATCGAATCCACTATTTAGATCTGACAAAAAATAGGGGGGGGGGGGAAATCAAGATAAGGCTCATTTGAGACATAATAGAAAAATGTCTCATTAAAATGCCTAAAATGATATAGTATTAATTTTTAGTTTAGACATTTAAAAGTAATATGTATTATAAGATAACTTAGAAAGAAAGCCTGTGTATTGAGTCTGATGGCTGTTTAAATGTTTTAGTGCATGACAACTTTTGTAAATCTGCTTTTCATTTTAAGAAGAATATTTTCAGTAGTCTAAAAAGCTGATAAATATGGTTTGGTTTATTTTGTGTCAGTCGATTATCTACTCTAGGGATATAGGCCCTGGGGGGAGGCCCTTCGCGGGGCTCTTTCTTAGGGAACCTAACCCGTATTTACGCAAGTTTCGAAGAAAATCACGGACATTCCGAACGGTTAGGCCGACGACCGCGATTGGGTTCGAAAGCAGCACCTGCCGTCTACCAATAAAGAGATCAGAACCTCTCGGCCACGCTAATAAGTATGTATTTCTATTCAGTTAATTTTACTGTCGCTTTTTTTTTTTTTTTTTTTTTTTTTAATCTGGCAGTTTTACAGGAGAAGTGTCAAATGAAAATACACAATACTTCTTGAAACATGTAAAGACTCTACTGCTAAATTAAAATCATTCCAGGAATTCTTTGTAAAAAAACTTTATTTAAGAAAAGATAATTGTTCTAACAGAAAAATTAGATATTTCAGATTGCAAAATTTTCAAAATATTTTGAATAGCCATCTGAAAGCATATTATATTTATGAAACTAAACCATATATTTATTTATAGTACTAGTAATCAAAAGATTGCTTATTAAGATTTTCAAGGTATCATTGTTTCACTAAGTGGATAATTTTATTAATGGTTCATAAAACATAGCTTTTAATAAAAATGTTTACATTTTACATGATTTCAATTTTCTATGTAACTGATTGTAATAATTTAATTAAAATTATTTTTAAAAGAAGTTATAGTACTTATATATCAAACAATGTTTACTTTTTTCAATATATATGCATGTATGTGCAATAGGAAAATATATCTAAAAAAACCTGGTTAAAAAAAAAAAAAAAAAAAAGGTTTTAAGGGGGTTTTACTAACTCTGTTGTAAAGATAGAAAAAAGTGAAAAATCCTGAAGGGGATGGGAAGTCTAGCTTTTTTCTTTTGAATTTTTCCTTAAATTAGTACTTCATAATTATTACTTAGGATGTATCTGCTTACAAAATAAAATCAAAACAATTCGAAAGCTCGTAAATAAAGTTGGACGATTATTAATTTATCTACTTTTATTAGAGGGGAAGCACAAATGACACAATTTTAAGATAGTTTAAAGTTAAAGAATTATGAAATCTAATACAAAAAATTTCAGTAATATGGCTTTAGATATTTTAATAACAATTTTAATTTTTCTTAAGAAAGGTGTTATAGTAAAAATAAAATACATTGACATGTTTCGGAACCGTCAAATAAGTTCCATAGTCATAATATAAATAAAACAAAATTTCAAAATATTTCTCGGACAATACAAATGACACGCGACAATGAGATATAAATAACAAAAAACACGCGCTATATTGCAAAAAGTTAAATTAAAATATAGACCATGATCTAAAACTTAACTAAAAATAAAATTTCAAACTATTTCACGGTTAATAGAAATGACACGCGACAAAGAGATATAAAAAAAACACCAAAAAACACGCGCGCTATTGTAAAAAATTAAAATAAAAATAGACCATGATCAAAAGAAATTCCAACTTGGTTCATCCCATTCAAGCCCTCACGAGGAATTTATTTATTAATTCTAACCATAACTTAGGAATTTATTTTTTTAATTTAATTTTTTGCAATAGAGCGCGTTTTTTGTTATTTATATCTCATTGTCGCGTGTCATTTGTATTGTCCGAGAAATATTTTGAAATTTTGTTTTATTTATATTATGACTATGGAACTTACTTGACGGTTCCGAAACATGTCAATGTATTTTATTTTTACTATAACACCTTTCTTAAGAAAAATTAAAATTGTTATTAAAATGTTTATATAAAAGGTGAATATTTTAAAATGTGATGATTTAAAAAATCAATTGGATTTAATTAACTTTTTATCATAGTTTTTTTGTCGATTCTGGGCTTTAGATATGTTACTTACTTTTATTTTTCGCCAATTTTAAGATTGTTTAAAGTTAAAGAATTATGAAACCGAATAAGAAAAAATTTTAGTAATTTGCGTTACGTTACCTTTACGATACGTTACTTTTATTTAAAAAAAAAAAAAAAAAAAATCTTGCTCCAATTTCGATAAGGAAATGCTATCACTGCAGTTAAACTAGATAAAATTAGTGAGATTTAAATTTTAAAAATTCGATTTCAATTTAACAACAACAACAAAAGAAGACTTTATTTTCTTTTATTTAATAACCAAATAATAAAGAAAACATAAAACAAAAATGAAATCTTCAATGTTCCGCTAAGGTATTTTAATTTCAAGTTGTTTTGTTCAGCAACTATGTAATCAAACTGTGTTTTTTTTTTTTTTTTTTTTTTTTTCACATCAATAGATCAAAACAAATCCTACTACATTCATTCCCTTCGAACCGCAACCGCATGCCGCGGCCGCGATCACCCCCTCCTACCTTTCCCCACCTGCAAAAAAATGGAATGATCCTGCCTCATAGAGAGGGTGTTTGTCATTGAAGGGCTAGTATAACTTAGAAGCCTTTTATTCATTATCCATATGAAAAAAACATTCTGTACTTTTTTCAGGTTTTTTTTTTTTTTTTTTTTTTTTGTGTGTGTGTGTGTGTGTGCCCGTTTGGAGACATTCCTTGTATGATTAGAATATCAAGCCTAAAGTGCGACTGTTTACATCCAGAGACGTAACTGATAAGTAAGCCGTCAAATTTGAAGCTCAAATGATTTTAAAACTATAAAATTAATATATATATATATATATATATATATATACCGGGTGTCCAGTAAATGACTGACCCATTTTGAATGTAAATAAAAATAATAATAAATAATAATAAATATAAAAATAATATATAAATTTTTTTATATATTATATGCAATACTTTAGCAATGTTCATTAAAGAAATACAAAAGACTCTTGAAACCGAAAGCCTCTCACGGCTATCGGTAAAAATATTTAGGATTCGGCGTTTGTTACTTTTGTCAATAAGTGTAATTTGGCTATTAGTTTAGCAATTTGTAAAATTTGGCGAAATTGGTCGACGGTATAACAGAGTAGTACTGTCATTTCTATTGGACGCTTGGAACCGAAAAGACCCTATTCTTTTCTTAAAATTCCTTACAATTTTACAGCGTTTATAGAAAATTTTATGACAATGTTATTATTAGCATTGTTTATTTCACTCAATATTTTATAAGCGGCTTTTTCGCAATTTTCTTAATAAATAGCTAATATTGCTTACTTTACATTTCGATATCTGATATACAACAACATCTATATTCTGCTTCATTTCCCTTCATAAAGGCTTTAAATAGAGTCATTCAGGGTGACTTTGATCTGCATTTTCCCTATTTTCACATGCCACACTTTTATTTTAACAGAATTGTCACAACTAGGGGCATAAAAGTGAAGAAATGATCATAACTTATTGTATGACTATCAAAAATAAAGATTAATAATGATAAAAGCAATAATAAATGAAATTTAACCTGGTTTAAAATTTTTCAGCCATGTAGGGTAACTTTGCACCACATAATAAATGTAATTTGAAGTAATTCATTATAGAAAAGTATTATAAACTAACTTTGAACCCTCCAAAAATTATTTTTCCATGTTTAAAGACTCCAAATTCCTAACATCACAATATTTGTATAATTTATAATATTACAATAAACATAATGGATAAGAAAAGGAAAAAGAAGAAATCTATGAATATTTTGAAATTAAAAAAGAACTGTTATTCATATAAAGCATAAGAATGCAGTGGAAAACATTTTCAATGTTTTAACTCAATAATATATTCATAGTTATACTAATATACACTACTACTAGTATTATTCTATACGAATAAAAGATGTTGAAGTATGAAATCTCAAATTTGAGAAGCTCCGCCCCAAGCACCGCCTTTAAATGAATTTCATGTATTTTACAGATATTTGTGAAAATATTTACATGTTGTATGTAATGCGCATTTTCAGCATTTATATAATTATTTTACATTTAAATTATTTATACATGTGCTATTATGGGGATTTTTTGACTGTAGTATTTGTAATTGGTAAATTATAAACATGAGTATAACTTTGAGCCAGTTCAAAATTTTATTGAAAATGATAGTACCTTCTTATTTTATACTGTATTAACAAATAAACCAATAACCAAACAATCACAAAATATTAACGCATTTACAACACTTAATAATATATCTGATAAATGAGTACATTGTTACTGACTATAAAAATATAATTGGATTACAACATCTTTAAAACAGCATACAAAATTAAGCCCCTGCTCCTTCATTTAAAATATTTATTCACTTTTACCTTATTTATCTCAGTTAAATTCTTGGGGTATAGTGGACTTGTAAATAAAAAATTGGAAAAGAAATTTTCTTGAAAGAAATTATAAAACGTTACTGTGTGAATTGAAAAAATTAGTAACGCTTTAATATATTGTGATCCTCGGGAGATTTTAAAACAGCGCAATATACGGAGAGAATCCTTGTAACAACGTGAGAGCACCGAATGTCTACACGTTAAACACAAAAGAGATAATAAAACGTTAAAAAATATTCAAAATCGCATGTATACATCATTGATTTTTAATTATAATTGGTATTTTCTGAATATAACAACTCAATAATGTTTTATTTATTTATTTATTTATTTATTTATTTTTATAATCTGCTTACCAATGGACATTAAAAACCGACAATGAACTGACTGCATTTCAATTATATGTTTAAATTTTCTCATTTCAAAAATTTCATATGCTTTTTTAAGGAAAATGAAACAGCATTCGTCGTTCTCTATTTTGACTATTATCTCCTTGAACTGCAGAAATGAGTTCTGCATCAATCGGATTTTGAAAAATACGTTCCCTGTCGTCAAAATGTATGTAAGGAAATGCCGCTCTGATGGACTTTTTGCAGCTCATGAAGTGATATGACAAATGTTTCAGCGTGCTTGTTATTTATGTTGACAAATAAAGTCGTGTCTCATCTTTCATTCTCATCATATTGTTTGACTTATATACAATATTTCTATCCATAAACTCCAAGGTAAACTTATTTTCAGATACCCCCCTCGTGTGTAAAGAAATGCCGCTGACGATTCCATACATTCTTTTATCAGTTAATCAGAAATTTATCGAAGGACAACGAAACACGAGAGAATCAGCCAAATACGCAATGTAACGAAAACTCACCTTCGTAACATGGCATAGCTCATTAATACTGTTGAAATTTGTACAAAAAGTTCTAATATCTTATTTTCTTAACAAATTAAAGTCGTTCCAAACGATTTGGCATGAACACTTTATAAGAACATACAAAGGACATTATGAACTGTACTGTAAAATTACTTATGTTAATTTTGAATTTTATTTGGTGTAAAAGTTTATTTTTTTTTTAATTTCATATCGGATGCTAACATGATTTTTTTTTCCTAATTCGGACAGTCTATCCGAGACAAGTACTTTTTTTTGAAAAACCTGAAAAAATTCCTTTACATTTTATTTAGGTTCAGGAATAGCATCTGTTAATATTGGCTTATTTTTATTTGTTTGTTTATTTACTTTAAAGTAAATTTATTTCAGAATAAATAAACAAAATAAATAAACAAACCGCAATCTTAGGTAATGAAACGTGGGAGACATTCCCGCCCAGAGCAGTTAGATGTGCCCCCCTCCGGACAATTGTAAATTTTGTGTTTCTAATGGGCAAAAAGTGCAATTTGCCTACCACCGGAAATCAATAATGTCCCCCGCCCGGACGTCGCAAAAATCGCTCTCGGTGGAAAGAGTCTGAATTCAACATTGTGCGATATACAAACTAAGAACGCTGCCAATTTTCTAAAAAAAAAAAGTCCCGCAGTGGTCTTGAAATTAACTTTGCATTTCATTTTGCTTTTTAACAATAAATTAAAATCAGTGTTCACTGTTTTCTTAAAATAATAATAAAAACAAAATTATATAATACTTTCGGTGACTACTCATACAATTTTTATTTTATGATATGACATCATAAAATGAATTTGAAATAAAAAGACTCCAATTTAATGTTAAAAAAATAATTAAAGAAAGAGAGAGAGTGAGAAAGAAAGGGGAAGGGTTATATATTTTAATATTAAATATTTGATTTATATCATATCATAAGCGAGTGAATTTGAAATAAAAAGACTTCTTAAAATAAAATAATAATGATATAAAGAAAGTGAGAGAGAAAGGGAGGGGCATATTTTATGACACCATATGACACCATAAACTATTGAATTTTAAATAAAAATTCTTTAAAGTAAAGTAAAATTAATAAAAAGCGAGAGAGAGCGAGTGAGAAAGGGTGAGGAGAGTATATATTTTGATACCAAATATTTAATCAATATCCTTCAACATTGCAGTTATATTTAAGCACATGTGTGTACGTGTACTTCAATTTACGCACCATGAATTTTTTTTTCTTTGAAAACCTGAAAAAAAAATCCCTTTACACTTTATCTTGATTTAGGAATAGTATCTGTAAATATTGGCACATTTTTATTTGTTTAATTATTTACTTAATAGTAAATTTATTTCAGATTTACCTATATGCAGTGCAACAAATTGAAAAAATTAGGGCTAGTCATAGAAATATCATATTTAATTATTAATATTATTTAAGGGTGTTAAAAAAATTCTTTCTCAGGTTCAGCAACTGAAAATTTCCGGATACATTTTTATAGCCATATCACACGGGAGTCTTTCGCACAACTTTTCCCCTAACAGAACATTTCAATGAGCAAAACTTGATTAACCTTGATGAAGGAGAGAATTTTACTCGTTATTTTAGCTCACCGAGCGTTTTCCGTGTCTCCCGGAAAATGTTCAACGTTCAGCCAGTGCTGATCATTTGAACCAATAGGAGCGAAGCTCAGGTAACCCTTCCGGACAATGCACAACAAATAACCCTACGAAAAATTCGAAGAATCTGTTTACTGAGTACGCAGTGGCTGGGAGAACATGTTGTGTTAAATGATTTCTGAAATGTTTGTTCTTTATCTTTCTACGTGTGATACCGCTGTTAGACTCATTTTTTAAGGTGTAAACATGAAATTAGCTGAAGCTCTTTTTGAAAAAATGTATAATAAAGAGGCTTTCAGTTTTCGCTCAATTAACTAGAATTTGGTTTATAAACAAGTATTTGTTCAATAAAATCTTTTTTGTTTGTTTGCTTCCGGAAATCCCATTCAAAACGACAATTTTGACAGCAGTTTTAGAAATATTTGTTGCCTTTAAAATATATATATATATGCCTAGAAGCACAGCGCATTATGTAGTTTTTGTGTAAGAGAATCCTCTATTTTGACACTTTTGAGAGCAGAAATGAATTTAAAAATAAACCTGAAAATATGCTGTTTAGATTTTAAAACATCCTGAAAAACTCTTAACAACAACAAAAAAAAAATCTGTTTTTTAATATATCATTTTTGCATCTTGTTAAGAAATCCAAGAAGTCCCCCTAGGATCTTAATCATAATAAGATTTTGAATTTATACTTAATAAAACAGAAAAGGAGAGAAAAAAAAAATACAATTACTTTCAAATGAATTTAGGTACCAATTATTTTCCAATACCATTGGGTAAATTTTATTAAAATACGTAAAAAATTTCTTTAAAAAAAACCCTTATAGATAGTCACAGATAGTCTCATAGATATATTTTCTTTATTATTATATTAAAAAATTTTTTACCAAGTTTTGCATTTACAACTTTTTAAATAACCTATAAATTAAACGGTAATAAAATAAAACGGTATAAGATTGAATTGGTGTAAATCAAGACGTTTATAGAACGAAGAAATTTGGAAAAATGCATTATTTAATGATGAAAGTATGTTTTGTGTTTCATATGGTAATTAAGGTATTCGAGTCTTGGAGAATGAAGCAAGAAACATTTGATAAAAAATACCTTAAACGTTTCATAAAATTTGCTGTTAGTGTCATGATTTAGGATTGCATGAAACCAGAAGGACCTAGAAAGTTATGCATCGTCTAAGAAAAAGTCAACTGTCAGAGATATAAATAAATTTTGGAATATTACATGATAGCATCACCAGAAAATTTACTTGAAGATGATTTTATCTTTCAACAACAAAGTTTAACGTCACCGCATACCTCGGTGTCAATTAAGAATTCGTTCCGCCAACGTAAAATTAAGGTACATCCTTGGCCACCAAAATCAGACCTTAATCCCATCGAAAACTTATGATGTATATTGAAGAAAAGCTCCTTCAAGTAAAGCTGAGTTAGTGGCACTTATAAAGTCTATTTCGGCTATTATTGATAGAAATGTTTGTAAACACTTTGTATATAATGCAAGATCGATTGTACGCTGTTTCAAAAATTAAGGGGAATGCTACAGAATTTTAATTACTATTTACTTCATATTCATAAGGTAATATTGTTGCGTAAAATAAAATATTCTAATATTTTGAACTAATCAAAATTTTATTCTATTATTTTGATGTGTTTCAGAAAGTATATACCTAATTTATTGTAGTGTATTTTATATTTAGTGATTGTCGAAATCTTATTTAAAGATTTCAAATATACTTTATAAGAAATATAATTGCCTTTACTTAGCATTAAAAATAAATAAATGAAAAATATTTTTTCTTATTACTTTTTCTTAATTATTCTAATATTTTGCATATCAGCTGTACATGAAAATGTAATATGCTCCATTTAAATGCTTATAAAAAATTTTAAGAAGAAAATTTAACAAATATGTAAGATTTTTTTGCAAACAATTTTTTTTTTTTTTTTGCTCACTTATAATATTTTTTAAAGCGTTACTTCAAATAAGCATTTCTTATCACGTAAGATAGTGAGGTACAACTTAACCTTTCAGTTCATATCAATTTTTCAATTTCGGAGAAAATTACTTTACAGAGAATTAAAATAAATAAAAGCAACTATCAAAAAGATTTACATGAAGTTTTACAGAAATCTAAAGAATATGTCAAAAGTTATTTGTTAATTAACAAAAACACACTAAGAGATGGAAGATGTGTAATTCTTTATTTTATTATTGAATGCTTAAATACAAGAAATGTGACAAAAATAAGTGAAAGAGCATATACAAATTTTATAATGAATTTTGACAGCAAAAATTTAACAGATTTTCAGGAAGTGTCTATTTGGTATGAAACAAATAATGTTTTCTTAGATTGCTATTCCTAGAAAATGCTTTGGAACATGTTTCACAAACAAATTGCTTTTTTTCTGTATGCGTCAAAAGATGATTTCTTAAAGTATTCTTATCATTAAATTTTTTGGAACATACTTCACAAACAAAAGGTCTTTCTGCTGTATGCGTCAAGAGATGGGTTCTTAGAGAACTAGTCCGAGAAAATGTTTTGGAACATATTTCACAAACAAATGGCTTTTCTTCTGTATGCATCGAGAAATGAGTTCTTAGATGACTATTCCGAGAAAATCTTTTGGAACATATTTCACAAACAAAAGGTTTTTCACCTGTATGTGTCAAGAGATGCTTTCTTAAAGTACTCTTATCATTAAATCTTTTGGAACATACTTCACAAACAAAGGGTCTTTCTCCTGTATGCGTCAACAGATGGGTTCTTAGAGAACTACTCTGAGAAAATTCTTTGCAACATACTTCACAAACAAAGGGTTTTTCTCCCGTATGCGTCAAGAGATGGGTTCTTAGATGAACATTCTGAGAAAATCTTTTGGAACATATTTCACATACAAAAGGTTTTTCTCCTGTATGTATCAAGAGATGTCTTTTTAAAGTATTCTTAGCATTAAATGCTTTGGAACATACTTCACAAAGAAAGGATTTTTCACCTATATGAATCGAGACATGTCTTCTTAGATCAGTATTACGAGAAAATCCTTTGGAACATATTTTACACAAAAATTGTTTTTTAACTGTATGAATTAAGAGATGGCTTCTCAGAATACTATTCTTAGAAAATGTTTTGGAACATACCTCACAAATAAAAACTTTTTCTTTAGTTTCAGAGGAGGCATGTTTTTCTTTTTCAGGAATAAGATGGTGTTCACCAGAGAAAGGTTTTTCTTCTGTAATCGATGACATTTTCTTAAGTGAAATAGTTTTATTTCAGAGGGTCACAGAAACTCCTCTAAAGTATCAGTATGAATAAACAGTCACTATTTTCATCCAAGGAAATGATTTTTTGCACTTCAGTAAAAAAGTTTTATCCAAGTGTGAAACTAAAAGCAAAAAGAAAAATAATAAACAACTCACTGCTTAATAAATAGCACCAAATTTAAACTTTAAATTAAATATTAGATGTTTCAAGTTTCATTACTTTTGTATAAAATTCATGCATTAAAAGTTATAAGGAATAATTAAAACTTCAGAAACAAATTTATTTACAAGAACTATAAGTTTGTACGGGGATTCACAGTTGTAGGTTTATTGTGCTTATGTCTCAATGCATCTGGCAGGAGAGGTATCATGCTCCTCGAATGGGAAATTACTGCAGGCAAGACACATTTGTGCGCTTTTTTGTGCCTTTAATCATAATCATTTTTAAGAGGAACGAAAACATTCTACTAGTGATTAAAATACTAATATCAATGAAATTTCATCAGATAATTTTTCAAAAATTGTCATACAAAGGAAAAATTTATCGGATATAAATGAGTTAAATATACACTAAATGTCCCATATTAAATATTAAAACAATATACTGTAGAGGTCGCACAAGGGAAGAGCAGAAGTTTATTACTCAAAAGGTAATATATAGACATGTCAAACATTCCTAGTATTCATTTGTCAGAAAAACATAAATTTATCATTCTTAATGTAATATCCTTTTAATTAAAAAATTCAATTATTCTACCAACTAACCATTTTTTAGACGGTATTTTTTCCTGTCTTATCAGTACCAAATTTTCTTTTTGTACATCATTCCTATTAAGTTTCCATTTTCCCCTGTGCTAGAGATTATTCAAATAATCTCATTTTCATAATTTCCGAAATCTTTGGCTAAATTTCGTTATTTTTTGCCACTTTCACAATCTGTTTTCATTGATGTAATCCAAGTGTGATTTGGAGATCGAAGTGGCAGGTGTTCGTATGAGAAAAAAAAAGGAAGGGTTAATGTTTCGATAATCTGGTGACAGTGGGGTAAGAGAACATGAATTTTAAACTCCCTCAATTTTAGCTATATATTCAAAAAATCTTCTAACGTTAGTTTTGGTTAGTTATTACCGTTTTTAAGTAAAACTTAATTAATTTTTCTCCTGATTCCCAGATGACACCAAAATTTGTGGATTTGGAAGGAGGGAGGGACAAATTTCTATTGGATACCTTTACAGCTACAGAGATTAAGAAGCTGTACAATGACGTATGGAGAAGTAACAATGTTTTTTTCAAATCAATCTCTGCTCAAATGAAATAACTTTTGAACATTTGCATCTTCTGCCAAACACGTTTTAAGCTGACTGTTTAACACCTGAATTGTCATATTAGATATCTACGTACATGTACATTCTTTGAACACAAGCATACATAGACTATAACATAAATTTTATTTAATACACTCTTCATTTTTTTTTAATGTAACAAAAATAGGTCCACAATAACTTAAGTCAGTTATGGAAAATGCACAAGTTTGAGTTATAAAGATCTTCAACAGTATATTTAATGAAGAGATTCCATATTTTAAGGCTTTATCTTACACATTGTATGGATTATAGTTTAACCATAAAACATTACATGAAAACTTCACCAATGTTTGAGAGAAGATTGAAAACAACATTTTTTGTTAAATTTATTATTATTACAAGCCTTTATTATCTAACATGAATTCAAAATAAATGATTTGCATTAAAAAACTTTTAAATAAATTTTCATTTTACTGGTTGAAGGTGGTTATAAATATGAGTTTGTTCATTGTCACTTTTCTGAATTTGAACCCTCTACCTCCAATAAGTCAACTTAAAAACTTTTATGAGTATAACTTAAAATGTTCGTATACTAATCGAAAAACATTTTTATTAAAACTTTTTAGTTTATTTTGTAAAATATAAGTTTAAAATCGTGCTTTTGATCACCTTGAATTCTTCTAACAACAAGGCTCCTGCACACTCATTTGTTCATCCCCATCACTCCTCCGATCCTTGCACTTTGTTTTCAATCTGCTTAATTTTAGTACATATGCAACGAAATTCACTCTTTATATATCATATTAAATGCTATCCATATTTAAAATGCAATATTGGAAATAATAAATAATTTTTCTTATCATTTATGAATCATTTTTTAAATATGCTAAATATTATAAAAAAAGGGCACTTATTAAGTTGTTAGTTTGTTTACCATAAGCTTACGTAGCAGGAGAGGGGAACATAGCGCTTTAGTTTCTGATCTATGTCAAAGGAATTAAAACAAATATGTTGACCATTTTCAAGAAATGCAAACCGCAATTTTGATTGAGTAATGTCAGTTGTTATTATGTTAAATAGGACCGAAAAAGATTCAAACGATGAAAATTGACTCATTAACTTACCGTTCGAATATACCAGAAAAGCAAGCAAAACACTATCAATTGGTTTTTCACATGACATTGACATCAAACCAATACTATCCTCTGTGTAATAAGCAGAACTCAGATAACTATGCTGTGATGGACTTTAATCTTTATGAATAACTGCTATTATCCACTAGTAATGAGCAAATCTGGAAAATTTGAAAATCAATAAAAATCTACATGATATAAAACTGCATTGATGACAATAAGAATTGATTCCCATAATCTATTATAGATATTTCAATTTTCACATTCACAGAGATAAGCTCAAAATTAATGTTTCACGATTCTCAGAAAAAAAATGTTTGACAATTTCGATTACGAAATATCAAAAATTTTTATGATCAAATGGGCAACTTTGATAAAACTTTTCTCAAATAATTAGAAAATATTTGTAAATTTCCTGCTGACTTTCCCTGTATATTTTAAAAAATTATATACTTTCTCTGACAACTTTAAGAATTCGTATCTTTCCATATTTTATATGAATTTCTATGTCACTAGGAGTCCTGTATTAATGTTTACGGTAGCCGGGGGGACATCCCCCCGGAAAATATGAAATTTTGTGTTATCAAATGTAAAACAGTGCAATTTCGCCCCGGAGGCACAGCAATCCCTTCCGAAGAAAAGGGTCTGAATTCAACACTGAAATAACGCGTCTAATTCACTATCGCTAAGATCGTTGAGATAATAACATGCAGGCCATTCTAAAATTCAACTGACAAATTAAAAAGGGATGATAGAAGGCATCAATATGATGAAAAATTACCATAGAACATAGGGTGAGAAACCATGTATTTAATTAAAAATACAGGGTATTTCGCTCTAATTCAATTTGTGTGAACAGCAATAACTTTTAGAAAAATGAAATATATTATAATAAAACTTTTAAAGACATTCTCACCTTTTTTGTAAATGTGATTATATTGAGAAAAATTGATAGGAGTTTCAATTACAGATTACATGGATGAGCAATATGCCTGCCACTCCACAAGTTGGACCTCGATTGTTAGTTCATATAGTATTATCGATTGCTTAAACAACCTGTTTTTCAAGAATTCTTCATCGTGTTTAGAACATTTCACACAAAATGAGATTCATGATGATTGCATTCCCACTGTAATGTTTTGATTTTTCTCAAAATTATTCCCGCCAATGAAAGTTCAGTTAGAATGAAACACACTGTAATTGTGACACAATATAATCTCATGTTCTATAGTAACGGCAAAAGTAAAAATAACGACACATGAAATTTTGTGTCATCATTTTAATGCAAAAGTTAAGAAGAAATATATTTTACCATTCATTTATCTTAGCAAAC
This sequence comes from Maratus speculifer, assembly GCA_964019185.1. Classification (NCBI taxonomy): domain Eukaryota; kingdom Metazoa; phylum Arthropoda; class Arachnida; order Araneae; family Salticidae; genus Maratus; species Maratus speculifer. Next base: position 38,166,488 of record CAXHSM010001376.1, read on the forward strand.
AGGTTGGGATAAACACATTAACATTTTAAAGGTAAAACTTAATTTTATTTCTCATACATATATTTTTTTTACGATGGACCAGATTTATATATATCATCTTCATCTGGTACTACCTCTTTTTCCTGCTGACCAATTTTTCTAAACTGTACACCAAATTACATGAATTGACATAATTTTTATATTAAATAATGAAAGAATAAAGAAATTAATTATCCTTCTTATAAAAATATAAATAAAAAGTCCTATTTAAAATATTTTGATAACATAACAAATATGGGTACAATACACTCCCTCAAATCTGCACAGCTTGTGACCAGAGGTTGTGCAGATTTTAGAATTTTGTGGATTTCAGGTCATTGCTTTTTTTACATTTTTAAAGTAGTAATTTAAATGTAATAATTAATGCAATTGAGGTTATAATAAATGCTTATAATATAGTTGAAAATGTAATAATTAAAAAAAGTAATAAAAAAAAATTAAAATGTAGATTTTTTTTCAAATGATTAAAATATTACAAACAAAAGTCACATAAATAAACAATAATGTATAGTTAAGTATTCATTTATAAAGATGTGATGCTTTTTTTCCTAAATTATTCAATGAAACCTACCCCATAAAGGTACACTACTAATTCACAAAAAAATCATAAAATAAGAATGTTGTATTTCAAGTTTAGCCAGATTTAATAATCAAAAAAGCTTAATTAATGCTTAAATGCATTTGGCAAAAGATTGTAATTACCAGTAATATCAGCAGTATCTTGAACTTTTGAAAAATAAATTTATCCTCCCTTCATGAAAAAAACATGAATCAGTCATATTAAGGAATATTGCAGATTAATACAGTAGGCTCTCTCAAATTCGGACAGCTTGGGACTAGAGATTGTGTGGATTTTAGAATTTTGTGGATTTCTATTTATTGCTTTGTTTACAATTTTTAAACAATAATTTGAATGTAATTAATAATGCAATTGAAAATATAATAAAACATTAAAATAAGTGATAACATAACATAATAAAGTAAACATTAAAATAAGTAGTAAGTATATATTATTATAAAGTGTTATACAGGGTGAGTCATAAATATCAAAACAATAGGCTATCTCCTTAAATATTGCCCATAGACCCATACTTCCAATTGCAAAAATTCATAAAAAAGGTGACTTTTTGATAAGATAAGTTGCAACTCCATAGGGGGGGGGGGGGTCTATTTGAAAAATTACGAAAATTAACTTTTTATACGACCCTCGTAGGATAAAAATTCCAATTAGGAAAACTATACTTATGCAGTCCTGAATAAGACACAAAAAGTTGCATCTTCATATCTTCAAAATTCGCAGAGTTATAGCCGTTTGAATTATTCATCAGGTTTTAAGGGATTAGACACAAATTGAAATGCGCGCAATTCAAAAGACAACGTTACTTTAACAGTTCTAGGAAACGTGTAAAAAATATATCTTTTGAGTTAAAATTATTTTTTTCTTTTTTTATGATGATTAGCCATATAATTTGCTAAGAAAATCACATCCTAAAATTTATCCGAAAATTTATAAAAATTTCATATGGTTAGTACTGGTTAAAATGGGATAATTAAAAATCATTATAACTCGAAACATTATTTACCGGATTTCAGTTTCTTTCCATTTAATTAGAGATGAAAATCTGATTTTAGTTTTGTTTCGGGGTTTTTGTTTTTCAATATTAATTTTAAAACTATTAAAAATATTTATTGAAAAAATAATATAACTTAAAAAAAAATCATATTTTCAAAAGTAAATATTTTTTTCAATTTTGCCCGAAACAAAACTAATGTAAAATAAATTAAAATGACATGTTTCAAATTTGTACTTTTTTCTTTAAGAATTCTTAACTTTTAATAATTTAAGGACAAGAAATAGTCGGGAAAAAATTCATTATGCAGAAAACGAAATGTACTGTTTTATTGCCCGTCAGTTATCTAAAAGAATGCTTTTCTAAGTTGCAGATTAAGTCTTTTTTAGAAATTTACCTCTCACAACTTCAAGCATTCGATCGTACTGGAGAGGCTGTTAAAAATCTGTATTCTGGGCCCAGGCCGAGTCAAGACCGAGACGTTACTTTTTTCTGAACACTCGCCTATTTGGGCTTTTTGTATTTTTCATACCTGCTTTCTTTTTCCTAGGTCTGCGTTGGACGAAATTTTCAATCCTGATCTCGAACAATCCGTATTAAAATCACTGTCTCTGATTAACCTAATACGTGCTTGAAATAAGTAAAATTTGGTTCAATCAAAATTTTAACAAAAACCATATAGATTTTAAAATCGCTTTTATTTTACAAAAAAAAAAAAAAAACTTTTTTTTTTTTTTTTTTTTGGAGAATAGTATATTTAAATGCTAAATAATTAAACACAATAAAACCAGAGAAAAAAAATCTGCCTATAACAAAATTCTGTTTTAAACGGAAAATGTCTTGATCCATGCAAAATACATACAATAATACCTGAGAAAATAATAAACTCCATTTAACCCTCCTAGGAAGGGCATTTGTCTTTATGCATTTTTTCGTTCCTACGGGATTCCGTCTTAAAAGGTTTTACTGTATAACAGTTTTCAAATTCTATGACGCACGGGATATGGATTAGCGATATTAAAATATGAGTGAAACATTTACACATCAACAGAGATTCATTAATAAAATAACTATATCACAGCCTTTTTCGCTTCTTTAATAATAAAAAAGTATATGAAAAACGAAAAGCTATAATAAGTATTTTTGGTCAGAACTCCTTCATACAAAATAATTTTTAACCACACCAAAGTAAAAAACTATGTAGAAATTCACAGCTGAGCTAGGCTATCATTAAAACTTTTTTCTAGGCCGGTCTGGGTTACGGTTTTAACTTTTTTCCATGCCATGGAAAACTTTTTTTCCCATGGGTCGGCTTGGAACCGGACCTAAATATTTCGATCCATGCAGATCTCCAGTGGTGACGATCAACATAATTGAAACCAGATTTGAAAACAAGATTTGATTTAAATCAATACGCTGCTTTATTATGTCCAAATAAGAGACACTGTCTTAAATCGACATTTAATAATGGATAATTTGTGGATGATCCCTCAATTAGTTTGAAAATTAGTCAAAAATGCTTCGTTTACAAGCATGGTAAAGTGGTGTAAGTTGCGAATTTTGGAGAATTTTGAATTTTAATATCTCTGTCAGGTTTTTAGATAAGGAGATGAAACTTTTTTTTGTTCAATTTAGGAATGGATAAGGAATAATTTCCTAACTAGGAATTTTGCTCTACGGGGCACAGTGGGGCAAATTCCCGAAAAGCTGGCCAAAATATGAAAATGTTATTCAAATTGTACGAAAATTCGTATACAGGTGTTTTTGAGGATGCTAAGTAAGAATACAAAATTAAAATTGAAAAAAAATGGCGAATACAATATGGCGGTATAAAAATTAAAATGTCTCGAAAGTTATTCAATTTATATGCAATTTCGTAAACTTTTCAGGATGCTAATTAGGATTTAAAAGTTAAATTTTATAAATAAATAAAGTTACAGATTAAGAGTAAAAACAATAAAATTTAAATATAATTTAAAATTTCGAGGTAAACTTAAAATGGAATTTAAAAAAAAAGACATATTTAAACGAAGTTTAAGTACGTTAATGGAAAGTAAAACTATAGACTATTTAATTTTTATATTATTAAAATAAAAACGAAAATATATTCCAGAAATTAACCTTTAGAATCAACTGCAGTATAATAAAAAGATTCTTCAGAGATCATGGTGTCGAAATAGTTAGCATAACTTGTTGGCGGTATTGGAAGATCCTGAGACTCTTAAATCAATGATTTTAATTTCTTCTACGATAATTTACCTGAACTGGAAAGGAAAGAATCTGATGACATTAAAAGACGTAAAAATATCTTTTTTTTCTCGCTACTGCATGTTTACGATAAATCTTCTCGATGCCTTTTGATCAGTTTGTTGCATGATTCTTGAATATCTTATGGCATTTGACAAATTGGCAGTAATGAAGATAATGTTATTTCTTTGTCATTAATAAGTAATTTGTGTACTGAAGTAAGCATATAGAACCAGGTGTGCTGCTCAAATCTACAAGCTATTTGTAAGGGAAAATTTTCGAAGTTTATCAAATAAATAACATGGCTACAAGAAATTACTTATGGCATAGAAACGTTTAATCAAATCTTCGTATATGCTTGTTTAGAAACACAAATAGTTGCGTTTTCAAAGAATCGTTGAATTGTATTTCCGTCATTTGTGCTTCCAAATCTGGGTTTTAGATTCTCGACGAGAAGTCTTGATTGTAAACGAAATATTTTTTGCTTATTTCATTTTGCAATTTCAGTGTTCTTCTTTTCATGCAAAGTACGAGCTTTTCATTTTTTCTATCCAGTTGTCTGCCAGGTGTAAGGCCTCTCTAAACATCTTTGCATGTAACTTAGATATTCTGAATTCTAAATTATCTCAATCCACTTTTAATAAAAAATGTCAGATCGGTAAGATGCTGTTTTGATGCTGTCTGACATAGGTAGCAACGTTGAGTATTATACTAATTCGTTTTTAACGACTTTTCCTTTTGTATCAATGATTGTATTAAACGAAATAAGTTTATTCTGCTAGTATTTAATGCAATCCCATTCATTGACAGTTTTTTCCGTATTTCTTGAAAAAGAAAAATGGATCTTGATTGGCCTGATAAAATCAGTGAAATGAAGATTTCGATATTTTCAAATTGACGTTTCATGAATTATTCGCAATATTTATGTATTCTAGTAGCACGGAAGAAAAGAAAAATATATTAGACATAATGCCATCTTCATAGCTAAATATTTGTTTAAATAGATGTGTCATCACATCCTCACTTGCAAATCAAATTCAAATTAATAATATAAACAAAAGTGATATTCATAGTGATTTTTACTCACATTAATGAAATACGCTCAGTAGTTTGATCTAGCAAATATAGCCATTGACAAAATAATTCTTCTAATTATAATCAGTGCTGTAATTGGGTGGGAACGTGTGGGAGCGCCGTTCCCAGAAATATTTGGTTTGTTATTGTAAAAAAAAAAAAAAAAAAAAAAAAAAAAAAATCTCGTACGAGCGCAATCTATTTTTTCTTCGAGCAAAACATTAAAATTTGCTAGCTATAAGGAGATCCGTTACCATTTATCGAAAAAGACGATATTTAGACCATACAGATGCTTTGAAGCCGCCCTTTGAATACTAGGCCAGACATTAAAATGGCGGGTGCCGAAGACGGATTTGTTTAAAAGTGTACATGGTCATAAGTTTAAGTTTTTACCCCAGTATTTTATGAAAGATTTCTTAGACTTCTTTAATCTTAGAAAAATAAAGCAAAAAAAACTTAAAATAAATATTGATATCAAAACTGAAGAGGCCGTACACATGCTGAAAAAAATCTGCCTTTAGTAGCCACCATTTTTTTTTTGGGGGGGGGGGGGTCAGCGCTGAAGACTAGTATTCAGGAGGCGGAGGTTCTGAATTGACATCAGTTTCCCTATTATTATGGAATAAAAGCAAGTTACATTACTATAAATAATTCAATACAATAATTATAACTGTAAATTTTTTTTAAAAATCTGGTTTTGGTTAAATGTTTCAAATTTGGCTTTTGGGGGGGGGGGAATAAATACGGTAGCATGATAATATATGAAAATTTGAGTTCCCACAAATATTTTTTTCCAACTACAGCACTGATTATAATAGAACAAACAAAATTACTACCTAGAAAGATAAGAAAATGTTATTCTACCAGATCAGTAATAGAGAATTATTTTCATTTTTTCATTACTAAGCTTACTTATCAAATTAATGTAATATTATGATTATAGTATTTATTTACAATATAATAGGAAATAAACTATTATAAAATTGAATAATTCAAAAATTTGAAAAATATTTATCAGCTATATTATGTGAAAAATACTTAATTTCAAAATTTTTGAGGCGGCCGAAAAAGTGGCATTTTTTCTTGCGGTTACTAAAATATGCGTGAAATGCAGAAAGGCAGTTTTTGGCAGCTGGTTTTTTATGAATCACCTGACAATAGCCCATTTTATTATTTCCATTAAATTTCATTGCGGAACACTGTGGAACATTTAAACTTTTTGATGTTTAAAAGCAAAAAAATAAAAAAAATTCTAAATTTTTTTTATCAAAAATGACAGTGAATTTATTAATTTTTACATGCTTAATATAAATTTTGTAATACATGCAAATAAAGTACATACTATCATAGTATGAATCCATTTCAAATCACTAAAATCGGATAATATTATAAAATATAGCACCTGTTTAGAGGAACTGTTGTTTTGCTGTTTTTGTTCGCTCTAAATGATACTCCGTCAAGCATCATTTTTGAAATGATGCTGCTTGTAAGGGCAAAGCAAAAATCTTTTTTTAAATACAGATTCTGACTCTCCAAACATTATTCTAGCCAACTGTACAATCGAAATTCCCTAAATCGTAACTTAATTTTTCGACTTTTGACCAGCTTTTTGGGTTTTTGCCCCACTGTGCGGGGGGGCCATATAAAATTTTAATTTTCGTATTTTTTCAAATAGACCCCCCCCATGGAGTTGTAACTTATCTTATCAGAAATTTCACATTTTTTTAATGAATTTTTGCAATAGGAAGTATGGGTCTAGAGGCAATATTTAAGGAGATAGCCTATTGTTCCGATATTTATGACTCACTCTGTATATCATATTATATCATTATAAAATAAACATTAAAATAAGTAATAAAGTAAACATTAGTTTTTTTATTTCATGTTTCGTCAGACTTAATAATCAAAAATGCTTGATTAATACATAAATATATTTAATAAGAAGACTGTGATTACTATTGATATCAGCAATATCTTGAATTTTTTTAGAAATAAATTTATTCTTTCTTCATGAATTCAGTAATATTAAGAAAAATTGCTACTTAAAGTACATATGAAATTGATATAAAACTAAGAAAGTCGAATTTTGTCCCTGTATATGAACTGAAAGTTTCATTGTTTACATCTGTAAATTGTGTGTGGATTTAAGGGAGTCTACTGTATCATGTTTAACACTTTGAGAGGCAAAGCACTTACATTCTTTATTCTTAAAATGGTGTAATAACTGAACGACATCAGAATTTAAAAACAAATTGGTTTCAAAAGAGATAAAAGCATTTCTTTACGTAATTGATAAAATTAAAATTTCCATTTGAAAATTCTGGTATTAATGTAGCATTTCGCAATTAAAACTAAGTGGGCTATATTTTATCCCACTGTCCTTCAAGGGGTTAACATCAGATAAATATGACATTTTTATAAGCATCCATTATTGGAATTTAATCCTATAGCCAGACGATAATATTTTGGTTGAAGTAAAACTCAACTAGTACCCTTCATTTGCATTATACACAAGAAGACCTATTATCCAGAATCCTTGGGACCGAGGGCTTTCCTGATTTTGGAATTTTCTGGATTTCAGATCCTTCTAAAATTTAACTCCCCTTCTCCTAGAAATATAGAAAAAATAAAAGTTTTCAAAAAGATAAAAGTAACAAAACTAAATCAATCCCATGTAGAACATGAATAAAACTTATGTTTTGAATATTTTAAAATTATATAAACACTAACTGTTGCATTAACTGATGATAACAATCAAAATATTTTTAAAAAAATGAAAGGGATAACTAAGATTCTATTGACAAGATTTACCTTTTATTTTCTTTACAGTAACATAATTTACATAAAAAACTTTGTTAGATCATTTATAATAAATTTTATCTATTAAATAATTTTGCTTGTGAACCATGCAGGAAAACTCTCTCCTTCCCCCCCCCCCCCCGATGATTTTTACTCTTTTTCATGAATTATGTTGGAAAAAATTATGAGCAAGCAGACTGTTTTGGAATATCTGAGAAGGGATGACAAGAATATAAACAGAAGATACAAAAAATAAAAATAAATAAAATAATCAGAACTTTGCTATTTTATGTGCATTCAAATAATACAATGGTGTAGTTATAATATTTTTTCAAAGGAGGTAGAGAAATATCTGACAATTTAAAAAAAAAATCTCAATATTAATTAATTTTAAACTAAAATTTGACAAAAAAGATGATTTTTTTCCTGATTTCAGGAGCAAACGTGGGGGAGCAGGAGTCTGTGTTCCCTCGCCAATAAAGTAACTTATTTCATTGGTTGCACATTCAAACAATAGATTGAAAAAATATATATATAAATCTGTAAAATTTTTGAAAATTTTCAGAAATTACAAAACTTTAGTAAATATTTACAAATTTAGTAAATTTTTGAATATTTTTTTTACGGATTTTAGAGTTTCAGATAATAGGTTCTCTACTATATAGATCTTGTACTACATTTTTATTTTTAAATTGAAACATGCAATAGTGTTTCAAAAAAAAAAAAATAATAATAATTGTAGAGAAAATAGGATAGAGAATAAATAATTGTCCAAACTTAATTATAAAGTATCATTACCACATAATTAACATTTCAATAGTTTTTGACACAAGATATAATAGACTGAAATCTGTAGTTACAATAATCAAACTACGATATAACAAAAAGTTGAGGAACATTCTGTTAATCTCATATAAGAAAATTTGATATTTATGCGTATATTTTTCAGTGGCGTAGAAAGCATGGGGTGGTCGTCGCCAGGTGTCACCCTCTTGGGGGTGACACCAAATCTTTATTTGAAAAAAAAATTTATATAATCTTATAAGATTTTGGAAAGGAATTCTCAAATAAAATGAAATTTTTAGTGCATGGCGTAATGGAGTTAGTTTTCTTTTCTTTGAGAATGATAAATTTTATACAGATTGTTGTATCTAAATAAGACATGCAACAGGTAACAAAAACTTAACTACAGTAGAAGATCTATATAACGCAAACCTAAAAACGCAAGGTTGTGCGTTATATAGAATTTTGCGTTATATGGATCACATGTCACGCGTCATCAAATTTACCTCATAAATATAGACAAATATGTCTGAAACACATCAAAATACATTAGAATTACCTTTATACTGCATTCCTTATCCAGATTATAAATTTTTCTATTATTGCAATCATTCAACATTTTGTTAAATATACGTTTTAAAAATGGTCCAGATACACCTGGACCCAATTTATTCATTATATTGCTCATTTTCAAAAACATTTATTGTAATAATAATTTTTTTTCCTTTAAAAGTTCTAAATTAAGGAGGTAAAATTGTACTAATGCATTAAATTTACTTTTCAGACAGTAGCAGTTTTTTACAGTTTTAAAATTCAGGTGCTCCTTCATGGCAAAATTCATTGTTTGCATCTGAAAGGTTGTGGCGTTATATGGAGAATTGCGTTATATGGAATTGCGTTATAAAGATCTTCTACTGTATCCAATGAGTGGGTAGCAAAAGAAAATTTTAAAAGAAAGAATTTTCTTTGACATATAGACAGTATATTGACTTATGAGAAGTATGGATTAAAAAATGTGTCAATCCTGTTTTTTTTTTTTTTTTTTTTTTTTTTTTTTAATGCAGGAGGACAAAAGGTAAATAAGGAATGGTATTGTCATTTGTTATAATAATGTAGAATTGTGATTGAAAAAATATGTTGGATCCGAAGGGGGGGTGACACCATTTATATCCGCCCATTTATGTCACCCATCCTAGCTATGCCACTGATATTGTTTTTAATTTGTACACAAGAAAAATAAAAGAAGCTATTGCTAAGATTTGCAGCAGGATAATGTTATATAACAATCTTTTTTTTTATCATTACAGTCTTAGCGTTCTCTGGCAACTCATCTAACATTACGGAGATACAAAATTTCAAATTTTTAGCTTGAAGTGGCAACAGTTACTTAAACAACTGTAAAATTTTAGATAAATTTGATTAATGTAATAAAGTTACTTTAAATAGATGATCAATTCTTTAAAAACAATATTTAGTTTTAAGTATAATGAATTACACTCCAATTCAAACTACAGGTGCAATGTTATGTCAACTACATTTTTAAATAAAACATTTCAAGAAAAAATCTAATAAATTTTCTGTTTTTTAACAGAAAATCTCCATAATTTACTGTTAATAAAATAAAAGGGTTATATTTTTAAAAGTAAATATTTTATTAATGTAATAAAGTTACTTTAAATAGATGATCAATTCTTTAAAAACAATATTTAGTTTTAAGTATAATGAATTACACTCCAATTCAAACTACAGGTGCAATGTTATGTCAACTACATTTTTAAATAAAACATTTCAAGAAAAAATCTAATAAATTTTCTGTTTTTTAACAGAAAATCTCCATAATTTACTGTTAATAAAATAAAAGGGTTATATTTTAAAAAGTAAATATTTTATTATGATTTTTTTCCTTTTTTTTTTTTTTTTTTTTTTTTTTTTTTGTTCTAAAAAATCATTTTTGGAACACAAATTTGTAAATTCTCTTAACTGTTTACATTTGTAAAGTAACACGAAATATAGAAAATTGCAGATTATGGGTGCGCAGATTATAGAAACTTGACTGTATTTTATTAAACAGAGTGGGGTAAAATCATTGATATTTTAAAGCTAAACTTAACTTCATTCCTAAATTTGTTTATTTTTTATGGTTAACAGGATTTATCCCACCACATTCACCAGTATTACTTGAAATTCCTGCCAATCAATTTTGCCAAATTATACCTGTACAACTTACCAAATGATATTTGAAATTATACAAATTTATATAATTTCTATTTTAAATTAATGAAAGAACAAATAAATTAGTAAAATATTAATTAAACTCTCTTAATTAAAATCTTTTGATGATACAGAAAACATGGGTTACCATGTTTAATGTCAGATAAATATGACATTTCTGGTCATACATTACTGCCCTTTAATCTTACAGTTTGGTAAAAGTATTTTCATTGACATGAAAATAAAGTAGTACCTTTTATACTTATCAATAAGGGACACACATACATTGCTAAAATTCTTTCTCTTACCCTCCCCACCCTCTAATTAATGAAAAATGCCCCCCCCCCCAAAAAAAAAAAGAATTCTCAGCATGGCAAAAGTTAAACTTAACCTTAAATTATATACCGTAAAATACCGTTAATCCGCCCTTCCCGATCAAACGCCCCCTCCCCACTTTATAAAGAATTTGAAATTTTCAAAAAATCCCGAGAAAGCGCCCTCCCTCCCGATTCTCAAAGGCGATTGAGAGCGAGATCAATCATTTTGAAATGAACAAATCATGGATCTTTGATGAAATGCGCGTTTTTTCAAGATTTTTTAATTGATTTCATGCTTGTTTTGGCTTTTTTTTACTAATTTCTCCTTTTTTCTGCGTTTTTTCGACAGAATTTACGTTTAAAAAAGAAAAAAAAACCAAATTTTTTCAAGTATAAATATTTATGATTCATTCAACGATTCATTCATTTTATGATGATTCATTCCTGTAAATTTTGTTGAACGATCGCGAAAAAATCCCGTGTAAGCGCCCTCCCCTAACTATTGTACAATTTTTCTTTTCGTTTGGGGGGGCGGATTAACGGTATTTTACGGTACTTGTTCAATTACAAAAAAAAAAAAAAAAAAAAAAAAAAAAAAAAAAAAGCCTGGAATATATACATAAAAACAAACTTCAACAACATACATTTTCCCTGGCGAAATTAAACAAGAACTTTCGATAACTACTGTAAGTCAAACCATCACGTCACCAAATACATAACTAAACACAAACACATTTTTAAAAAATTACCCATCCAAAATACAATAATTTGGTGATAGTACTTTGATTGATATGATAATCAACTAGTACCCTTTATCCTTAACACTCAGAGACATAGAAATATTGCAAAAATCGCTTCTCTTACTCTCTGCATTTTGTAACTATCAAAAAATGATCCTCCCCCAAAAAGACTGTGTACTTTGCATGATAAAAGATAAACTTGCCTCAAAAAGGCCATAATATATGTTTAAAAAAATTTTTAACAACACCGATTTTGACTTACAAAATTACACAAAAATTTTCAAAAAATCGCTATTGTAAAAATTTTTTTAAACATATATTGCAGCTACTTTTGTGAATATAAGCAGTCTCTTATGAAGAGGATCATCTTTCAATGATTAATGAATGAGGGGAGTAAGAGAAACAATTTTTGTAATATTTGTGTGTCGCTGAATGATAACGATAAAGGGTACTAGTTCATTATCATGTCAATCAAAATATTATCACCAAATTTTTGTCTTTTGGATGGGTGGATTTTTTTAAAAAATGTGTTTGTGTTGTGAGATTTGTGTTTAGTTATGTATTTTATGAAGTGTAATTGATGTTATTTGTGGTATTGATGAAGTATCAATTAAATCATCAATTCACAAATACATAACTAAACACAAAAAGTTTTAAAAAAATTCAACCATCCAAAAGACAATAAACCATCCAATCTGATAAAACTAATCACAACTCCAAAACAAAACACAGTAGATTGGAAAAGAATTTAAGAAAGAAACTGGTAACAATAAAAACTCATTTATCGCTTTGGGAAGTGTCTTGCTTGTTCTAGGTTTCAGCCATAGTTTCTTAAGTGTATGTGTTCTTTTATGTAAATTTGGATAAACTTTATAGAGATACTTCGTCATACGATCAATTATTTAAAAAATATTTATTTTCAATGGAATAGAAAACAGTAAAATTCAGTTTATAAGCAACAAAATAGTTTAAAATTAAACTTTAAAAATAATTTCTTCAAATTAATTTTCTGTGTCCAGATTGAAATTGACATATTGAAAATACTTAAAAATAAATAATAACAGAAATTATCTGCTATATATAAAACTAGATTTCCGTCCACGTGGAATTCGGTTATATTGCGGTATAAAGCACAGCTATAAGAAAACTTCTCATTTCTCCATGGAAAAATGTAAGAAGCGTGATGTAACGCTGGATATGATTAGTTGTTAAACCAAAACTGAATGGTACACTATATTATATGTTTTAACTTGTGGAGCAGAAACATGCAGATTTTGGGCACTGGAAACCCGGGAACACGCTACATAGAGCTGACCATGCTGATGTTGAGCCTGTTGCGATAAACGGACTTGAGTACGAATATCATTCTCAGAAGCCCTCAAAGAAGCATGGTGAGTGGCTTCCTCCTCAAGTCTTTGCTGGTGCTGAGATGGTAGCTCAACAGCTCTCGAAGCAGCCTGGCGCTCTGCTTGTTCGCGCCTTCTTAATTCAGCATGGAGAGACGATTCTTGAGATCGGGCAATTTTCATTGCCCAAGCTTTAGATGAGGTGCTCGACAAATTAGATTTACATTTGCGAGGCATTGTGAAAATATGAGTAAACTATAAATCTAAACTAAACTAAAATCTCAAACTAAACTATAACAATCTAAACGACGAACAAAGAAACGTAATTACCTATCGAAAAAACAATAACTACTTTAGATATCTACCTAGAAAAAAAGCACTAACCTAACCTAACCTAACTATTATACAGCTACTGCACATCGTTACCACGTTTTAAAAACACCCAGCGCCATCTATCGCATACCTCAAGAACTAAATAACGTAACTAATACTTATACCAATTAGTAATTCGTTGACTTATAGTTATTTCAGGCTAAGTAGATGTAAAAAAAACATTTTAGACGATAAAACAAATAGTACGTCATCCCTCGGGAATTCCTCATTTTCGAGGATTCATTATCGTATCATTTAGCTTCTAAATTTACATGCTCATATTCGTTTGCAATATATAAGTAGATGTAAAAAAACACTTTAGACGATAAAACAAATTCTACGTCATCCCTCGGGAATTCCTCATTTTCGAGGATTCATTATCGTATCATTTAGCTTCTAAATTTACATGTTTATATTCGTTTGCAATATTTTATCTTGTTTTAAACGACACACAGCGCCATCTCCAATCCATCCATCAAGCAAACTATGTTTTTGTTTTCCCTCGGGAATATCAATTTTTTCCGGGATAAAAAGTACCCTATTATTTAATCCGGACTTCTAACTTTACGTTTGCAAAATTTCAAAGCAATCGGTTCAGTAGTTACGGCGTGAAAGCGGAACAAACAAACAAACTCACTTTCCGATTTATAATATTAGTAAAGATGTTTTAATAATTTTCTAAATGACTCAAAAATAGATCATCAAAAATGAAAGTTGCGATGTCATATATGAAATTTCGTGTAGTCATTATCAAATAGCGAATTGTAAAGTTTTTAGCTGAATATTAACAAAAAAAAAATTACCCTTGTCTCAGCATTAACTTATTTTAGGAAAAAGGTTAGGTAGCACGAATATATATATTTAATGTTACCTGATATTACATACAACGGAAAAGACAAGACGCCAATGAAAGAATGGTTCGTGAATTGAATGATAATTAGAAATTCATGATGGATTTCTTTTTATGTGATTCATTCTTCGTATTGGCTTCTGCGATAAAATGGTCGAAATGAGTAACTCGGATTGTAACAGAAACTAATTTTTTAAATCCGAGTCTGTCTTCTTTACTAAAATAAATTAATCATAAGATATGTTTCTTTAGTTATTCTTCTTTTAAAAATTCTAGAACTTGTTATTCAATCGTATGATGAAACAAAATTTGCAGTGTTGCAACTTTCAATTTTGCTTACAATTATAATCATATTCAGCATATAGATGAATGCTTTTCTAGTCAAATAGCAACTATCAGGTAAGTAACTGACATACACTATAAATAAAGTACAGTATAAAAACATTGCTTTAAATTATTAAGAAACCTTTTTTACTTTTATTGTTGTTAATATAATTTTCTTATATTCTAATATAAATATTTCAAAATGAAAGAGACATTTTTGAGGATCTAGAAGGAAGTTTTTACCATCATGTACTGTTTAATTTTTAGAAAAGCAAAAAAGTAAATATGCAAGAATATTGGTTATTTACATATTATCAGAGACTGGTCATGTACAATTTCACCCAGCATTATGCCAATTATACGGATTAAATTAACCCTTAATTTTTGACCCTATATAGAAAAACATAGCTAATCAGAAGTATAATGTAGTGATAATAATACATCACATGGTTTTTTTTTTTATTTATCATGGTTAATGGCTTAGATCCAGAAAACATTGGGAAAATAAAATACAGATATTAAAGAAAATGCTATATTATTTATTTTATGAATTTTTAAGCAACCTGATCCAAATTCTGAGTATATTGTAGTGATATAATATATGTAGCAATATAAAGTGTATAAATAGAATGTCATTACAAACAATATTTTTTCAGTAAAAATTTATATTGATTCTTGGATGATTAATTCACAGTAATTCATCAAGGCATATATAACTTTTGCATCGTTGAAATTAACTTTTATATTTTGCTTTTGGTTAAATCTTGACTAGGCTATTGCTGGTTGATTGTATTTCAGATCTTTTGTGTTTTGGAAACAGAAAAAGCTCCATAAGATATAGTAAAATGAAATACATACAAGTACTTTTTGAAAAACTCAGACTTACACTTTTTTGCTTTGGCTTAAATTTAATCATCACTCCTCCCATAAAATTGAAAGATCTAGTTTGTGCCAATATAGACCCGACCCCAAAATGTGAAATTTCTACATATCCAGAACAACATCCCCAGAATTTGGATTAGTTTGCTTAAAGAATCATATAAAACAAGTAATACAGTAGACTCCCTAAAATCCGTGAACGCCAGAAGTCTGTGCATTTTTTTTTTCAGATATAAACAATGAAATTAAAGATGGATGAATTTTCTCAATGTTTTATGGATCTAAAAATTGACTTTTACTCCTTTTTGATTCCAACTTTGTGACATTTGAAAAATAAACTTTAATAACAGTTTTTTGTATTCCCTGAAAAAGGCTGTGTTTACAGTTGGAAGTATTAAGAATTAAAGTAAATTAACATCTTTTAAAATATTTTTTGTTATCTTTTTAAGAAATTTACAAATAGTGCAATTTTAAATTTATTGGCAATTGTATTAAAATTGTGAAAGAATATCTTTACAAATTATACAATGCTACTTTCTTTCTCTTTTTTACTGTAAAATAAATTTCCAAAAACAGAAAAAGCTTTCATTTTCTAAAAATACAATAATGAAAAAAAAAAAGAAGAAAGTAAAATAAACCTCCTCCAAATCTCCTCCCTGATATTTAAATTAAAAGAAACCAACATCTGCCATACAAATGCCGTGGAATTGGAAAACCTTTTTATACTTCACAACCATCCCCTGCTCATATCCATTATTAGTAAACATATTTTTCTTTTCCATTTCAAAAAACTTGAGAACATTTTTTTTTTTTACTTTTCCATTCCAAAATACTGTATTTATCTACACAGAAAATTGCAATTATTTTATCACTCTGAAAGTCTGAAGTGTAAAAATGATCTGTGCTTCATACCAATAAAATAACTACAGTCAAGAATCGATAATCCCCAATTTTCTATGATTTGCGTTACTTTACGAATGTAAACAGTGAAATAAATACAGACAAAGATCGATAATCCGCACACACATAATCCACAATTTTCTGTAATCCGTGTTATTTTACAAATGTAAACAATGAAATAAAATGTTAAGAAAATTTACAAATTTGCGATCCAAAAAGAATTTTTTTAAAACAATTTAATAAAAAAATTGAAAAAAATCATAATATAACATCTACTTTTTTATATAACTGTTTTATTTTATTAACAGTACTGTATTTAAAATAACATATGTAATTATTTTTATTTAAATGCACATATATGTCAATAAAAAAAAAAAAAAAAAAAAAAAAAAACTTTAAAAAGGCCTTTTTTGAGATAGCATATTAAATTAATCATTAGATTTCAAATTTATATTTTCATATTATACTGATTATAGAATTGAAATGCTGTCTAGGAATAATAAAATGATGTATAATCCATAATACTCTATAATCCACAATATTCCATAATCCACACAACCGTTGGCTTCAACATGTGTGGATTATAGACCTTTGGCTGTAATAATCAAGCAGTTTATAAATCACCTAGATCCTATTAAACAAATTTATTCTCTAAAATATTGCTTTATATTTGTTTTTTTTTTAAATCATTAAATTAAGCATTAATTATTTTGATTATGTTGAGGGAAAAAGCATTGGTCCAAAATTCAACTAATCCAAAGTGCTATAAATTCGTTTCACTTGAGTGATATTTTTCTGTGTCTTAATTTTAGTAATTCTGTAATTAAAACTTTTAGATAAATTTTTATAAAAAAGAATTATGCGAATATACGAAAGAATAAAGAATTATTAAAATAATATTACAACTTCAGACATTTTTAAAGAATAAATTTAAAATTAAGGCATAACAAACACACTATATGTAGTTTATTTAAATTTGATGCTTGTCTTTATTATCATTCATTAATTTTAATTTTATAACCAAGGTTGAGAGAAGTAAAAGAAAAATCTATATACAGTAGACTCCCTCAAATCCGCATAGCTTGGGACCAGAGGTTTTGTGGATTTTAGAATTTTGCGGATTTCTGGTAATTGTTTTGTTTACAATTTTTAAACAGTAATTTGAATGTAATTAATAATGCAATCAAAAGTATAATGAATGCTTACAATGTACTAAAAAATTAAAATAAGTAATAAACTAAAATTAAAAAAAAATTAGATATTTTTTTAAATGATTAAAATACTAAAAGCAAAGGTCATGTTAATAATCATTAATGTACAATTAAATACTCATTATAAATATGAAATGTGTTTTTCCTAAATTATTCAATGAAACTTGCCTCATAAAAGTACATTACTAATTCACATCAGGATCATAAAACAATGAAGCTTTATTTCAGGTTTAGCCAGACTTAATAACTAAAAAAGCTTGATTATAATACATAAGTATGTGTGGTAAGATTGTGATTACCAATGATATCAGCAATATTTTTATTTTTTCAGAAATAAATTATTCTTTCTTCATGAGAAAACATTAATTCAATAACCTTAACAAAAATTACAAATTAAAAAATGTATGGAATTGATATAAAACTAAAAAAGTGAAATCTTGCACCTACATCTGAACTGACTGTTTCATTGTTTACATCTGTAAAAAATGTGCGGATTTTAGAGAGTTGCGGATTTGAGGGAGTCTACTGTATATCAAAAGAATGAACTTTATGAGACAAACAACTTCTTAAATTTTTACTTTTTATGTCATAAACTATGCTCCATCAAAATATCTCTTTCTTCTCAGCTCTTAAAAATGTTAATTTTAATAGGATCCATTTTTATTTGAAATGATCCGTCTTTGATCCAATTCTCGAAGCGAATCCTTTGGATTTATGGGAGGGGAAAACTATAATGTAGAAATTCACACAACATATACTATTGAAGTTCGTTCCAGAAAATAGATGGCAACATAGAAAACTTGAATTGATGTTTAATGTTGAATCGAAATGTTTTCTGATATTATTGCTTTCATCGTAAAATTGCGTTATATGGAATGTTGTATAATAATGATTCTTTGCATTATATTCCAACTTTTCCACAGTATCTTCATTATATTTACTTTAAAAAAGATTAATTCTATGTTTGTTTTGTTTATTTTTCTTATTATTCCAACAAAAAACAGAAAAACTAATAATCAACAGTGCCAATTATAGTGTCATAGTGAAGTTAAGCCTGTTGAATTCCCCATATTAAGTTTTATTTCGTTTGAAGGTAACTTATTTAAGGAATTGATATTTATATCTATTTAATGCAATTTTCTTAATTTAAAATTTATCTTATTTAGCAGTAATATCAAAATGTCTATTCTTTGTGCTTTTTAAAAAAGACCTAAAAAAACAAATGATTGTTATCTATGTTTTTCTGAATATAATTCGTAAGATAACTTTACCTATCAGTTTGATTGTGTTAAAAAAAATTTAACCTACTTAACATGTCCGTTGCTTGCTGTAAATGTACAGTTCCAACGCTCTTTAGGGTTTTTGCATGCGCTGAGCATTTTGCGATGAAAAAAATGGGTGTTGCTATTGGAAAATTTCGAGTTTCTGTAATTATAACCGTAACACGAGTGCTATTTTGTTGTCGTTCACAGAATCTGCCATTCAGAGAATCTCGAGCTCATACCTCTGAATAACTGTATCTGAAATTTCACTTTCATCAGTTGAATGAACTGGCCACTAGAGCTCCATATACCGGCAAAGTTTTTTTATGACCACCCTGTATAACAAACAATAGTATTAAGTAAAGCCTATGAAAATTCTGGAACTGAAAAAAAACTAATAGTCCAAGAGCAGACCGCACAAAACCTATGTCATCGAGCACAAGAAAAAATCCTTTATTTTATGGAACAGTAGTAATAGAGGAATAGATGATCCATGTCTGCCGGAAGAAAATAGGCGCATAAGCCAAAAATTGATACCACGAGTGGTTGACTTGTAGGCTTATCATTGTGTTTTTCTGTACCAAGTTTTCCATGTTTTCATGCTTTTGATTGTAGGATAAACCTACGAATCAACCACTAGTGGTATCAGTTTATGGCTTATGCACCACTTTACTTCCGGCAGACATAGATCATTAAATTCCTCTATGACTACTCTTCCATAACATAAAGGATTTTTTTATTGTGCTCGATGACAGAGGGTTTTCTGGGGTTGGCTCTTGGACTATAAATTTTAAAAGCAGGCTTTGCTTCTTTTTTTTTCTTTTGTTATATAATCGTATAAAGTGAAAATAATTTTCTTTTAAAACACATAAATAATAAAAGTGATTATTATTGAATATTTTGTATGAAATACAATTTATTTTGGTAAAACAATTGTGAGAAATCAATTTTTCTGATTTTTTCAAAAAAAATTGGAAAGAAAAAACACCTTTTTCTGCCATTTTGATTTTTTCGGAAAATTTACATCTGTAAATGGAAGAAGTTTAACACATATGTATCCAGGGCTCGAGATGAAAAAATTGATAAACTGGTAAGCGATTTCAAAGTTATTGTTGACTAGAAACTTTTTTGAATAACAGAAACCATACGAAAACAATTTAACTTGCTTGATGTGCCAATACTCAAATTTTATTCTATCTGGTACAGGGTTCGGTGATATATATCAATGGATATATATCATGATATATATCCGATATTTATTTTCAAAATATCAAGCTTTTTGATATTTTTGATATTTTCATATTTGATATTTATTTTCAAAATATCATGATTCTTGATATTTTCATATATTTAATTTTTATTTTCAAAATATTTTTAGTCAACAAAAGTCTAAATGAGCTCTTCAATTGTTATTAAAAGTTAACCCATCTGTAAATAACTAAAATATTAAAAACATGCTTACAAAATATCCCCCACCTCCAAAAACTATTTTTAGATTGCACCTGCTAGAATTGGAAAAAGGGGTGATGATTGGCTAATCTGAATTGCTCAATAGTCAATCAGGCAGTGTAATGTATAGGCATAGAATAGACATGTTTTAAGAACAAAATTTTACATATGTTGCAAGTCTTTGCTGTGCTGTCATTATTTTGTTCTTGTTGATATTATATTTAAATGATATAAAGCTTAAAAATTTTATTAAAGTTTTTATTGCAATCACTATGCCAAGAATAAAAGATCCTATATGGAATCATTTCACATGTAAAATTAAAGAAGGAAATAGTGGCAAATGGGCCATATGTAAGATGTGTGATAAAGAAATGCAAGGAATTCCAAAAAGGATGGAGAAGCATTATGAATTGTGTTCTTCTGCTCAGATTGATAATACAGGTAATTACACATTTTTCTGTTTTATATTTTAATATTTTCTTTAAAATATGGTTATTCAATCTTTAAGGCTGCCAACAGTTACACATTTTAGAGTTAACTTTACATCTCTACATTAAAAATACGGATAAGATTTTATTACACATTACTCTCATTACCAATTTTAGATTATATTTTTGAATTCTTATATCACAATTTAAATGCTCTAAAAGTTAAGACTTTTTTTTTTTTAAATACATAAGATTTCTATTAAGTTTTATTATGACTTAAAATGGTTTAGTATCATGAAATATTAAAAAAAATATATACAGTAGACTCCCTCAAATCCGCACAGCTTGGGACCAGAGGTTTTGCGGATTTTAGAATTTTGCGGATTTCTGGTCATTGCTTTGTTTACATTTTTACTTTCTTCTATCTTCAATAGAAGAAAGTATTGTAATCGAAATTTTTTTCGACTGATTTACACGTTTTAGGGGTCAGAGATTCCAAAAAACATGTTTTTACAAAATGTCTGTCTGTCTGTCCGTGTGTGTGTGTGTTTGTCTGTGTGTATGTCGCCATTCTACCATCAAAAAGTGTATGAAGTTATGGATAGAATTGAACCAAATTTTTTGTAAATGTTTTTGGCTGTGGCAAGCAGGTCCTCCTTCACTTTTGAAATATTTCGCCGGAAGGGGGCGCTGCAATCACGATTTTTGTGCCATTTTCAATATTGTACCGAGCAAAAGTATATGAACTTATGCATCGAATTGAACGAGATTTTTTGTGTATGTGTATGACTATGGCTAGTTGGTCTCCCCTGAATTTGAAAATAATCCGGAAAGAAGGAGGCGCTGCAATCGCGAATTTTGTGCCATTTTCAATATTGTACCGATCAAAAGTATATGAAGTTATGCACCGAATTTAACCAACTTTTTTGTGTAAGTGTATGACTATGGCTAGTTGGTCCTCCCTGAATTTGAAAAAAATCCGTCGGAAGGGGGCGCTACAATCGCGTTTTTTGTGCCATTTTCAATATTGTACCGACCAAAAGTACATGAAGTTATGCATCGAATTGAACGAAATTTTTTGTGTAAGTGTATGTTTAGGGCTAGTTGGATCGCCCTGAATCTGAAAAAAATCCGCCGGAAGGAGGCGCTGCAATAGCGAATTTTATGCCATTTTCAATATTGCACCACATAAAAGTGTATGAAGTTAGTTCTAGAACTGAAGTAAATTTTTTGTATATAATTATTTCTTGGTAAGGCAAGTAGGTCCTCCCTGAATTTGAAAAAAAAAATCTGCCTATCATTCTATTGTCCATCGGCTCGTGCAGACGTAAATTCGTTTTTACTCCGATTAATTGATTGAAGCAGAAATTTAAGATGAAAATCAAAGTTGGTATGGTATTGAATTAAAATTATTAAAGCATTAAAATGAGTAATTATTTTTTTTAATATTAAAATGTACGTATGAGATAGAAGAAAGTTTTGGGATTGGCACATCCAACTAGTTTAAAAAGTAATTTGAATGTAATTAATAATGAAATCAAAAGTATAATGAATGATTACTATATGCTAAAATACTAAAATAAGTAATAAAGTAAAATAATAAAAATTTAGATAGTTTTTGAAATGATAAAAGTACTAAAAGCAAAGGTCAAATTAATGAGGAGTAATGTACAATTAAATATTCATTATAAAGATGAAACGTGTTTTTCCTAAATTATTCAATAAAAACTTGCCTCATAAATGTACATTACTAATTTACATCAAGATCATAAAATAATGAAGTTTTATTTCAGGTTTAGCCAGACTTAACAACTAAAAAAGCTTGATTAATACATAAATATATTTGGTAATATTGTGATTAGAAATGATATCAGCAATATATTTATTTTTTCAGAAATAAATTATTCTTTCTTTATGAAAAAACATGAATTCAATAACCTTAAAAAAATTACAAATTAAAAAATATATAGAATTGATAAAAATCTAAAAAAGTCAAATTTTGCACCTACATCTGAATTGAATGTTTCATTGTTTACATCCGTAAAATATGTGCGGATTTTAGAGAGTTGCGGATTTTAGAGAGTTGCGGATTTTAGAGAGTTGCGGATTTTAGGAGTGTGGATTTAAGGGAGTCTACTGTATATCTAATTGATATTTTGACCAAATTTTTATCTTGTAATGTGATAATGTTGAATAAAAAATGCACACAATTCTTCAATTCAATTTTAAACTTCAAATGCTTTTTCATAAACAAGATAATATTAAAATAACTAAATATATTTTTATTTGTAAAATTTCTTTTTGTGCTTAGTAAAATTTTAATATTTATTCTATTTTTAAAAAGACTTTGCTGCGTTAAAAAGTTTTAATATTAACAAGGGATTTATTAATTTGTTTAGATTGTTTTCATATGTTTTTAGTAATTACACTTACATATGCTACTTTGAAATTATAGATTAGAACTTATTGGCAGTCCTGAATTTTATATTTCTTTAATATTAAATATTTCATTCCACAGTTCATTCTGATGCATTTTTTTTTCTTATTACAGATGATGAGGATCCTAAAAGAAGTGTTGATTTAGACAATTGTATCTTATCAGAACAACCATGCAAGAAACAGAAAAAAGCTTCTGCAGCAACAAGATACAAAACAACAACAGTTTCATTGTCTAAAGATTCTGATGTGGTTTGCACTTCAACAGTATATGCTCAAGCTATTGATGAACAAATTGCGCGTTACTTTTTTGCTACAAATACACCATTTAATCATGTTATTCATCCTGAATTTATAAAACTTTGTAGTTTGCTTCGACCTGGCTATACGCCTCCTTCGGAAAGAAGATTAGCAGGGGAACTTTTGGATGATTTACACAAAAAAGTAGTTGAAGAATCAAAGGAAATTCTCTCTGGAGAAACTGTAACTATGAGTCTTGATTGCTGGAGTAATATCCACAACGAGTCACTTATTTGCACCTCAGTGATCACAACATCTGGTGATACTTTCCTAACTTCGACTATAGATTCATCAGAACATTCACATACTGCAGAATATTTATGTGATGTGGCAAAACAATCTATCTTGGATTGTAAAGAAAAATTTGCTGTAGATGTTCGCAGTTTTGTTACAGATAATACTGGAAATGTTAAAAAAATGAGAGAAGAGCTTGCTAAGTCTGAAGATTTTGATATTATTTACTATGGTTGTTCTGCTCACATATTAAATCTTCTTGCCAAAGACATAGAATTTCCAAATATAAGTAAAAATGTCATCAAGATAATTAAATATTTTAAATATACTCATTTGCCAACTGCTTGGTATAAGAAAAATGGTGGAAAACTGCTAGTAATACCTCAAGCTGTAAGGTGGAACACAATGTTCGATACACTGAAGTCTTTTTTAGATAACAGAGGAAAACTGGTGCAAGTCTGTCAGGATCACAAACTTGAAATTGATAAAGAAATTTTCAATTTAGTGAATGATGTCAACTTAATGGTTAATTGCACAGATTACATAAATATTTTAACACCTATTGCAGATGCATTAGATGAAATGCAAAAAGATGACACTAAGATTGCACAATGTGTAGAAATTTGGTGCAAATTAAAGGAACAATTGGAAACATCTGGAAAGGATATCAAGAAAAAATTATTAGCAAGAGAAGAAATGGCATTGTCACCAGCACATTTAGCTGCTAATATGTTGGACCACAGATACTGTGGGAAAAAATTAACTGAAGATCAAAAGCATAGTGCTTTTAATTTCTTGCGTTCAGTAGACAAAGAACTTTTGCCCCTGGCAATGACATTTTTAGCAAAGAAATCTCCTTTTCCAAGTTTTATGTTTGAAACTGAATATATAAAGGTTGAACCAATAATTTGGTGGGACAATATTAAATTGGAGCAGCCCATAAAAGAAAAAATGTCCAACTTAACTAATCAGTTGTTTACAGCTTCTCCTTCAACAGCTGGATTAGAAAGAATCTTTTCCAGTTTCGGTTTAGTTCAGTCTAAACTCCGGAATAGGTTAGGGAATGAAAAAGCTGACAAGCTTACATTCATGTTTAAATTCTTCAATAGAAAAAAATAATTTATTTTTTATTTATTATTATTATTATTATTATTATTATTTTGTATCTTGAAACTTGTTCTTTAAAAATAAAATTTTTTAAAACTTGAAACTGAATTCTGTATTTTGTGTTTTGATGAGTGAAAAGGTAATTTGTTGAACATCACAAAAAATTGTTTGTCTTCATTTATTTAATCACCAAATTTACAAAGGAAAAAAAAAAGATTTAGAATATTGGTTTATGTTTTCATGTTAACTGTAATATGATTAAAATTTTAATTTATATTAAATCAAAAAATATTTGTAATCAATAAGCTGAAAATTTTGAAAATATCGGATATATATCGAAAATATCAGATATATATCAAAATATCGGATATTTTCGAAAATATCATGATATTTACGAACCCTGATCTGGTATATCTTAACGTTTAAAAAAGTAATACAATTCAAATAATAATAGTAATATTAATGCTTTAATATTGTTAATTCAGTGTTTAAATATCATAAGTTCAATATTATATAAACTTTAATTTTCATGTTAAATTTCTACTGCACTCCATTCATCTGAATAAAAACGATTTAATGTTGACCGCGATATTTATTAAAATCAACAATTTTTCATGATTTTACTGAGCATTAACTGAGAGCAAGCACAATATGTTATATACATAAAATTGTAATAGTATGTTTTAAGAATTTCACAAACAAGAACATTGTTCCAGTTCCTCTGTTATATCTTGAGCCCTGTATTTATCAGTATCAACACTCATCTAACTAAGAATATCTAGGAAAGTTTAAATCAGCTATTTTCCACAAATCACACCTGCCCGGTTGACCTCCAGTCGCACCCATAATCTTCTCTGCTACCAATCACAACTACCATTTAACGGTTGTTTGCCCTCCAGTAATCTATTTGTAATGTCATATGAAACTGTCCTGTATGATAATTTAATGCATGAATTTTGTACTTTTTAAGGATATGAAAATTGTCAAATCTGATATATAATTGTCCCATATTAAACTTTAGTGCCGTTTATTAAAATATGTCTTATTTATAATGTTTCTTTCTATTTCTAGATTCAACAAAGATAAAACTGTTTTTGCATAAGCTAAACATAAGCTTACATGTTGCTTTCATTCCCGTCAATGAAAACAGCAAATATCTCTTCAAACTGGTACTTTGAAGAAGTTCCTATTATCATCCTAAATTAATCTTATTCATTTATCACAATGTCGTCTATTACACAGGAAAATTCGTCCTCCAACGAACAGCACATTGTTTTTCGAAATGGGGATAAAGAAAAATATTCCTCCACTGATAAAGGAGAAAAAGGTTTTATTTGTAAAGTATGTTCCAAAACATTTTCTAAGAGTAGTTGCCTAAGAAGACATCTCTTGACTCATACAGGTGAAAAATCTTTTGTTTGTGAAATATGTTCCAAGGAATTTACCGGTAAAAGTAATTTAAGAAGCCATGTTTTGACGCATACAGGTGAAAAACCTTTTATTTGCGAAATATGTTCCAAAGGATTTTCTAAGAATGATAATCTAAAAAAACATCTCTTGATACATACAGGTGAAAAACCTTTTGTTTGTGAAATATGCGTTAAAGGATTTTCTGATAAAAGTACTTTGAAAAAACATATCTTTACTCATACAGGAGAAAAACCTTTTGTTTGTGAAATATGTTCCACAGGATTTTCTCAGAACAAAGATCTGAAAAATCATCTCTTGACACATACAGGTGAAAAACCTTTTGCTTGTGAAGTATGTTCCAGGAGATTTTCTCTTAATTGTAATTTCAGAAGGCATCTCTTGATTCATACAGGAGAAAAACATTTTGTTTGTGAAATATGTTCCAAAGGATTTCTTCGTGATGGTCATCTAAGAAGGCATCTCTTGACACATACAGGATAAAATATATGTGTTTCTGAAATGTGTTCCAAATGATTTTCTAGACATTGTCAACTAGAAAGACATCTTGGGATTGATACAGGAAAAACCTGTTGTTTGTGCAACGTGTTTTCCAAATGATTATTTGTTGACGATTATTTATAAAACATTTGTCTCATATTAAATAGATACCTCTAAAAAATCTCTTTTTTTCTAGTTGTTGTTGTTGTTGTTGATGAGTATGAACTCTGTATGTATCATTGCATTTGCAGTTTTTGCATCTCTTCCCCTTTAGCATTTAGTAATAAAATTTAAAAATTATAGAATGTTTCCGTAATTGTCACAGTTGTCATTGTTTGAAAAAAGCAAGTAACTCCAGACATGTTCAGTTCATTCGTTTTCGGAACGTTTTGATTTTTTTAATTTTTGTTATTTTTCTGTAAAATACCTATTCCCTTAAAATTGAAACTTAATCTTACCTGAAAAGGATAAATTTTACCTCAATATGTTTGCGGTAGGAAAGGTTTTATTGAAATAAACACTTTTAGAAATAGATGTGAAATATGCTAAAAATATTTTTTGTGCAAAAAAACCATGTTATTTGTTAAATTTTCTTCTTACAAAATTTTTAAAGGATTCAGATGAAGCTTGTCATTATCTTGTATTCTTTGCGACCAGCATTTTCTTAGTATTTTTCTAAAATTACATAAGTAATTAATTGAATATTTATTCGGCATTTTTACTCAATTCATATATGATAGTTTTATAATCTTTTCAGACACGCACTTTATTTCTAAGTTCTTGTTTCTTTTGCTTCTTCTTTGTGTCCTACTTCATCAAATACAAAAACCTTTTATGACACATCAATATTTCCTTCTATCATCTCTATAATAATAGCTTAATCATGTGATTGTCATCAAAAGTTATTGGCTGACCATTTTATACACAAATAGCAAGCAGCCATTTTGCTACTGTAGCCAAGTGCAGGGAATAAATCACCAAATACTGTTCCATTGCTATCATTTCATTTATATTATAATAGTCCAAGTTACCTGACTGTCATATCTGTCTTCACTTTTTATCAGGGTTGGCAAGTTTTGACAGTGTGTAGTTTTATCCAGTTTAAACTATCATGTCAAAAACCATGTCAGAAACCTCAAATACTACACTGATCTGTAAAATTTCAAATTAAATATCTGTCACACATATACAACATTAGATGTAACATTAAAAATTCACTATTTCTGTATTGTATATTATCATTCCCGGAAAAAAAGAAAAAAATCGGTCATAAATCAGAAAATTTGGCCTGACTCCAAACTTGCTCAACTTGCAATGCTTCTACTATCAAGCCCTGCTAGCTCAGCACTAATTGAGAGAGTATTTTCTAACTTTGGCTTCTTCATACACTCAAAACTCAGAAATCGTTTCAGTGTAAATGTGCTAAATTGGTTATAGTAAATAAGTGTAGATGCAGTTAAATAAGTGTGCTAAATAGGATGCTGTGGGGTAAAATTGATCCAGATTAACTGTACAAAATCATTTTCTTTTGTTTGAACATTCTGAAAAACAAAAATGTTTTATTGCAATTAAATAACTTAATTTTTTTTTTATAATTAATAAATTACAGTAATTAATTTTAAATAAAAAATTACTTAAATCATGTTTTTAACGGTTTAAGCCAGTTTTTGACAGTTTAAATTAATTTTTAGTGGTTTAAACCATCAAAAATTTAACTAAACCAGCTTTTGATGCTTGTCATGTCAAAAACCAGCTTTAGACGCTTGTCATGTCAAAAACCAGTTTTTGACGTCAAAAACTCAACTGTGCTTTTTATACGCAAAGAATCATTTTCATTACAAAATCAAAATTATTTTTAGGAATAAAACTACATAAAAGTTCCCGTGTTCATAAAGAATTCTTAGTATGTTTAAGTTAGCCAGACCCAAATCTCACCAATAGCATTTTTTACTCGCCATTTAACATTTTTTATTTTCTGCGTGGTAAATTAAAACATGTTTTGGTGTTGAAATTAAGGATAATACATGATTATCCCGTCGACCAATTTCGCTAAATTATAGATATCGCCAAGCTATTAATCAAGTTATACAAATTAGTGTACATTTTATTTTAAATAATGGAATAGCAAATTAAATAGTAGTAAAACAATTGCAAAAATACAAATTACAGGTCAAGTTTAAAATCACTTGTTGGCGTAACAAACACAGGTTTTGTGTTTAATATCGAGTGAATGTGACATATACAGTAAGCCATTATGGGGAATGGATACAGCAGCCTTTTTCTATCTAAAATTTTGGAACAAAATATAGAAATACAGTATAGGATCCGTTATCCGGCGTCCCGGTATCCGGAACGCTCCGAAAACCAGAATGCAAATCGGTAACTTTTTTTTTCAGCGATCCCGCGGACGCGCTATAGCGCGTAAACTATGCAAAAAATCGGCAACGGATGCAAAAAAATAGTTCTTAACGCGTAACTTCGTCGAAGGATCGCGAAAAAACGGCAAATTTCGTTAAAAATCACGAAATAACGACTAATTTTCGGCAATTTTTGTCAAAAGATTCGCGAGAAAATCGGTAATTTCGTCACAAAATCCCCAAAAATGACAAATTTCCCAAGATCGCGAAAAAACAACAAATATAGTAAAAAAAATCGCGATAAAACGGCAAATTTTGTCTAAAGATTCGCCAAAAACGGCAAATTTCAACAAAAGATCGCGAAAAATGTTAACTTTCTTCAAAAGATCGCGATTAAAGGCAAATTTCTTCAAAAGATCACGAAAAAATAACAGCAAATTTTGTCAAAATATCCCGAAAAACGACAGATTTCGTCAAAAGATTCTTGAAAAACAGCAAAATTCGTTAAAAATCAAGTAATAACGACTAATTTTCGGCAAATTTTGTCAAAAGATTCGCGAGAAAATGTAATTTCGTCACAAAATCCCCAAAGAAGGCAGATTTCCCCCAAAAGATTGCAAAAAAATAACAAATATAGTCCAAATAATCGCGATAAAACTGCAAATTTTGACAAAAGAATCGCGAAAAACGGCAAATTTCAACAAAAGATCGCGAAAAAACGGCATCTTCCAAGAAAAAATCGCTATAAATGGCAAATTCCTTCAAAAGATCACGAAAAAAAAGGCCCATCCTGAAGCAGAATTCTTAGAAATGGATAATGTGTTTGCAGTGTTTTTGTTTCCAAATTGTACATCACTTATCCAACCACTGGATCAAGGGATTCTGAGATCTTTAAAAACTCACTACAAAAATGACTTTAAAAAAAAAAAATGCTCACAGAGTGCAACAAAGAAATTGGGATAAAAAATTTCCAGAGAAGCTTCACAATCAAAGATGCTGCCATGTGTCATGTGGTCCTCTGCATTACTTTTCAATGACGAAAAAGAGCCGGAGTTTGAAAGCTTCAAGATTTCAAAAGAGAAGCAAATTATTGCTGATCTGTTGGCATATGCCAAAGACTTTAATTGTCCAGAAGCTAAATTGTTTAGAAGCCGATGAAAACATTCCTGTCACTAATCACATAACTGACAGTGAGATTTATAAAATGATGACAAATAATAGATCTGACGAAAGTGATGATGAGAAGGACAACCAGCAGAATGAAACAATAAGGTATCAAATGAAAAATTAATATTTCATACCGAACAATTAATTTCAGGCATGCAACAGAGGAGCTACTTCCATGAGCAGGAAATCATGTCTCTGTACAAAATACAAGAACAATTAGGGTAAGAGACGCGCTATAAGCAAAAGACTATCTTAGAAATGTTTGCATAAACCCCAAAAGATTCTGTTTCAAAATCTCAAAATTAAATTTCATATATATGTATATCTTTTCATTTATTATAATTATTTTTTTATTTTGTGTAAATTAATCAATAAATTAAGGTATTTACATGCATTAATATTCATATTTACCTATTTATTTTACTATTTATGAAATTATTTCGTGCATTTTTTATACTTACAGTAAAGTGTTCCGAATTATGGAAAAACCCCTTATCTAGAATGCCCTGGGTCCCAAGCATTCTGGATAACGGATCCTATACTGTAATAGATTGATATATATACAGAACAACAAACATTTAGCACAATTTAAACCCTAAATTCTTTCATGATAAGCTTTGTATTGTTATTTATTACAGAAATGTTTAATAATTATATAATATCTTCAAAAACATTGATTTGAGTAGCCATTTTCTCTGTCGAACGAAACACTATTTTTTTTCCCCAAAGGGTTCGTGTGATGCTGCCATCTATTATTCAGAAACCGAAATAACGTTAATATGGTAATCTTTTTAAAAGGTTTATAATTTTTTTCATGCACAAATAAATGAAAAAAAACTTTTTTATTGTGTCAAAAGTGTCTATTTTGGCAACAAATTTAAATATCATTATTAAAGAGTACTTACAAGGAAGGTCTCCATTGGGGGCATACTCAGAATTTTTTGAAAAAAATACGAATTAAACTACTCATGTAGGTAATAAAGGAACAGTGGAAATTAGCGGCGGAATTACATTATTAGATATGTAAAAAAATAAAATAGTTTGGAATAATTGGCGTGAAAAGCTGAAAGCGACGCGGGATTTGGCGAGCAGTGCATTTCCTCGCCAAAAGCAGACGATTTTAACGAATCTGAAAATTGATTTCAATTGACTTCACTGTTAAAAGACTGCAGCATTTACTGCAACGTCACTCCACTACTTTTATAGAATATCTCTCTTCTGACCAATGAGAATGCTCCATAGCACGGTGAATTGACCGTGTCATACATTGTTAAAAATCTGCTGCATTTTGTTGCAACGCACTCCACCGCTTGTATATAATATCTCTATTCCAACCAATGAGAAAGCTCCATTTCACGGCCAAGTAACCATTTTCTATACAAGCAAGAGAGTGCGTTGCAACAAATGCAGCAGATTTTTAACAGTGTATTTTTCAATTTGGAACAATTTTAATCAATTTAAATTGTGTTTTAAATGATAAAATATATTAATTTCATTTTGTTATAAGTACATATAAACGCATATGACAAAATTACACTTAAAGTAAAGTAAAAATTCAAAACTAAAATTACTTAAACTAAACTTATTTAAATAAATTGAACATAGAAAGTTTTTTCTTTAAAAAGATTCGAAGCGTAAAAGCGTATTTTTCAAAATTTTCTTTTTTCACCAACCGGAGACAAATCGCCAAAAAAACGAAATTATTATTATTTTTTTACGGACGTTATAAGGAGGTTCCGCCGAATTTTTTTTTATAAACATATATAACTATATGAGAAGAACATTCTGTAATTTTTTCAGATTTTTCTGAGTATGCCCGTATGGAGACCTTCCTTGTTAGATTCCTCAGAAATAGTTATGTTTTTTTTAAATTCGTCATAATGTTAAAATAATGACTTTGGCGATAGTGTGCATATGTTTGGCGAGAACAATTTCTAAATAGATTATGGCAACCCGTTTTATAGGTGGAGCCTATTTCACCCTTGCGATTCTCTCTATCTATTTTTAATGTTCTGTGAGCAACAAGGAATGTTTTGAAATGCACAAATCACACAGAAAAAAGGAAAATCCCACACAATACAAATAGCTCTATGTGATTATTTTTCTTCTTAGCGTCTTGCACAAACATGTGATTATTCCGCAATTTTTTTTTTTAATTTTCGTGAATGTTCACGTTGTTTTTCGATTTCCGTCGAATCAATTCTTCAAAAGGTCGCAGAAAAAAATGCGAATTTGACAAACTTTGGAAAAAAAAATCTCCCAATCATTGCAGAAAAAATCGATAATTTCTTCAAATGACCGTGGAAAATATTGTTAATTTTCTCATAGATGGTGAAAAGAAAGCAGATTTTATCAAATGATTGTACAAAATAAAATGTCAAATTTTGTAAAAAAAATTACGAAAAAAAAAAATCGCAAATTTTGTCAAAAAACTGCGGATAATCCCGAAAATTTAGTCAAACAATCTCACAGTAAAATAGACGAATTTTGTCAAACAACCGCAAAATATGATCCAAAATTTCATCATTATTGTGCAAAAATCATAAATATTAGTAGTCGGTGGTAGAAAAATTAAAACGAATTTCAACGTATCTTCACCTGAGAATAATAAGGTTCTAAGGTCTGTGTTTTTGAAAAAAATTATTTTTTCGATATAGAAAAGCTCTACTTGTATCTATGAAGGCATTTCTAAGATAAAATAATATCATAGTATCACTGTAACATGATATTTAAATTATGTATAACATCATTTTGACGCATAAATGTCTTCATGGATACAAATAGAGCCGTCCCACCAGTGGCCAAGAGGTTCTGACCTTTCAACTGGTAGACGATAGGTGCTGGGTTTGA
This sequence comes from Maratus speculifer, assembly GCA_964019185.1. NCBI lineage: Eukaryota > Metazoa > Arthropoda > Arachnida > Araneae > Salticidae > Maratus > Maratus speculifer. The sequence continues at coordinate 38,199,649 of CAXHSM010001376.1, forward strand.
ACCCAATCGCGGCCGTCGGCCTAACCGTTCGGAGTTTTCGTGGTTTTCTTCGAACCTTGCATAAATACGTGTTAGGTTCCTTTAGAAAGACCTCCACGAAGGGCACTCCCCCAGGGCCTATATCCCTAGAGTAGATGATCGGCCGACACAAAATAAACCAAACCAAACAAATAGAGCCTTTCTATACCGAATAGAGCCTTTCTATACCGAAAAGTCATTATTTTTCGAAAACATAGATAGTACCTTATTATTCTCCAGTGGCGATATGACTGAAAAAAAGAATCACGGTTTTTTTTCAAAATATCGAAAAAAATCAATTTTGTATTAAGGTTGCAGAAAAAAAAAGTTAATTCCATGAAACGATCACTTAAAAAATTGTAACTTTTGTCAGATGATAGCGAGAAAAAAAATAAATCATGAAATTTAATCAGACATGAGTTAATCAGACCATGAACCACATGAATAAGTTACGGAATTTGCAACTTTTGTAATTTATAGGAAATATTTTTAAGATAAGAGAATTTTCATTAGTGATTTTCTGCAGGTAAAGGTGAGGTAAAGCCTTAATTGCTTTTGACTTCCACTATTTAGAGGTGGGTTCGTGTTAAAGGTCTGCACGGGTTTGGGCCGGGCCATCAGAATTAGAATAACGTTTTCAACGGGCTGTGCCGACAAAAAAATTGAATGGGCCATAAGAGCCGATAAAATAATTTTCTTATTTATTTAATTTATTAAAATAATAAAATAAAGATTTCGGCAGGAACGATGAAATATGAACTATTTTCAATGAATATGGCATTAATGAGAATAAATATAAATGTGCGTCTTGAGCCGATAATAGTTTGACAACATCAATGCAGAAATGTAACTTGTACAATGTAGAAATCGGCATCGGACAGAGGCTTAATATTTTTTTAGCAGACTCGTGCCGGGTTGAGATCAGGCATGCATTGTTTTTCTACATATAGACGAGCCGGGTCGGAACTAGACTTATTTTTTCTCAAAATGTGTGACAACATGATTTGTAAAATTATTAATAGTAATAAAGAACTTGTGTGACGTAATCTTTGGATATTGTATCCCACCAGTGGCCGTGAGGTTCTGACCTCCAAACTGGTAGACAGTAGCTGCTGGGTTCGAACCCAATCGCGACCGTCGGCCTAACCGTTCGGAGTTTTCCGTGGTTTTCTTCGAACCTTGGATTGTCTTGCGTAAATAAGGGTAAGGTTCCCTTAGAAAGACCCCCACGGAGGGCATCCCACCCCCATAGGGCCTATATCCCATAGTGTAGATAATTTGCCAACACAAATACAAACATACAAACAATTACTTCTTGGTGGCTCTTAAATTCACTCCTCAACAACGCGAAAGTTTGACGCATTTTATGACTAATTTTTAACTATAACATTGAAAAGGTTGACTATAGAAGGGATTTGGATGTTTTTTGTTATGATGTTTTTAAGTTTCATTTTCTCTCTCTCCCTTATTCTAAACCATATCAATTTTTTAATGAATCTTTATTTGAATGTTGAATGTTTAAGTATCTAAGTAATCATTAATGTTAGTAATGTGTATTTCCTGTAAAATCACCCCATAAGTATGTATGCAGTATTTTAAAAGAATCTTAAGTGTATGATAAAAATCTGAATTATTTAGAAATAATAAAAATTGTGTCGAGCCAGAATGGGCTAAGTCTGTTTTCACTGATTTCTATACGGGCCGGGCCTGGAAATTCAGGGCCATACAGGCCTCTAGTTTGTGTTAATCTGATTTTTCAAAGAAATCCTGAATATTTTTCAAATGAAAAAGGCTATACATTTAAAAACATTAATGAATATAATATATACAGACATACATATATATATACCATATATTTTTTTTCTCTACATAAAAGGTAAATTTTATATTGAAGATTAAAACTGTAGACGTATTTTACAATAATTATATTAAAATATGGAGAAATTTTCTTTAATTTCATGTCAGGTTGCCTGTCAATGAAAATCTTTTCAAAGGTTTTCGAAATAGCATAAAAAACAATCTAACCAAAACCAGAATAATTTTTTAAAAATTGCTAAACTAACGAAAATTGCTAACTAAACGAAATTCTTTTCAGTTCAGAAACTCCACATAAACTTTTACATGAAGATACACTTATCTGTGAGTTTTTAGTTCACAGGCTATCAAAGCCTGAGAGCCCGCGGGTTCTGTGCGTATGTACGTAACGCGATAAGTCATGATAAAAGTATCCAATTCATTTGAAATTTTGGATAATGGTTTACTATGATAAGGAGCTTCCATGGTTAGTTTTGAGAGTTCATTCGATAAGTATAAAAAGGGGAACAGGGGCTAATGGCCCTCCTCATAATTTATAAAAATTGGTTTTTCATGCAGAATTATAATTTTTCGCTCAAAACAGCTCAGTTTTCACTCTTTTGAAACCACACTTTCGCAAATGCTAAATCTATGGGCGAGTTGTATACATATATAAACAAACACATAGACTAGCCGAGTTTGATCTCTAATAGGACCACTTTCCCTACTTTTTCGATTTTGATTCCGGATTTTCTTTATTACCGTATTTTCGCGCGTATGCGCCGCACACGTCGTAAGCGCCGCACCTCTGAAAATGCAGTAAAATAAAAAATATTCATCAGAAGCGCCGCACTTACGAAAATACATCAAAATGTTAAAAATTGCGTTATATTCAGTGTTTTTTCGCGTTTTTTTAAACATTTGTAATATAAATCCAATTTTAAATTTCGTATATTTTGTATATTTTTTATGATAAAATTAAATGTGAATTCGTGCAGCCTTTTTTTCGCGATTTTTTAACACTTTTTTATAGTTTGTAACGAGGTTCGCAATGTTTTATCGCAATATTTGACGAAATTTGCAGGTTTTATCGCGATAATTGACGAATTTGCAGTTTTTTCGCGATACTTGAAAAAATTTGCGTTTTTTATGGGGATGAGCAAGGATAGAATCATGATGAATTGAACGAATAATGAATCATGAATTTTGATACTTGAAGCAATACTTGGAAAAAAATTGCGTTTCTTTTTAAAAAAAAAAACGTAAATTCTGTCGAAAAAACGCAGAAAAAAGGACAAATTTGTAAAAGAGCATAAAAAGAATGAAATCTATTTAAAAAAATCTAGAAAAAACACACATTTCATCAAAGATTCATGAACTATTCATTTCATCATGATTCAGACCGTTCTCATTCGCCTTTGAGACGGTATGAATCATGATGAAATGAATGAATCATGAATCTTTGATGGTGTGCGTGTATTTCTGGTGTATTTTTGTCGGCCGATTATCTACGCTATGGGATATAGGCCCTATGGGTGGGTTGCCCTCCGTGGGGGTCTTTCTAAGGGAACCTAACCCGTATTTACGCAAGGCTCGAAGAAAACCACGAAAACTCCGAACGGTTAGGCCGACGGTCGCGATTGGGTTCGAACCCAGCACCTACCGTCTACCAGTTTGGAGGTCAGAACCTCGCGGCCACTGGTGGGGCAATCTTTGATGAAATGTTCGTTTATTCGAGATTTTTTTTTATGGATTTCATGTTTCTTTTTTCAAAAATTTCCTTTTTTCTGCGTTTTTTCACCGTTTATTTATAGATACGACATATTTGCGTTTTTACTAACAACTTTTTTGACAATTCTTTTAGGCGATCCTTTTGAGAAATTCACGATTTTTGCGCGATGTTTGGACATATTTTGTGTTTTTTAGAGATTTTTTTGACATATTTCTCGTTTTTACTGCAATCTTTCGTCGAAATGTGGGTTTTTTAGCGATACTTCGGCGAAATTCATGATTTTTTTGGGAACCTTTCAATAAATTTGCAGTTATTTTGCGTGATTCTTTGGCGAAATTAATGTTTTGTTTTTTTTCAGCGATTTTTTTATAGCGGGGACTAGCGTTTGATTGGGAAGAGCGGATTAACGGGATTTTACGATAATAAAATTATAGTTTTTCAAGTGATCATTTCATGAAATACACATTTTTTTCTTATTACGTATTCGCGCTTTTCCCGCGAACCTTTGATAAAAGTCGTGTGTTTTTCTCCCGATCCATTGATAAAATACTTGATTTTCTGTGAATGATTGAAAGAAATCAGGCTATCATTTGTCGAAATTCACGACATTTTTTATGTTTCACATTTTCTTCTTCATGATTGACTTTTCAAAGTTTTCACAAAAATTCCGATCGGAATCACCTCTGTAATGAATATCGCTGCAAGGGGGGAAAATATCGTATCCGCCGCCCCGGCAGAAGCGCCGCAGTAAGCATAATTTTAACTTTTAAACTCGTATGTGCCGCGGCGCTTACCCCCGAAAATACGGTACAGGTACTTTCACTTTTGGAAACCGGTTCCGAAAATGGAAGTACCGTTATTAAAAAATCTGCAACCGAAATCGAAAAAGTAAAAAATAACCATCACCAGAAAACCCAATTTTAGCGGTTAACTCGTAGGTTTACCATTGTGTTTTCCCAGTCATTCATGTTTTCATATCTTTCGGTGCAAGAAAACACAATGGTAAACTTATCTGTTAACCTTTAAAATTGCATTTTCAGGCGTTCTTCTCAAAGATATGACTTGGCAGACCAGATGAGTTTTAATTAATTCTGAATTTTAGCCGTGAACTCGATGAGGTGATGATTATCTGTGCTGCTGCCTCCTGGTCTACTAGACAAAGTGCAAGGTTTTTCTAGCTATAATTTACAAGACACAGAAAAAGTATAAAAATTAAATTTTGTGTTTTAATATGCAAAAAGCTCCTCGTAAAACAAATACTACGTACATAAAATCTGTTCTTAAATTTTTTCACCCATGATTCATGAGATAACTGAGCAGAAGTTTATTTTGAATCACCCGTAATAAAACCTCTTTGAAGGAAAGGAAGAGGACCCCGCAAATATGTCAAGCCTACGGGACCGTGCAGTTAGTTATCCGCTTTTGGTCAGTGTATGACAGAAAGAAAATATTACTTTTTTTTCAAAAAAGAAAGAAAAACAAAAAGAACGTTTTTGTATCACTTTCGAAAATTTTGGAGAAGGGAGACTGTAGTCTCATCACCCCCCCCCCCCACCTTGGGTACGTCCATGCAGAAGGGTGAAATCTGTGTGGATGGGATGGAAACATGTGTCTTTGAAAAAACTGGACACCAAAGAGGGCTCAAGAAAGGTATCCTATTACACTCTGATATCCCTAGTGTTTTTCTTCCATGAAAGAAAACTTCCAACTTGTTTACTAAAAACAGAATTTTCCTTTAGGAAGGGGTTAAAAAGAACGAAGGTTTCTTAGTTGACATATGCAAGTGCGAAATATTTACTTTCCTAAATTTTCCAAAATGTTTGTCTTCTCAGATGTTGAATTTTTAAAACTAATAATGCATACATATATATACTTAATAATTATCAATAATTATGCGCATTTAATTAATATATTCAATTATTAATTAACTATATAATGTGTGGTCCCAGTTGGCTCTCTGAGGATTAGACCCAAACGATAAAAAATCATAAAAAATAATTTATAAAAAATAAAATGTTATTAATTCATCAACAGCACAGAATAATTTTTTAATTAATATTTGTTTTAGGTATACATCTCAATTTATATTTTACAATGATTTTTGTAAACGATCCTCTGTTGTAGGGTAACATCCCCAGCAATTGGCACTTTAAGAATTTTTCTTTAAACTTACTCCAATTTTCATTACCGAGATATAAAATATTTACTTGCAAATATTTTTAAATCAAAGAATGCAGATCTGTGCATGTATTTTGCCCACTGAAAGCAAAAATTTTTGAAAAAGTATTTTTATAAAAATAAATTTATAAAAAGTTGCTGTAGTCACCAGTAATTGGCACCTAGAGCCAGGGTTGGATTTCTTCCAGAAGAGACCTATTTCTTCCAGGACACTGGAAGAAACTGGAAAAAACCGGAAGAAACTGGAAGAAATGGAAGAAACCACCAAAAACCCAAATAAATGCTCATAGTTAAAGTATATAACTATATAAAAGAATTAAAGTGTAATTACATGAAATATAAATTGGAAAATTTAATTAATAATTTTTTTTTTGCAATTATAAGTTATTTTTTTTAATAACAAACTTCAGGTACAGCAGACATTTTCAGGTGATGAATTTTTACTACTCTAGAGGCAGGGGGATTTTTTTTTATATAAATTACGCTATTTATGAAAAAAAAAAAAAACTACAAATTGTTTATTTTTTATATAAAAATATATTATTTTTAAAGAAAAATGCCTTATTTGAAACTGTGCAACACAGTAAATAAATAAATTTGTAATTATTTATACTATCATATAGCATGAATATCTCATTGCTGATTTTAAAAGATTAGTGTTCTAAAAATATCTATGGGTATGTCAAAATGCTTTTAAACTATCCTGAAGTGTAGAACTTGGGAAAAAAATCTTCATTTTTTGCTTTCATCAAATTTAAGTTGATAAACTGATTGCAGCATCCTACTGCTAAAAAACTTTTTTGCTATACTATGGAGTATTGTAATGATAAATATTAGAATTTTAATGATTTTTTAAATTTTAGAATTAACCGATACAGGTTTCTAAGGCCAAAACCAATTTTTAGAGAATTGAAAGTTTCAGCCAAAAATGAAAACATAAAGAAAATAAGTAATTAAATTGTATGTTTTAAAGTAATTAATACATACATAAATGTAAATTAATTATATGTATAGTATTTATTGATTATGCACAATTGTTAATCATCCAAAAACTTTATTTTCATATACAATAAAACATAATTCATCAATGACACAGTAAGATTTTCTAATTATATGAATTTCATTTACATCATTTTTCTTCTATAATGATTTTTGTAAATGATCATTTATTATTCTAGTACTTTCTTAAAGAATATTTGAAACACTAATGCAGTTTAAACAAAATACCGTTAATCCGCCCCCCCAAACGAAAAGAAAAATCGTGCAATAGTTAGGGGAGGGCGCTTACACGGGATTTTTTCGCGATCGTTCAACAAAATTTACAGGAATGAATCATCATGAAATGAATGAATCGTTGAATGAATCATGAATTTTTATACATGAAAAAATTTGGTTTTTTTTTAAACGTAAATTCTGTCGAAAAAACGCAGAAAAAAGGAGAAATTAGTAAAAAAAAGGCCAAAACAAGCATGAAATCAATTAAAAAATCTTGAAAAAAGCGCATTTCATCAAAGATTCATGATTCGTTCATTTCAAAATGATTGATCTCGCTCTCAATCGCCTTTGAGAATCGGGAGGGAGGGCGCTTTCTGGGGATTTTTTGAAAATTTCAAATTCTTTATAAAGTGCGGAGGGGGCTTTTGATGGGGAAGGGCGGATTAACGGTATTTTACGGTAAAAGTTTTCTGTAAGATGATTTGTAATTCATGACTGATAATTATAAACAACGAAGTTCATTGCAATACACTCATTAAAGCCGATACAGTTCAAATCAATGACTAATGTTAAAAATTTTCAAAGGACGAAGCAAGAATTTTGGAATACTAAGACTTTCAGTCAACCTGAATTTTCAGCCACGCTTTTGGCAAAACTCTGATTTTGGACCGAAAATGAAATTATATTTTTGATCAATCTCTGTTTAATACAGTAATATTAAAAATTTAATATTAAGCTTTTAATATTACAATAATTATTGTATATTATTTACATCAATAAAATTGGTGTAAATTAAAACCTTTTATTTAAATGGGTTTCATTCTACCATTAGTAAAGAATCCCTACTAGTTACTACTAGCTTCAGAAATTTAAATAATTAAAAAAATATTTTGGTTAAATTGAAAGGAATAAAATTTAATTTTGTGTATTTTAATTTTGGATAAAATTTCTTTTTTTTTTTTTTTTAGCCAATGGTTGAAGATCTTTAGACAGGGTTGTGTGTGATCTTGGCTAAAAAACTGATTTAATTATTAATTTAGTATATATATTTAATTAAATTTGTTTTGGTCCAATGAAATTAATTTATATAAGATTATAGGAAGAAGATATTCATTATATTTTACAAAATTGAAAGTATATTGTAAATCCTAGAAGAAAAACAGTTTCTTCCATTTCTTCCACTTGGAAGAAACCTATTTCTTCCGGCCGGTTTTTTCCATGGTTTTTTTCCGCGGTTTTTTCCACTGCGGAAGAAACTTGCCAACCCTGCCAAGAGCACCAATGTACGACACCTTGTGATCCAGTAATTGGCACATGTTTATATAAAAAAAACTTTATATTTTGCATTGGATTTAATCGCTTTCAATGATTTTTACTGTAGATGAAGATGCCATATTTCAGGTTTTATAGAGAAAGAAATTAGCATATTAGTCTGAAATGTGAACACTTTAAAACAATACAATATATTTATGTTAATACCAGTAATTGTCATATGAAGCTTTAATGGATTCCAATTACTTATAATATTTCATATTTTCAAATAAAAACAACTGATAAACAAAATTAGTCAACTAACTTAGTGTACTGCCAAAATAAGTGGTTTAATCTCAAATCATGAGATTCCCTTATAATAAGGGATTCCAACGAATGGCAGCAGTCACGTGATTTTTATGTTTCTCTACAAAAGTGACGTCATCACCTCTAATGAAGCGGGAGATTTGGCGTTTTTCTTGGCGATTTTCTGGCAACCTCGTATATTTTTGTTGACATATTATAGATGTAAACACACAAGTTACATGAAACATCACATACTATAATGTATTTCAGAATAATAATTAAATCAACGTGAAAAATTATGATTATCAATATTTAAAAAATATATAGTAGATAAAAAAGTTTCATAAGCAGCTGTAATAAAAAAATTGTTTTATTACTCAACTTATTTACTTTGGAGTAAAGAAAATTTATAATTACAAAAAATATAACGATTGATTGACATATTGCGAGCGGAAAATTGCATATTTATTTAATGTTTCACTTTTAACGCTTATTGTATATTCATCTATTTATATATAAATATTATTTATATAAAATCGTATTTTAATATACCAGGCTGTAATTCGAACTAAAACGCTCCTTTTTTAAAAGATAAAATTGTATTTTAATATACTAGGCTGTAATGCCGAATCAGAACGCTTTTTCTTTTATTAACAAAAGCATGAAGGATTCATTGTAGATGTCATCACAACTTATTTATGATTTTTACTTTCTTTTTAATTTCGCTTTTCTATTGAATTTTTTTTCCGCATTATTATATTTAAAATTTCTGTTATTTCTTTATATTTCTGAATTAGTATTTATTAAATTTGAAAATAAACCAAATGCTAGAGTAAGATCAATGATATTGAGAAATTCAACATATTCATATTTTAATATTCATGTCAATAAAATGCAAGCATTTTAGAATTCCCTCTATAGCATTTATCACTGTTCTAAAGAATTCAGCATTCTTTTAATATTAGCCTGAACAAATTGAATCTGTGCTGTAGATATTTTTCTTAAAATAAATTTGATGGTACAGTTTAAACACTAAAAAATTTTGACAGATTTCACTCAGCAAATATAATTATATAGTATTTCTTTGACCAAAGCCATGAAACTTCTGATGTAATGATAGGGCTGTCTCAAAAAATCCTGCATCAATGATCAAGAAGGAATATCACAGTCCCAATAAAAAGAATATCATAACCATAACATTATACATAATAAAATTAATAAAGCAGACCTTTTAAAAAATCCTTAGGAGTTCCTACTTATAATTTTTTACTGTATTTTATTAATATTAGAACAGTTCCTTGTGAAAAACTACATTTTTTTATTAGTTAGCCACAGTTTATATACTGACAAACAATGTTCTTGCCATAATCATTATATTGCATTCATCTCATTTAAAATATAAATCTTTTATTATTTCATTCAAATAAAGAGGAAGAAAAACAGAAAATAATAAGGCAAACCAAGGCATTTTATTTCAATATTAAAGCATTATTTTTTTCTACATCACAAAAAATAAACACTGCATTGGCGAGGTAAAAAATACTATTGAAATGATCTGCTCTCAGTTAACATAAAAGTACTTAAAGAAAAGGTTATTATTAAGTTTAATTTACTTTTATGAAATGTGAAATGAAGTTTAAATATGCAGTACCTTTTATTCTCAGTACAGAGTTAAATTCCTTATACATAGATAAAGATAAGATAAAAAAAATAAAAGAGTTATACAGAATAGCAATATTTGGCTTCATATCGCTTTGAATTTTTATGGTTTATCCAATTACACTTTTCTAGTACATACAGCGATAACGAATCCTACTTTCTATAGTTTTTTACAAAGTCTTATTATTCTTTCAGCAATGATTTTCTTTTAATAATACAGTTAGCTCCTTCACAATGTTTAATTTTTAATCTTTAACCACCAATATTTCAAAACAGAAATTTTCTGTACATAAATAGTGATAATATTCCATTTAATTAAGGTAAACTTTACAATAAAAAATAACTGGTGAGAATAATGAAGGATTCTGAGAATTTTAAATACCACATATATCAGTTGCTTGTCCCCAAGGGTTAATAATATATATGTTTATTGTACAGAACTCTCTGAGTGTGAGTAATACTTGCACTTGACTGTTTATTTTCTCTTACATGGTAGTTATTAAATGAGAAAGTAAAATGATTGTGAATGTACAAAAAAAGGATGTATGTACGTGTCAACGGCAGATCCAAAAGGGAGGTCACGGGCAGGCTCAGACTGGCACGCCAGCCGGTGCACCATTGTCTCAAGAAAACTTTGCACGCCTAAATTCTTAAGCTGCTCAAATATTCTTTTTCTTGTTGAACATATGTATTCTGACTAGTGCTCTAATTTTTTAGAATTCATTAAGCGAATAATCCTCAAACAACAGACAAGCAGCACAAGAGAAGTTTTTTTTTCTCCCACAACAAAAAAAATTAAAATAGATCGAAACAATTTTAGAATAAGAAACCAAAGTAATTATCAAGAGAGAAAAAATGCACTCAAGAAAAATTTTAATAGCCATGGCACCCTGGGTTAGAATTTCACCAAATAATTTACAAATTATCAATACTTTAGGTCTTGATACCTTGTTTCTTCCTCCCCCTTTAAACTCGGACCTTGAATGCACCTATAATTAAAACCATGCTTTATGAAAATAATTTGAGAAAAGAAAGACAAAAATATCAGATGGAAAAAAACATTTTGTTGTTGATTTGAAAACATGATCTTTGATAACGAGGAATCTAAACCTGTTGACACTTTTGGACTCTGCAAGCTTTGGAATGAAACAGCGAGTGATTTTTTTTTTTTAATTCACAAAATCTACAACATAATTTTCGGTTAGTAATATTCGCTCCATTTAATGACAAACTTTCCATGGTTAAATAACTATATGGAAATTCTAGTATGTATTTCAAATTTAAAAATGTTAAATTTAATCATGGAAAGATCTATTATTAAATAAAATGATGATTATATTGAAAAATTGTAATAGGTTTTTTAAATAATAATAAAATACGCTAGACACAAAATCCTGCAACTTCGAGGAATAAAATTCGTACATTTCTCTTAATTATCGAAATTTAAATATTTCCCTTGAACTCTAATTATCAGGGCTGATTGTGGGCTCATGAAAAAATACCTGAAATTTTAGCGAGGAAATGTTTCTGTATGGGAACAAGGGGGAAAGACAACATATCTATAACAGGAAGGCCAAATTACATAATATATAAATTTTAATTATGTTTAGCAATCATATGAAATTGATATTTTATTTTAAGAATTGAACTATCATAAAAATTGGAATTTTGGTACTGTAAATTTACAAAATACCTGAATTCAGGTATATAACCTGAACACAATCACCCCTAAATTATCATAAGAATTTTGCAAATCATGGGAAGAGTGTTCTGTAAATTATTTTAGTGTAATAAAGTTAATCTTTATTAGACCATTTCTTTTTGTATAAATTTTGGGTACTTACGTATTAATGCCACCGCAGCTACAGATTTGATGGTTTTTAAGTATCGCCAATCTACACCTAAAATTTTTGCGACAAATCATAAAATAAAACACTTTCAAAATTCAAAACACATTATTTAAAAACAAAGCAGTTAGTCGGATTTCGATGGAAAATGGCCCGATATAGAGTTTAACTCCTGTATTATCGCTTCTGAAAAAAAAAATTGCATGTTGATCTGTTTTTGTGCAAAACAGGCATCAAAAACCAGCAAACAACAAGGTAACAAGAAATCCAAACGATAACTGTGTGCGCAACATTTGATGGTTTTTAAGTATCGCCAATCTACACCTAAAATTTTTGTGACAAATCATAAAATAAAACACTTTCAAAATTCAAAACACATTATTTAAAAAAAAAGCAGTTAGTCAGATTTTGGTGGAAAATGGCCCAATATAGAGTTTAACTCCTGTATTATTGCTCCTGAAAAAAATAAAATTGCATCTTGATCTGTTTTTGAGCAAAACAGGCATCAAAAACCAGCAAACAACAAGGCAACAAGAAATCCAAACGATAACTGTGTGCATGTGCAAACAACGAGATGCTCTTTATTGGCACATCAGGGCAATTTATGCTGCGAACGCCACCGCAGCATAAATTGCGCTGTACCAAATTTTGTTATAGTGAAACATAAATTAAGCATTTTGTATATAGATAAAGTCATGATTTAAGGCTAGAACAAAATACCTCTTGCTACAAAATATCTGACTCGCAAAAGTAATTACTGTCAGATTGTAACAAAAGTTAAATTTATCTCCTATTTAACTGACTGATAAACAATTCTTATTAAGTTAAAAAAATATGTAATTTTTAAAGAAAATTGAACTTTTTGCAGCATTGCAAAAACTCTATTTCACGCGTAGCAAAAAAAAAAAATCTTAGTTTTCAGTTACCAATTTCCAGAGCATCAATGGTGATAAGTGGAATGAAAGGGGTTATTCTGAACTAATTACACCAAAAATAATCATAAACTCTAGGAATCAGACTGAGCATAATGTTTATTAATTATTATTGTGTATAAATTATGCTTTCGAAGTAATCTACATTAAAAAAATTATACAAACTTTGAATTTTCAATTAATAACGCCCATTTTTGACATTTTATTTGAGTTTCTTGGATCCAAATGGACCAGGAAATGTCATTGTATATCCATATTATCTTAAATCTTGATACAGCTGGAAGAACATGATTTTGAGGATGATATAATTAAACCCATTTCAAAAACATTAATTTATATCTTCATGAAAGTCATCTGATTTTTATACTAAATTGACCCAAACATATTACAGGTTTCTTTCTCTATTCAAAAAAGTTTTTTTAATTATTTAAACTATTAATAAATTTATATTAAAATCAATGTGAAATATAAAAGCAGTAATTCTTGATTACGCCCATTAATAACTACTTTGCACGTAAAAACTATAAAAACAGCAAAAAATGTTGATTTTCTTGAAAATTTCAAAACAAATAAATCTTTTTTCCTTATAAAAGGTATCAAGTTGAAAAGCTAATAAAAAAATCAACAAAATTAAACTGTGAGTATTTTATTACGAAAATAAAGTAATTGTAAAAAAAACCCCACCATTTTTCCCTGTGTAAAAACTATAAGGACAGCAAATAAATTCAATATAGTAGCCAAAGGAACTAATATTTCATATATTATGTAACCACCTCTGAAGTTTAGTGATTGCAAATATTCCACCATTCCTCGACATCATTCATTTTTGCACTGTTCGGGATTGTGTTTGTGCTATTCATCCTTAATCATAAACCTGTGTTCTGATGATGAGAAAAAATGCCTTCCTTTTTGATAAATTCAACCTTCTAGATCTCACCATAAGTTATCGATGGGATTTAAAACTGGATTTCTGAGCGCCCATTGCAAGACTTCAATATTTTTCTTGTGGAACTGATGTTTTGTGGATAGGCACTTTATCTCACTGTTATAGCCGTTCTTTTTTTTTTTTCCCCTGCAATAATTGTATCAACAAGTGAGAGATGGCCAGAAAGAGTTTGTACATGTGTCTTTGAATTAAATTTTGCTAAAAACATATACAAATGGCTCCACATCTTTGAACAAAAAGCAGCCCCATGTCGCAATCGATCCATCATTTAACTGATGTTTTAATAATAATAATAACTGATGTTTATCGTTCCTGTCAGCTTGTTTTGTTTTCAAATAAAGCATTTTATATCCAAACGAATTGTTTAAAAATGTGAAGAATTCGTCTTTATTAGGAAAAAATTCACAGGACTCCAGTTCCTGTGTCCAGTCAAGATAAAAGTACAGTGAAACCTCCGAATAAGGGACACCTATGGGACCGGAACTTTTGTCCCTTAAATAGAGGTGTCCCTTATTCGGAGTTTTTTACATTATTTTTAATTCAGAAGGATATAAAAATAACAAAGCATCAAAGGAGGAATTTAAATGTATCTGAAGTGTATAAATTATGTTAATCAGACAAAAGAAAGAAAAGAGAATTAATTATTTAAAATTTTCAATTAATTACTAAATTATTTGTAGAATTATTGATTTGTATTTTTTATGCATATTATGTACATACAAAAGTATAAAAACATTTGAAAGAATTTTACTTGAAGTAATCAGTCAAAAATGATTGTTTCGCAAATTTCAATTTTCCTATAGAAATCTTTGAAGTGTTCATTTACTATATTTACAATTCTATATTACCTTCAATATCTTCCCCCCCCCCCCAAAAAAAAAATGTAATCCTGTCAGCCATTTTTCTTCCTTAACACTCTAAAATACATAATTCTAATTATATATATCGTAATATTGTAAAATGGCATGGCTTACTATCTTATGTTTTATTCCAACTTCCATTTCTTTCCTTTGCCGGCATTTTCCATCTTCCATCTTCCGTATCCAGTTTCCGAACTTTTGTTTACACGTTCAAATCAATCGCTTATCTTTTCCGTGGGTACGTCGTGGGTATCATTCTGGTTTTATCGCTCCGTTCGATCTCAATCCGCAAGCATCGCGGATCGCATCTCGCAAGTGGCGGTCTTGCATTTCTTCCGTCGCAAGTCGGGAGCTCGCTTACTCAACTCGGAGGGGCGTATCCAGTTTCGGAATTGCCGCGGCTATTTAAAGCCGGCTGAGATATGTTGTGCGGGGGGATTTTGAAGTGATGTTATGTTTCAAGATAGTTGATGTTACCGTCAATATGATATAGTTTCAGAAATGTGTTTTTAACTCATCCAGTTTTAAAGTTTTAAAGTTAACATCTAGTTGCTTGCCGTGTCTCATTTTACCAGCAGTCGTAACCCATTTGTGTTTTAATCAAGTCTTCATGTTCATGTGTGGATATTATTAGCTTCAATTAAAAACTCTACGTTTTCTAAAAACTTTTCATCGAAATAGTTGATGTGCCATACCATGGGAATTTGTTTTCCAATACGTTGATAGAAGCCGTCCATAAGTGAGTCTGTTTTGTTTTTTTCATTGCTATCCTAGTATTGTTATATGCCATGCCATGCCATTCAATAAGTAATATTATTTCAATACATAGAATGATTTTAAGTTAAATTTGGAGTTGAACTCATTTTTCTGTTTACATTTTACCAGTTATTTTTTCATCTGAGTTTATACTTATTTTCATTTAAACTTGAATATTATTTCATGACTTAGAATAATTTTAACTGAACTTGTTTCCGTTCACATTATGCCTGTTATATTTTTCACCTGGACTTATATATGTTTTATTTGAACTTACATTTATTTTTCGTCAATAAACGTTAGCCTGATTTTACTGAAAAACAGTTTCTTTAATGTCTTATACTACACTGTCACAACGTCACCAATTACTTACTCTTTTAGGTCACCGTAATTACACTGTTATAAGCTGCTAAATTTTACTCTGTTTTAGACGGTTCTTGTTACAGAACCGATCACGGGTTATGGGCCGGAAGCGAATACGCTTTTAAACCCTTTACGGCGGCCATAACCTAATTGGTGACATTTCAAAAATTTTTGACAGTTGTTTGTAGTATGCGGCCATTGGACCTCCGAGTCACTTTAGAGGGGGGGGCCGCAATATAGAATTTTTTTTGAAGGCTATATGTTTTTTTTCTTTCCTATTGACATGAAATACAAAAAGGTTTTTTTTAGGATCACTTATAATAGAAATTTTTGTTGATGTACTATCTGATCACTAAGTACGTTATTTACTAAAAAAAAAAAAAAAAAAAAAAAAAAAAAAAAAAAAAAAAAAAAAAAATTTTTTTTTCCTCCTTTTTTTATGTAATATCTTCTGTTTAATGCATGGCCATGGCTAACATACAGGTGTGCATAACAAAACTGAATTCTCACAATTATGGAACTTGGGCAGCTGACGTAAAGTATCTACTATTAGATAAGAATGCGTGGAGCATAGTTAATGGCACTGAAAAGGCTCCTGATGAAAGTGACTCTGTAGCGACAAAGGAATATAAATCCAGAGTCAGATCTGCACTATCAGTTGTATATTTAAATGTCGAAAATGAATTCCGGAGAATCATCGAAAATATCGACGACCCTCATGAAGCCTGGACTAAACTTAAATTGCATTTTCAGCCTGATAACCGGGCACGCCATATGCAATTATTTGGCGAAATTCTTTCCTGTAAGATACAACCTGAAGAGCCCGTCGATATGTTTGCAGCTCGCCTCCAAAGGCTTGCTGACCAACTGGCTGCAATAAATGAGCCAATCAAAGAAACTTACCTCACATTTCAATTGCTTAGATGGCTCCCGAAGAAGTTCGACAACATGGTGCAAGGGATTCTGCGATGGCCAGACGATCAGTTTACGTTCAAAAGTGTTCTTACAGAATTAGTCGCAGAGGAGTCCCGTATCAAACTACGGGAGGACGACAGAGTGGATGCCGTGCAATCTCATTTCTCCAGAGCCCGTTCCTCAAAGAAGTGTTCCTTTAAGCCTAAGTTCAAAGGTCGGTGTCACAAATGTGGACGCAGAGGACATTTACAGAGCCAGTGTAGAGTGCCTGATGTCACCCGCCAGGAATCCTGTCTTAGCTCTAGTTCCAGAAGTTCCATGATGCCTAGAGACTCCTCCAATTCCGGTTCCGTGGTATACAGAGACTCTTCCAGTTCCAGAAATTCTTCTTTGTCCAGAGGTTCCTCCTTTTCCAGAAATTCATCGAAAGACTCTTCCGTATCCAGTCCTGTCCGTGCTCAGTCTGATGGTCATAGATCCAGAAAAGATGTGCCTCGCAACCGACGTCAACGTAAGACAACAGGCCAGGTAAACTACCTCATACAATCTAATCTAAGTAACATAAAATGTGGGGGAGACGCCTGGGTCTTTGACACGGGTGCCTCCCACCATTTCTGTAAAGATAAAAGTTTATATGTTAAGTTTAAACCGTTAAAAAATGAGGAATTGGCTGTTGCAGTTGACGGTGCTACTTTCCCTATCGAGGGCACCGGTTTAGTGGATTTAAAAATAAACGGGGAAATGGTTCGCTTCGGCGACGTCATGTATTGTCCTAGTCTTAGACATAATTTAATTTCAGGTCCCAGACTTGATAAAATGGGTGCCAAGTTCAAAGGAGGCGAGGGAAGGGTCAAGGCATATCGGGATTCTGGCACACTTTTTCGTGCTTTTCTTAAAGATGGCATTTACTGCCTCTATCCAGATCTTAACCATAATAATAGAAATAAAGACCCGAAAATTAACCGTAATCAAAATCCTAAAAAGGTACGTTTCCAAGCCTCAACCGTTCAAAAAGATGATTTTAAACTCTGGCATAGACGCCTTGGGCACATCAGTTCCACATTAATTGAACATACTCTAAAATGTAATGGCGTTAGGGGCTTACCACCCATTAAATGTAAAGATTTTGAATGTGAAACATGTAAAATTAATAAACACAGACGAACATCATTCCGCCCAATAAACCAGATAAGATCTAAACGACCTCTAGAACTGCTACACACTGACCTGTGGGGTCCAACACAAATAACAGGGCGAAACGGGGAGAAGTATTTCCTAACTATAACAGACGACTTCTCTCGCAAAGTGTCAGTATACCCCTTATGCAGTAAAACACAGGTATTTAAAGTATTTACTAACCACGTAAAAAGAGCAGAAAGATTTTTGGGTACCAAAGTAAAAGAGGTTCGTAGCGACAATGGGCGGGAATTCGATAATGAAGCATTCACTAAATTCTTTGAAGACAATGGCATAAAACATGAGTTTACCAATGTATATTCTCCTGAGCAAAACGGAGTTTCAGAACGTTTAAATCAAACAATAATGGACGGGGCTCGCTCAATACTCAATGAAAGTAAACTCAGTCTCAAATTCTGGCCTGAAGCCGTCTTGTACATAGCATACACTCTTAACCGAATATGTCACAAAACCCAGAAAAAAACTCCTTTCGAATATTATTGTGGTAATAAACCATCCATAAGACATTTACGACCTTTTGGTACGGTGGCATATGTGGGGGTACCTAAACAACTAAGAAATTCCAAATTCGATCCAAAGGCTAAAAAGGGTGTTTTAGTGGGTTACGCAATGTCTACAAAAGGCTACAGGGTATGGATTCCCGAAACCAATAAAATAATAGAGACAATAAATGTTAGATTTGGTGACGAATCTGCATCCGGAAGTATCCCCAAACACAGTGAACAAGGTCCAAGCTATTCAATAGGCACAAACCCATTTACAACTTCGGAGCAGCGCAACGGAAGCGATCTGGGACCCTCTTACATCCTAAGTTCCGAACCACCTGAAATAGACCCTTTGACTGACCTTCAACCTGACAGATTTACTTCAGAAGCACCACCCACTCAAAGTATTAGACCGAGTACCTCTAAATCTTCCGACTCTGCCTCCTCACACCCATTTGAGGGTGACAGTGACGAGGATGGCGAGGAGTTTACTAGAACTCTCAGGGAAGCTGTCTGGTTCCGTAAGCCTGTAACCAGGCCTGACAAATCGAGAACCGACGTCTACTATTACGAGTTGGGTGAGACACAACGTCTAAGATCACTGAAGGAAGTAAGAGACTACTGTCATTCTAATGGTATAAAATTTGATCCGTCACTGTTCAGTTTTAAAGGAAGCAATAAGTCCCAAGGCATTGTAAAGTCCACTCCTAGTGCTAGCTCAAGTCCCAGTTACACACCTCCACACACCTCTTTCTCTGAAACTCATAAAACCAGTTCCTGACTAGAAGACTCCATACCTACCACATATAAACAGGCGTTAAAATCACCTCAGTGGGAACTCTGGAGACAGGCAATGAAGGAAGAGATGGATGTTATAAATAAAAGACAAGTATGGGTATTAACACCTCTACCACCCAACACCGAACCACTAGGCTGCAGATGGGTATTCACCATCAAACGAGACGACAAGGGACGGGTTGCAAGGTATAAAGCGAGACTTGTAGCACAAGGCTACAAACAAGTCAGGGGTGAAACGTACGATGAGACGTTTTCGCCCGTAGTCAATTTCAGTCTAATTCGCTTTTTCTTTGCAGCCCTTGTCTCATGTCTCGGATGGATCCACACTCAGTGTGATGTAAAAGGTGCCTATCTGTATGCCCCTCTTTCTGATAACATCTACATGAAACAACCATCAGGGTTCGAGGTAAAAGGTAAAGAGCATTTAGTCTGCAAACTCCAGAGGGCCCTTTATGGCCTCCACCAGAGTGGACGAGTATGGTTTTATGAATTACATAAGATTTTAATTTCTCTTGGTTTTAAAAAGTTAGAGTGGTGTAATTGCGTCTATTCGTTTTCCAATTATGTTGTTTTATTACTATATGTGGATGACTTTGTAATATTAAGTAACCATCAGAAACATATTAATGAAGTTTTAACCCTTTTAGCAAAACATTTTGACATAAAAATCCTGGGGAGAACACGCAAACTACTTGGTGTTGAATTTGAGGAGGATGGGAATGGCACTGTTTCAATTCATCAAAGGCAATATATTGATGATATTTGTACAAGATTTAAAGAATTCAACTTTCCCATTACATCACTCCCTATAACTAAAGGTACTGTATACTCCAAGTCACAATGTCCTCAAACCGAAGCAGAAACCCAGGAAATGTTACAATATCCATACAGAAGTGTTTTGGGCTGCCTTTCATTTTTAACAAGCAGGACACGTCCTGATATTTCGTACGCTGTAAATATCTTCAGCCAATTCCAGAGCAATCCTGGGATTGTTCACTGGAATGGTCTCCTGAAGCTTTTAGGGTATGTCCAAAGCACAAAACACTATAAACTGAGGTTACCTTGCAACCACATAAACCTAATAACTTACACCGACGCGGATTTCGCCGCTAATAGGGATGACAGGACATCAATGGGGGGACAACTACTAGTGTTAGACAAAGCTCCTATCATGTGGAGAGCCTTTAAACAAAAATCTGTCTGTTTGTCTACTATGGAATCAGAATTTGTGGCTTTAACAGAAGCAACTAAAGAGCTTCTATGGTTTAGTAGGATCATAACTGAATGTTATGACAAACATATTTTTACAGGTCCACACGTTAAACCAACACTTTTAGTAGACAACATGGCCTCCATTGATTTTCTTAAATCTCCCATTGAAAATTACAGAACGAAACACATTGACGTAAAATTATTTTTTGTTAGAGACCTTTTAAACCAAGAGATTTTTAATGTTAAACACGTAGCCAGTAAATCTAATCTCTCAGACATTTTCACTAAACCTTTAACAAGGTTTGATCTTAAAAAATTTATTGATGTAATTTTTAGTTATAAGTAATTTATATATATACATGATATTTAAATGCTATCAAAAAAAAAAAAAAAAAAAAAAAAACTCCTCCTCCTTTGAACTTGTGTCAAGCATTAAGATGCTTGTTTAACTTTTCATGTTAAACCTTGAAGTTTAGCATCCTTTTTTTTAAAACTGAAATTTTTGTATATTTCAGTACTTTTCTTTTGAAGAAAAATGTTTGAATATGTAATTACTCTTGTTATTTCATACTTGTTTCGTATGCATATGTTTCATAATATCATTTCATAGGTGTTGAAAATCGAGTTGTATTCTGTTTTTATTGCATATGTAAATATGAAAAATTTTCTTCTCGTTTTAAGAGTATATATAACAAGTTTTTTTCCATATTTAAATTGGCCAAATCATTTGCAAATGTATATCGTTTCAAAAGCTTAAGCATATTATTTTTTTGTGTTGTCTTTCATGTGAGCGCTCACAGTCACAATCATTTAACTATGTCACTATCATAATCATAATTCATAATCGCTATCACGATCATGATCGTTATTATTCTCATTATTGAAATTTTCTCATTTGCATAACATGTGTCTTTCATATATTGTCAAAGTATTATCATATTGTAGCTCATGTATACGTATTCTTCATATTATCCCGAATTTATGTTTATGTGATAATCATTCTTTTTCAGGATAAATATGCAAATGTATGATTGTTTAAAATTCATTTGAATATTGTTACAAGTCAAGACTAAAGGAAAAATCATCATATTAAATCCTTTTATGTAAAGGTAACTCGTAGTCACTTGCATGTGACGAGGTAATTGTAATTATCTTTCACGGTTTTTTTCAGGAAAATGTTATTTTTATAGACTTTTGCTATTGAACTTTTCCAACGTGGAAAAAAAAAAAAAATTTTTCGTTAGAGTTACAATTGTAACTAAACTTTCATGAAATGAAAAAAATTGTTAATCTAGTTGTTATATATAATTGTTAAAATTGTTGTTGTTGTTATTGAATATTGTTATTAACATTGTTGGAAATTGATGTTTTTGATTAACCCTGTTGAAGTTATTGAATTTGTTGCATTTATGCTTGTTAATGTTAAGTTTCTGTTTTACTGGTAGCTATCGAAGTGTGATAGTTTATATTCTAATGTTTGACTGTATTCTATATATACCTATATTTTACAATATCTGGTAATTATCCATTTTATTTTTAAGTACGAGTGTTAAGGGGGGGGCGATTGTCAGCCATTTTTCTTCCTTAACACTCTAAAATACATAATTCTAATTATATATATCGTAATATTGTAAAATGGCATGGCTTACTATCTTATGTTTTATTCCAACTTCCATTTCTTTCCTTTGCCGGCATTTTCCATCTTCCATCTTCCGTATCCAGTTTCCGAACTTTTGTTTACACGTTCAAATCAATCGCTTATCTTTTCCGTGGGTACGTCGTGGGTATCATTCTGGTTTTATCGCTCCGTTCGATCTCAATCCGCAAGCATCGCGGATCGCATCTCGCAAGTGGCGGTCTTGCATTTCTTCCGTCGCAAGTCGGGAGCTCGCTTACTCAACTCGGAGGGGCGTATCCAGTTTCGGAATTGCCGCGGCTATTTAAAGCCGGCTGAGATATGTTGTGCGGGGGGATTTTGAAGTGATGTTATGTTTCAAGATAGTTGATGTTACCGTCAATATGATATAGTTTCAGAAATGTGTTTTTAACTCATCCAGTTTTAAAGTTTTAAAGTTAACATCTAGTTGCTTGCCGTGTCTCATTTTACCAGCAGTCGTAACCCATTTGTGTTTTAATCAAGTCTTCATGTTCATGTGTGGATATTATTAGCTTCAGTTAAAAACTCTACGTTTTCTAAAAACTTTTCATCGAAATAGTTGATGTGCCATACCATGGGAATTTGTTTTCCAATACGTTGATAGAAGCCGTCCATAAGTGAGTCTGTTTTGTTTTTTTCATTGCTATCCTAGTATTGTTATATGCCATGCCATGCCATTCAATAAGTAATATTATTTCAATACATAGAATGATTTTAAGTTAAATTTGGAGTTGAACTCATTTTTCTGTTTACATTTTACCAGTTATTTTTTCATCTGAGTTTATACTTATTTTCATTTAAACTTGAATATTATTTCATGACTTAGAATAATTTTAACTGAACTTGTTTCCGTTCACATTATGCCTGTTATATTTTTCACCTGGACTTATATATGTTTTATTTGAACTTACATTTATTTTTCGTCAATAAACGTTAGCCTGATTTTACTGAAAAACAGTTTCTTTAATGTCTTATACTACACTGTCACAACGTCACCAATTACTTACTCTTTTAGGTCACCGTAATTACACTGTTATAAGCTGCTAAATTTTACTCTGTTTTAGACGGTTCTTGTTACAGAACCGATCAAATCCAATGCTTTGCGCATTTTAGGACAACAAATATCTCCACTGCCCTACTCAGCAAGCGGAAAACTTTTGACACAAAATTCAGTTATTTTTTATTTTTTTTAAGTTAAAAATTCATTTTTAACGGAAAAGTATAAAATTGGAACGCTTGACTATGGTTTTAATATGGAAGCAATTTGGAATTGAATTGCGTTTTCATTTTTTTAATAAATAAATCATCTATTGAGTTATACGCGATTTTGATCACGTGACAAAGACCTTTTTTATCCTTTCTTGAGTATTTATTCTTCTTTCGCATGGAAATTTGGTTCAAAACGTCCATTTTGTCAATATTTTCTGTAAAATCTATTGCATTTGAAAAAAAAAGTGGTCGATTACATATTTTCTGAACAACAACACCTGCTAGCTTCAGACATTTCCAAATAAAAAAAATTTAAAACTTATCTCTTAAAAGTTGCCATTTTTGGATTTGAGAACAGCCTAAAAGCATCTGTATAGTTCATTATTTCACAATTTTCTTTCATTCTCCAATTTCAGAATCATCCTCACAATTTTCAGCATTACTTTCAATGCGGATAAAGGCATTGATGTCAAATCAGAATTCTGGGTAAATAAATGGCCGTTAATTGTATTGTACGCCTCTGTATAAACATGACTGTTCATCTGTTTGATAAATTCACAAAAATTTGTATTTTCATTTTCATTAAAGACTACTTCATTACCTAAAATTCAAAAAACAGTCCCTTTAATCTCATTTTCAAGTGTCCCTTAAATAGAGTGTCCCTTATTCAGAGGTAAATACATTACACGTCCTATACCTTGGGACTGGGACCGGAGGTTTTGTCCCTTAAATAGAGGTGTCCCTTATTTGGAGGTTTCACTGTATTAAAATTATTGCGAGTTAACAACTAGATTAAAATCAGCAAGATTTATGTTACCCAATGTAATTTTTTGGTTAACCGGGCTCCAGTATTAAATATATATGTATATGTGAATATATATGGGTGATTCTCAAAATAGGGAACAATTTATGTCTTTCAGCATACAAAAAAAATTGAAAGGTTTTCTGTCATGTTTTTATACTTAGATATGTTTGTCTTAATATTATTCATTATTTGCACTCAAGAATTACTCACTTTTTATTTAAAAACACCTTAAAATAACAGAATAAATGTTCAAAATGTCATTAGCATGGATGTCCACAGCAGCTGTGCCTTGTATATACTAGCTTTTTCAAGAGTTAATATCATGTTTATAAAATAAAACAAATGTTATTCTTTCTTTAAATTAATCAAGGAGAGGATTTATCCAATAAATTTCTTTTTAAAAATAAAATTATAGTATATAAAAAGACAATTAAAGTTTGTCCTCCATATTCTGTTTTCAAAACAAGGTCATACTATAACAGCTGTTTATTAATCAAAATTTCATTTTCACATATGACAATACTTTGAAAATATAAAGTTTCTCCATGGCAACAAGTAGCCATTTTATTCCAGCCTGAAAATAGAAGCATGTATTGTATTTTAAGAATAGAAGTTGAATATTAGGCGAGTACATCAATTGTATGTCATTAGAATGGATAATAATTTTCATGTTTATTTTATAGTTAAAATTTTTATTTTACTTATTTGCATAGAACTTTTGTGTTTTAAAAAGCCCCAGAAAGGACTATTGCATTGTGATTATATTATGGCTCATAATCTTATTTAAATTAAAATTTGTCATTAGCATGGACAAATATCAGTGTCATTAGCATGGTTTTTCTGTCCATGCTAAAGACTCCTATGTGCATAAATGTAACTAGTACTTATATTGCATCCTTTTTAAAGTTTAATTTTACATATAAATTTAGGTATTGCATTTATTATCCCTAAAATATGCATTAAATCTGTCAGAAAATCACTAAGACAGCTTCTTATACTGTTAGTGTCAGAATGTTGTTCATGTAAACAAAGTTTGCTCTTTGGTAATGTTTTTATTCCCCTTATATGTATATATGTAAAAATGGAAACTATTTGTTGGAAAGGAAGGCTAGTAAACGTAGAAAAAAATATTTAAACAGGAAGAAAATAAAAATTTCTTAATATATTTATTCCATTCAATTTGTTTTGCCATTAGCATGGCTCAAAAAATACTAATTATTTTTTTAAGTTAATTTTTAAATATTTAGCTCTGCTGACTACATGAAAAGTATACCTAATACTATATTAACAACGCATATTTTTTTCAGAAATTTTGCTAACAGTAATTTTTTTAAGATTTCATTTTTGAAATTGTCCCCTATTTTGAGAATCACCCATATACATGTGTGTGTTTATGACAGTCAATTATTAAGGGAACTTAACCTATATTTAACGCAAGGAAATTGAAGGCTTGAAGAAAACCACAAAAACTTCAAATGATTGGGTTATATAACACCCGCCAGACAACCAGTTTCGAGAACAGAACTTCTCGGCCATTGGTGGGGCACATGCATGTGCATAAAAATTCTGTTAAAATACATTAATTCGATGTATCTCTGATTATGAAAAATCATGTCACAAAAGGCCAGATAATATTAATACCAAACACTTTTCTATTGAAAAATATATTTACATGTGAATATTAAAAAAGTAAGAAAATATTAAAACAAATTATCATGTGCAAAAAAATTATTCAATAGAGGAAAATTAAAAGACTACTTCAGTCAACTGAATGAAATTACCCTCACAAATACTAATCCAATGGAATATTTTATTATTATTATTATTATTTTGCAGATATCTCATTTGTATTTCAGTATTTTTAAACAATTCTTTTTCAGTGACTAGCAGAGATTAATCTATACAAAGGGCATTTTTTACTTTTTCATTTTGTTTACAGATATTTTTAATTAGGACATTTTCATTTTCAGAACCAGTTTCAAAGGTGAAAGCATCCTCTTGAAAAAAAAAATCTGCAAACACAATCGAAAAAGTAAAGAAGGGCAGATGTAGAGTCAGATCATTCTCAGCTGGCCAATGCAAAAAATTAAAATGCGCGCAAGATATCTTAAAAAATTTCCTCCATAAGATTAACATTAATGAGAGAGTTTATTTACAAATGTATTTTTATATTTAATTAATTACAAAACAGCTGACACAACAACAGCAAATGTGACATTGAAAACCTGAAAATAATCCAGTCAACTGAAATGATTATTAAGTAGATTACGAAAGAGTGATACTAATCATAATAATAATATTATTTAGTCTTTTACGATTGGGTAATCTCTATAAAACAGAGCAACTAGCATTTTTTAGAATATTCATGGTTTGGGCATGGGTTGGTAAGCATACCATGTAGGATGCAAAGACTCTTAATTTAAAAAATATTATTTTTTTATTCTACCTAATTTCTTTTAGAATTCATCGTCAAATTTTAGTATTAAATAAATACAATGATATATTCAATTGACTATAACTGTCTTTAGGGTCAGTACAATGCATGTATAACATAAACTTTTTGGTAATTTTAGACACCTCCCCCCCCCCCTTCTCCGAGATCCATTCCCTCAATGATAACATTATCAGTATTTAAAAATTCTTTTTCTTTATTATACATTTATTTTCCACACATTTTACTAGTTTCATTCAGAGTTGGCAAAAAACCTGTTAAAAAAAAAAAGACTTTTTTTTGTTCTTGTTTAAACAGGTTTTTTTTAAACCTCCTTTCTTATTACATATATATGAATATTTTTTTTATAAAAATAGACATTGTTGGATTATAAGTAGTGTAACTTTATTTTAAAATAATTTAAATCAAATAATTACAGTGAATTTATATAAAAATTTGAAAAAATTCATATTTTAATTAAACAGTATTAGAAAACAGTCTTCTATTCAAAGAATAAACTGCTCTATCCAGTGAAACATTGATACTCTGAACTCTTTATAAAAAATCTTTTGATTACCAATAATAAACATTTTGGTAAAGTAGTTTGGTAAATATATTATTTTTCATAATTATTCAAATATTAAATTTCAAATACTTCATGGGATTTTGTTTTTGGAATGATAATTTGAAGTCAACATTTTTTGTCATTAGATTCAGTAGATAAAGATTATTATTATTATGCTATAACTAGCATCCCAATCTTTGAATACTCTCTTATTTGTCTTTATATTATGATTTTAATTCTTCAAGATAATCTCCCCAATCAAGAATAATTATGCTTTTTTAAAAAAAATAGTAACCGACTTCAAAAAAGAATCAAGCTTGGCGACAACTTGGCGCTAACGCATATGAATGCATAGTTTTAATATGCTTATGATTTGAAAACGGTTGCAACAATGGAAGATTATTTGCGACAAAACATTATATTTTTTTTATCAAATCCACACTTTTTACTTAAAAATATTCTAATCATCAGAAATTAATGAAATTAAAATGGGGCGGGCATCTTATACTTTCAAACAAAAAAAGAATTATCAAAATCGGTTCATTTTTAGGGAAGTTATGAGTGAACAAGAAATACATACAGATCGAAATCATAACCTACTCCTTGAAAGTGGTTGAAAAGATCTTCTACCGGGTAAGAGTGTAGCCTGAAATTTTATTTATTTATTGTACACACATATCTGACTTGTGTACTCGACATGAAAGCCTGCGATTAACTGAAAATTGAACGCTTTTAATTGGATGACTGCTTCAAAAAATTGGAATTTTAATGTTTTTGTTTTTAAAAAAGTTCTAATCGCAAGAATTTGATAAAATTTAAATGGGACCATGTGGGCGTCTTACATTTTCTAACAAAAAAAGAATTATCAAAATCGGTTCATATTTACGAAAGTTATGCGTGAACAACAAATACATACAGGTCGAAATCATAACCTCCTCCTTGAAGTCGGTTAAAAAATTTATTTACAGCATGAGCAAAATCTTAAAGATCATCATGTTATGTTATTTATTGCATCAATAATTTGCAGTTTAAAAAAAAATATATATATATTTATTTTATACTACATATTGAATATTTTTTATCTATTTTATTTTTGATAATTTTACATGTTTGAAGCTTTTTCTTTAGAGCAATAGATAAGTTCACTAATGTATACTGATTTTAATCCTATACATAAAAAAATTACCTAAATCTGTTAAATCCTTCAGTTTTTCCTGCTCCCAATCCTCCATGTTTTCATACTTTTGGCTGCATTAAAGCACAATGGTAAACATACAAGATAACTGCTAAAATTAAGTTTTTAGGTTTTTCCCACCAAGATAGGACTTGATAAACCAATTGTGTTTTAATATGCAAATCAATACAGTAGAAGATCTGTATAACGCAAACCTAAAAACGCAAGGTTGTGCGTTATATAGAATTTTGTGTTATATGGATCACATATCACGCGTCATCAAATTTACCTCATAAATATAGACAAATATGTCTGAAACACATGAAAATACATTAGAATTACCTTGATACTGCATTCCTTATCCAGATTATAAATTTTTCTATTATTGCGATCATTCAACATTTTGTTAAATATACGTTTTAAAAATGGTCCAGATACACCTGGACCCAATTTATTCATTATATTGCTCATTTTCAAAAACATTCATTGTAATAATAATTTTTTTCCTTTAAAAGTTCTAAATTAAGGAGGTAAAATTGTACTAATGCATTAAATTTAGTTTTCAGACAGTAGCAGTTTTTTACAGTCTTAAAATTCAGGTGCTCCTTCATGGCAAAATTCATTGTTTACATCTGAAAGGTTGTGTGTTATATGGAGAATTGCGTTATATGGAATTGCGTTATAAAGATCTTCTACTGTATTTAACTAATCCTAGATTTTCTCCCATGAACTCAATAAGATTGTCTGTGCTTCTGTCTCCCGGTCTATAATAAACACAAATATAATTTCAAACTTACTTTCCACATTGTTTATCTAACAGTCGATTATATGAGCATATGGCAGAACAATAGAAATGTCAAATGCTGGGGTATTCCATGTTTTGAAATGAAATAATTTTATAATCATTTAACAGTTTAATAACAACTTTGTATTTTCATAAAAACAGGCAAAAGACTGAAAAAAAAGATGACAATTTATTAACAAAATAGTTACGAAAAAAATGGAAAATTTTGATTGAATCAAAAATTCTAACAATATCTAAAGATGACTACTTCTGCCCATTGAGATATCTTATGATATCATGTACCACATTCGTCACCCCTAAAGGGATAACTCATCCCCTTATTCATGTAGCCTTTTTTTTTTTATTCCCCCATGGATAAATATAATGATTACAAGGAGAGATTATTTCCTTTTTTTAAATGTTATGTTATCATTTTTGGATCATTTAGAGATATTCTTTTCTTAAAACAACCAAAAGTTAGAGTAATTACAATTTATAGAATTACACATAAACAATTATATCTGGTGCTCTAATTAATGCAACCCACCAAAATTTATACAAGCACATATAATCATTGTAAGAGGGAACTTTATCAGTTTTTTTTATCCAAATTTTATGATAAAGTAAAACATTTAAGCTACATGTAAATTTTTGATTACAATAAATGTTGAGGCAGTCCACACACATTTCAATATAATTACAAGATAAAAGGCAATACTTTAAAACAGTTAAAACTCAGATTCTGATAATATGACCTGCAAAAATTTTTCTTAACAAAGGATAAATTTTGTTTTTTTATTATTATTATTGAAATTAATTAAATTTTAGTGTAGAATAAATATAAAGCCTAAAACATTCAAACAACAATAATTTGACATTAATTGATGTAACCCATCTTTTCAGGATGAACACTATCTTTTAATTGCTAAGCATTAATTTTTCTGAATAGACTTTTGTTGTTTTTCTGAATAGATTTTTTAGACTTTTGTGGTCTTATTGAATATTTGAAAATTTGCGATTAGATAAGACATTTTCTTCTTAAAATTTCTTTCAAATTTATTGGCTTTTAAATGTCATGCATGATGAAGAGTACATTTTTTAAGCCTTGAAACCTGTCTAAATCTCTACGACTATGTATAACCACTAATGAAATAGCACCGAAAAACTGGTGATAAATCACAATTAAATATAAAATAAAAGCACATGCAAATAGTCACGAATGAACATTCAAAAATCACGGTCACGAAGTTCATTTTGATCTTGTCTCATTACAGACACGTTTACATTGGCTGGTGATGGGCTGCTTAAGTTTCCAGCCTGAAACACATGATGTGTGTGGACTGTTTTATAGTCATTAAAACGAAGTTTTATTATTTAATATGTAATCATTATAAAGAGGGACTTGTTGTTGAAGAATATACATATAATATTATGCAGTTAAAAATATATAAATACTTCTGCCACTACCTTTAATATGGCAACTTTATAATATAATAATAATATTAATAATAATAACCATTGATGAAATTCATGTAATTAAAATGAAGAAAGCAAAAAGTAAATAAATAAGAATTACTATAATTAATATCATTAATCCAAATTTTACCATGAATTATCATTGAAGTAGAATGCAATTTCATTATCTTCCATTCTTCACCATTCTGAACTTAACAGAAAATGCCTCTCTTTATTTCCCATTTCCATAGCTAACATTAGTATACAGAAGTAGGAATAATTGAGAAAGTATTGTCAATGGTATGAAGTGAATTAGCAAACCATACAGCATAGACAATACACATTCAATCAATATGCTGGGACCTGTTAGTGATGTGATGAGCAGAAAATTACACTGAAAAGAAAAAAAAAATCCACATTTTATAAATTTGAAAGAGCACAGAACAAGATTTAATAAAACAAGATTTAAGTATTAAAAATATACCCCTTGTTTACTTTAATATGACATCAAATACCATGAAATAAATTATGCATTTTTTTCCTTTTAATTCACCTAAATAAATTGCTTTAAAGTTTACATTTATATAGTATACTACAAAATCAAAGTAGTATGATAAATTTTTTTGCGGAAAAAAATCTGCCTTTAAACCTTTTTAAGACACATAATTTTATTGATACAAAACCTTATGTTAAATTGACAACTGAGAATCTTGTTACTAAATACAATAAAGGAAAAATTACCCATTCATTGAACGTTTAGGCACTATAAACAATCGTCATTAACTATTTATTTACTTTTATGATGATTTCGATCTATGTTTAAATTTGAGAAATGCAATTTTTCAACAATATTAACTACAATAAAATAAATTATATTCTACTATCATAAATAATGAAGGATTAAAAACGTACTTTAATCACACTACTACATTCTTCTTCATCGCCAAGATGTATAACAAAGTTTTGTTAATGATTTCAGGAAGTTGTAGAAAGTGCTTCATAATCTATGCTTAAGGCATGATTTTTCTTACTTGCTTAGCTTAAATGAGTTCAGAAAATTCATAAACTGTGTTATATTTATTTGGTACTTATTCGATTTCATTTCATTTAAATAAAACTTTTAGCAAATAAAATACTTATTTGAGTAGAAAAAGGGGGGGGGGGGAGTTGGCAGATATATGTTTTCATATTAATAGGTCTGCAAAATTGACTGTTTTAAAAGTAAAAAAGCTATAATAAAATATTTTTAAATATATATTTTCTGTGAAGGATTGTGAATATATCTTGCAGGAACTAGAAGGGAATATTGTAGTTGCGTATTGATTGAAAAAAAAAAAAAAAAAAAAATCAACAAGCATGTATATCACAAATATTTTTCAAAATATACAATGTCTTTTCTATAAAATATTCTAGTATACTTATCATAATGATAAATAAGCTTTAATATAAAAATATACAAAAAGTTTACAAGTATTTAAAAAGCAGGCATGATTCTAGCACTAGAAATATTACTATTCACGTAACAGACAAAAAATTATACGAAATATTGAACAAGAAGTAATCGGACAGAATATTAAATAGAAAACAGTTACAAAACACTTACGTGATATATTTCTTTCATTTACAATCAAGTCTAGATAGCGCAAAGATTTCTGAATTTTCTATTAAAAACAAATGCTTAAGACTAACTTCAATAAAATATTTGGCAATTAAATAAAGTGCGATAAAGCAGCCAAAATGGTAACCATACATTCACTTGAAAGATGCCAATAATATGGGCAAGAAGTTGCGCAGACAGAAGATTTTGGGCGGTAATGTTCCTGACGTCATATTGGAATGCCCTATTAGAATAGGTGCCAATTACTTGAAATTAGCAAAATTGAAGCACCATTAATTGGCATCTATCATTAATTCAGAAATCCAAATATTTCTGTCAAAATTATTTTTACAAAATTAAAGTAACCCTTTTCAACTAAACAATTAAAATTTAAAATACATTAGAAATCAGGTAATAATGAACTGAAAAGCATGCCATACTTAAGCCAGAGAAGAAGAATTTGCAACAAAATGGCTAATTTGATACAAACCATAATTGTTTCTCTTTCCTAGGCACTATTTTCATCTAGTAGCATAAATCGAAGTTATAATCTTTAAAGTAGATAAGTATATAACTGGTATATGGTCTTGCATTTTTAAAAGACTGGATATAAATCTTATTTTAGGACATGTTTGTATGATGTGCCAATCATTGGTGCATGCCAATTACTGGGGATGTTACCCTACTTGAGCTTTCTCAAAGACTGTTTCAAACATTTCTGAAGTTTCAAACTAAAATTTTTCTATGCAGATTATGTTAACTATGCAGATTTTATTGAGAATGTGAAAAAGTTTAATCGTATATACAGTAGACTCCCTCAAATCCGCAAACCAGAAATCCGCACATATTTTATGGATGTAAACAATGAAACTTTCAGATCGAATATTGGGACAAAATTTGATTTTTTTTTAGTTTTGTTTCAATTTCATATATTTTTTTATTTGTAATTTTCTCAATAACATTCTATTCATGTTCTTTTTCAAGAAGGAATAATAATTTTTTTTTTTTAATAAATTCAAGATATTGCTGATATCACTGGTAATCACAATCTTCTTACCAAATATATTTATGCACTAATCAAGATTTTTTTGGCTATTAAACCTGGCTAAATTAAAAAAAAAAAAAAAAAAAAAAAAAAAATCCTTATTTTATGATTTTGATGTGAATTAGTAATGTACTTTTATGAGGCAAGTTTTGTTGAATAATTTTGGAAAAATACATTTAATCTTTATAATGAATATTTATTCATACACTATTGATTTGTAACTTGACCTTTGCTATTAGTACTTTAATCATTTTAAAAATTACCTAAATTTTTATTATTTTAGTTTATCACTTATTTTAATATTTTATTCTATTGTAAGTATTCATTATAGTCTACTACACTATTAATTGCACTCAAATTACTGTTTAAACAAAGCAATGACCAGAAATCTGCAAAATTCTAAAATCCGCACAACCTCCGGTCCCAAGCTGTGCGGATTTGAGGGAGTCTACTGTATATTGCTTGCTTTGTAATTTGCATTCATTTGTTATCCATGTTGCATGGAGTCAGTCATGAGTGATATATATAAGCAACGAAATTCATAACCATAAATGCTCCCATTTGAGTTGATACAGTTGAAATCGATGAATAATATTGAAATATTACAAAGGAAGCAATGAAATTTTTTGGAATACAGATAGTTTTGCGGTTTGGCTGAATTTTAAGCCAAAAACGAATTTTTGGAGAAATTAAAATTATGGAACAAAAACGAAAAATAAACCGAATTTTTGGTCGATTCGATCACTAATAATAACAAAATAAATATCTATAATAATAATAAATAAAATGAAATAATAGTTGTGATAATTTTAAAGATATGTTTGCATTCTAATCCAAACCTAATCTAATTTTAAAGAATTTTATCCTGTCTTCCTTTAATCTTTATTAAGTTATGTGTGTTTATATTTTGACGTTTATTTTCATCATTTGATGAAAAATATAGTCGAATATTTGATTCGTCAAAAAATGATATAGTTTCTCATAAAAAGCTTTATAGAAGGTCGAAAACAACAGCTGCAGAACTCTAAAAACACACTTCACTTCATAAAAGTTCAAACTCCTCAATTCCTAGCAAAAGCCAAGCATTGTTTGGATTCGCAAAATATTATTTCAAAAAATAAATATTTGAAAGTAAAATTTATGTTATTTTTGCATCTTTATTAAGCAAAAACTTTATTTTCTGTTTTGGAGCATTTCGATTTTAGAAATGTAAATTCAGCCAAATAACTAAGAACTTTTTCCAAATTTTATTTACGATAAAAGACTGATATAAATAAAATTATTTTTGAAATAAAATTTTACAAAATATTAATTAGTTTTATTTGTTTGTAATTCTTTTGTTGCCACTTTATAAAAAAAAATTTCTTTTAAAAATGCATATTTTCTGCGTGAATGATTTATATACATAGACTCCCTCAAATCCGCACAGCTTGGGACCAGACGTTTTGCAGATTTTAGAATTTTGCGAATTTCTGGTCATTGCTTTGTTTACATTTCTTAAAAATTAATTTGAATGTAATTAATAATGAAATCAAAAGTATAATGAATGCTTACTATATCCTAAAATATTAAAATAAGTAATAAACTAAAATAATAAAAATTCAGGTATTTTTTAAAATGATAAAAATACTAAAAGCAAAGGTCAAATTAACAATCAATAATGTACAATTAAATATTCATTATAAAGATAAAATGTGTTTTTCCTAAATTATTCAATGATCCTTGCCTCATAAAGGGACATTATTAATTTACATCAAGATCATAAAATAATGAAGCTTTATTTCAGGTTTAGCCAAGCTTAATAACTAAAAAAGATAGATTAATACATAAATATCTTTGGTAAGATTGTGATTACCAATCATATCAGCAATATCTTTATTTTTTCACAAATAAATTATTCTTTCTTCATGAAAAAAAAACATGAATTGAATAACCTTAACAAAAATTGCAAATTAAAAAATATATGAAATTGATATAAAACTAAGAGTCAAATTTTGCACCTACATCTGAACTGAATGTTTTAATGTTTGCATCTGTAAAATATGTGCGGATTTTAGAGAGTTGCGGATTTTAGGAGTGCGGATTTGAGGGAGTCTACTGTAATAAGAATAAATTCCGTATGCAATTGTGTATTCTGAACACTGAAAAATACTTTTATAATTAAATATAAAGTGAATTTTCAAAAATTTTAATTCATTAAAAATATGCTACAATTTTCATAAAAAGTGTATTTTAAAAATTTTATAAAAGAGTTTGTGAAACTATTATATGATTAAAAAAAATGATCATTTAAATATGCACCATTTTACAACCAATCTTAATTCTTAATTAAATTTAAAAAGCAGTTTTGAGATATTTTGACAGAATAATGAAAATATATTAATTAATCATGATTCTGTCTATAATTGCTATCTCTATGATTTATTTTTCTCCTGAATATATCTGAATATATCTTCTTCTGAAAAAATCCTTTGGAACATATTTCACAAACAAATGGTTTCTCTTCAGTATGCGCCAAGAGATGTCTTCTTAAATTATATTTTATAGAAAATCCTTTGGAACATATTTCACAAACAAATGCATTTTTTCCTTTATCAGTTGACAATTGTCTTTCTTTATCCCCATTTTGAGGAACAAAGTGCTGTTCACTGGCGGAAGAATTTCCGTCTGTAATCGATGACATTTTCTCAAATGAATAGGCTTGATTTCGGACGATAACAGGAACTTCTTTAACGAGAATGAAGAGATTGTCACAGTTTTCATCCAAGGACACTTATTGAATTTCAGCAAAAACTGTTTTATCTACCACTAGATCTAAAAACAGAAAGAAAAAATTATAAAGAAGGCATTTTTAAATAAACTGCACTAAAGGCTAACTCTGAATTAAGAAGCCGATTTTACAATTTTCTTTTCCTTATATAGTGCAAAATTCATTCATGGAATTGTCAAATTATACATTGTTAGGTATGAACTAACAATTTTTTTTCATAGATGCAGGTACATATGCATAGATGTGCATGTGATATAGTAGACACTGCCATAGCCCATATTGGGACCCTCCTATACATTGAGTAGTAAAAATTACAAATTTATTTTGTTGAATGCTTGTAATTTTATTTTCCCCATCTTTACGAGAAATAAGTGTTGGATTCATGAAAATTTTTTAATTTCCGTTTTCAACGGATCTACATCTTTCTAAAAATCATGTTTTTACAAAATGTCTGTGTGAGTTTGTCTGTATGTGACATAAATTTTGTGGACGGACAGGAACATTATATTCTTATGTAATCCAGGCCAGGAGATAAATTACCAAAAAAGGTTATCAAACTTGCTTATTGTTGCCAATCACATTCAAAACTGTAATTTAGCATCATTAAATAGCAAGAAAATTGTTAAAAATGGTCAAAATTAATGGAAAGGAAATAGATACATAACAAAAAGCTGAAAAAATACAAATGAAGTATTAATTCCCCACTATACACTAGGATAAATAAACTGTATTACATATTATTACCATTACATTATAGTTCTTATTAGTAGTGCTATTCTATGTAATTGTCTTTTTAAGGGTTAATGAAATTAGTATAATTGAGGTCATTTTTG
Organism: Maratus speculifer; assembly: GCA_964019185.1. NCBI lineage: Eukaryota > Metazoa > Arthropoda > Arachnida > Araneae > Salticidae > Maratus > Maratus speculifer. The sequence goes on from CAXHSM010001376.1 coordinate 38,236,438, forward strand.
GTACAATTCTATTTCACCTGGCTTGGATAATATGTAAGATTTCTGTTATACTTGGTGAGTTACGATCATTTGAATTAATTTCATTACTTATTATTTTAGTAATTCTGTGATAAATAAATTGCATACTACTGTAAAATTTTTCTTCAAAATCCAGTTCTTTAAAATTCCACTTTAATTTCAAAATATTTGTGTTAGATTATAAGAAAAATATGTTCACATGTTTGAATTTAAAAAAAATATATTAATAAAAAAAAAAGTTTTCTTAAATAATATCTCAAAGCATAATTTTTATAATGTATTTTACTTATAGTGCATGCTAGTTACTTACCTTGCTATTCGACTAACGAAACAATCAGTTTACCTGTGTGCAGAACATTTTAAATGATTAAAATATCAGCAAAAATGAAAGTTGCGATAAATAAAATTTTTGGTCATCATACGATCAAATCACATGTTGTGAAACATTCAATCAAAGAATAACTAAAAAAATATATCGTACCATCATTTTATTTTAGTATAGAATATGTATCAGTAAATTGATTTTAAAAATTAGCGAGTCCACTAAGAACTAAAGTAAAGACGCCAACACACTGAATGATTCACGACAAAATATTGCATTCATGAATATTGAATCATCGACTAACAAATTCAATTCTAAAAATAATACATTTATTTGTAAAAAAGGAGGGGAAAGCATTAGTCAAAATTTGTGATTCTAACATTTAAATATTTTCTACTATATAAAATTTGGCACTAATTGATATAGAATAACTTACGAAAATTAAGCTTAGATTCTTTTGTAAAGCTTGTTTCGGTTAATGGCGGTCTGATAACCAGTACTAAAACCAGAGATAAAAAAAGATTCTAGTCGTACCGCCTTTGCAACAATTTTATTCATAAATAATATAAGTTAAATAATTAGTCAATTACACCAGAACAATTTCACCATTCTGAAGTCGATCATTTTGGAATGAATGAATCACTTTCAGAGAATCATGATGTGAAACATCTAAGATTCATTCTTGTAGTGGCGTCTTGTGTGTCGCCCTGTTTATAATATTAGGTAATTTTTAAATCATCAGTTTATTAATCTGACTCTATTGAAATAAGTTAATGTTAACATATTTTCTATAGTTAATCTTCAATTAAAATTATTGTTGGTTTGATTTCGTGACTACAAAAAATTTTATCTGTTGCAACTTTCATTCTGCTGATAGTCATTTAAAGCTTTATTAAATGTTTTACTTTGAGTAAATAATTGCATTTATTTATTTATTTGTAATTAATTCTGCGAATAATATTGAAATATAAATTTAAAAACAGCAAATTGGCTTGATTTTTTTAAAAGTTTAATTATAAAACATTATGTTCCTCATAGGGATGCACCGAATATTAGGTATCTATTCGGTATTCGGCCATGTTACCGAATATTCGGTTAGGCCGAATATGAAACTATTTGGCCTGCCGAATATTCGGTTTGGCTGAATATAAAAGTATTCGGCCAAATCCAATACTTAATAAAGCTTTTTAAAACACATTTTTAAAAACTTTTCACAATTTCTACTTTTAACTGTCAATTTAATAAATATATTTAAAATAATATGAAAGAAAATCATATTTAAATAAAATAGAATATTTTTACATTATTTATTTGCTGTTTGTAAAGTATAACTTAAGAAAATTAACTATGAGAAGGATTAAAATGGTGATTTATTAGGATTATCCTTAGCAGTGGCAAATCCAGAGACTAGTTTTTTTTTTTTTTTTTGGGGGGGGGGGCGATCTCTAGTGGTATGTAATCAACACATTCATAGTTTCTATTAGTTACATCATTATTTGCTGTTAATTATTAAATGGATATGGATTAATTAATGCAATTAAAATACTATAGAGTAAGATGAAGATAATTTTCCATCTGAAAAATGCAGTGTCTGCTGCTAGAGTGGTAGCAATAAAAAAAGTTTACAATCAAACATTTCTATCATTCAATCTACCATTACATTTCTGTCATAGCGATCATTGCAGGTAGAAAGATTATCTATTTTCTGACCAATGTTTATGCTCCACATCGTTTTAAAATCATCTTCATAGACCCGAAAATAGGTAGCCTTTAAAAATAGAGGTAATATTTTACGATATTCTAAACAGTGTAGAAGTGAAATTAGCTGTTGACGACTATTTTGGAGGACTTGAAAAATCAAACTTTCGTGATGGCAAATGACTTTACAACATTGTTGGATGAAGCGAATTGAACTTCAAAGAAATTATTCAAAAAAATAAAACTTATTTTTTTAAAAAATCTCATTTTCCCTTTCATTTCGAGAACTTTTCAAATCAAACTTGGAAATTTTTTTGAAGGGGGGGGGGCGATAACTTAAGAAAATTAGCCATGAGAAGGGTTAAAATGGTGATTTATTAGGATTCTCCTTAGCAGTGGCAGATCCAGAGACTAGTTTTTTTTTTTGGGGGGGGGGGGGGATCTCTAGTAACATGTAATCAACACATTCATAGTTTCTATTAGTTACATCATTATTTGCTGTTAATTATTAAATGGATATGGATTAATTAATGCAAATAAAATACTATAGAGTAAGATGAAGATAATTTTCCATCTGAAAAATGCAATGTCTGCTGCTAGAGTGGTAGCAATAAAAAAAGTTTACAATCAAACATTTCTATCATTCAATCTACCATTACATTTCTGTCATAGCAATAATTGCAGGTAGAAAGATTATCTATTTTCTGGCTAATGTTTATGCTCCACATCGTTTTAAGATCATCTTCATAGACCGGAAAATAGGTAGCCTTTAAAAATAGAGGTAATATTTTACGATATTCTAAACAGTGTAGAAGTGAAATTAGCTGTTGACGACTATTTTGGAGGACTTGAAAAATCGAACTTTCGTGATGGCAAATGACTTTACAACATTGTTGGATGAAGCGAATTGAACTTCAAAGAAATTATTCAAAAAAATAAAACTTATTTTTTTAAAAAATCTCATTTTCCCATTCATTTCGAGAACTTTTCAAATCAAACTTGGAAATTTTTTTGAAGGGGGGGGGGGCGAAAACTTCAGAAAATTAACCATGAGAAGGGTTAAAATGGTGATTTATTAGGATTCTCCTTAGCAGTAGCAGATCCAGAGACTAGTTTTTTTTTTTGGGGGGGGGGGGGCAATCTCTAGTAACATGTAATCAACACATTTATAGTTTGTTTCTATTAGTTATGTCATTATTTGCAGTTAATTATTAAATGGATATGGATTAATTAATGCGAATAAAATACTATACAGTAAGATGAAGATAATTTTTCATCTGAAAAATGCAATGTTCGCTGCTAGTGGTAGCAATAAAAAAAGTTTACAATCAAACATTTCTGTCATTCAATCTACCATTACATTTCTGCCATAGCGATCATTGCAGGTAGAAAGATTAACTATTTTCTGACTAATGTGAATGCTCCACATCGTTTTAAGATCATCTTCATAGACCAGAAAATAGGTAGCCTTTAAAAATAGAGGTAATATTTTACGATATTCTAAACAGTTTAGAAGTGAAATTAGCTGTCGATGACTATTTTGGAGGACTTGAAAAATCGAACTTTCGTGATGGCAAATGACTTTACAACATTGTTGGATGAAGCGAATTGAACTTCAAAGAAATTATGAAAAAAATAAAACCTATTCTTTTAAAAAATCTCATTTTCCCTTTCATTTCGAGAACTTTTTAAATCAAACTTGGAATTTTTTTTTTTTTTTGGGGGGGGGGGGGGCGATAATTTAAGAAAATTAACCATAAGAAGGATTAAAATGGTGATTTATTAGGATTCTCCTTAGCAGTGGCGGATCCAGAGACTAGTTAGGCTAGCGACCCCCCCCTCCCCCGCTGGATCCGCACCTGCTCCTTAGGAATAAATGATGCGAGCGCAGATGCAAGTTTCTAAATTGTATTTAGTAAAAAAATCTGTTTCTTGCTTTTCTGAAACAAAAGTCCTTAAATAATGAACAAAAAACTTTTGAAATTAGTAATAGCTATCAAGACAGACAATTTGTGTTCATGAAACCATAATCACAATCAACTTATTGAGTCGTAAGTACATTGTATTTCATCTCACTCTAGGCCAAACTTGTGTTTTCGTTTGTTGCATTAACAATAAATAAGATACTATAACTATATTTTCAACTCGCATGCTTTGATTTCTGTAAAATATGATAAGATGGGAAGGATGGAAAACGCCCCCATTCATAATTAAAGAACTATGATTTAGACATTCCTTTTTTCAGAATTAAATTTAAAGTACTTATACTTTATATATTGAAAAAAAAATCTGTCATTAGTTCTTTAAAAAGAACTATTATGAGACACTAAATTTTTTCTTCAACCATTTTTTCATTATTTCTCTTTAAAATCTTAAAATGTTTGTTTCAATTCGTAGAAGAAATCATGAAATTTTAAATTTTATTAACTAAAAAAGTCTCATAATTGTGCTTTTCAAATAAATACAGATTTTTTTCAATACTAAATGTTCTTATAAAAAGCTCTTGTTTATCAAAATATAAGTTTCTCTTATTAAATATTATGTAAAATTGTTTTAAAAAGTAACATTTTAATACCTTGAAACTTTGAAATACAGTCGAGGATCTATAAATCCGCGGATCCATAATCCGCAATTTTCTATAATCCGCATTACTTTACGAATGTAAACAATGAAATAAACAGTTAAGAAAATTTACAAATTCACGATCCAAAAATGATTTTTTTTAAACAAATAATAAAAAAATTAATAAAAATCATTATAAAACATGTATTTTTTTTAATAAACTTTTTTATTTTATTAACAGTAAAAAACTAAACTGTATTACGGAACGCACGTAAGCTTACTGAACATTCGAAACGCCGGCTTTTCATTCATTGCTATTTTAGTTTATGTAAGTTCAGGAAAGTAAATAACCAATGAAAATGCACTATTTTGTGTGCTTTTCGCACGTCACAGCACCTTTTGAGAACTAGATATCAGAAGTTGGGAAGATCGAATCAATGTAATCGAATCATAGTGATCGATTGCAGATGTTTCGCCAACGTCACGAAAGGCAAACGACCTTCAATTACAGGCGAACTCTGATTGATTTCTCAAGATCCGATCTTTCGGGAAACTAAGCTTTAGCCGGGGAGCTCTTTTTTTACATTCTATTTAAGTTCTTAATTTGGCCCCAAGTACAGTTGATGAGTTGATGTTTATGAATTTACGGCTCACTACTTTTTACTCTAATGCTTATGAAAGGTGCAACATGAATAACAGAAAGTATAGTAATGCAACTTCAAGTTCTTCAGCAGCTGAAAGATCCCACGTATTACTGACAATTCTACAAAAAGTTGATATTTTGAAAAAACTTGACGAAGGAACGCCACCACAAATCTCATTATTAATATCTAATTATTTTTATTTAAATGTACATGTATATCATTTTTTAAAATAAAATAACTTTAAAAATGCATTTTTTGAGATTACTTATTAAATTAATTACTGGATTTCATATTTATCTTTCCATATTATACTGATTATAGAATTAAAATGCTGTCTAAGAATAATGAAATGACGCATAATACTCTATAATCCGCAATATTCCATAATCCGCACTACCTTTGGCCCCAACTTGTGTGGATTATAGATCTTTGACTGTATTTTTATTTTTTTTTAATGCATTAATGTAATACATTTCTATAAGTTTCCACCATGGATTCTATGCACTTAATGAATGGGTATCAAATTACATAGTTTTAGAATTACTGTTATATTGCTTGCCATTTCTTATTTTTTTTCTTATTTTTTCTTTTTTATAATATTAACTATTTGTTAATTTTACTCATTGAATGTATTTTACAGTTTTTAAAAATCATTTGTAAACATATGTCAAACTGCTGTTTTGAACTTGAATGCTATGGTAAACAAGATTGGCAAATATCGATCGTTTTTAACAATCTATCTCAGGGCTATAACAAGTACAAAAACAACTTTTGTACTTATGCTGTTTCTGCTAGGAACAACTTGATGAATATATATTTTGTACAATGTCATTGTCTAAATCTTAGATGTCTGTGTCTTAAGATGCTTTTTAACTCACCTGAATACACTGCCTTGCTAGTGTTAATCCAGTGGGAGATTTTTTTAATATATCATTTGCATTTTCCTATTTTATTTATTTATTTATTTATTTATTTATTTTTGACATTGGATAGCTGAAGTTGATATTTGTACAAAGGCTTTTTTTACTGCTTTCTTATATTTTTACTTTTTTTTTAATACTTCAACTTTTGGAACCAATTTTGAATATGAAAATATTCTCACAATAAAACATGCTGCCTAAATATAATAAAAAGTAAAAAGAGGCCATTGTATTACTATCCAATCCAAGAAAAACTCTTTTAAAAGTGCTGAAATGCAAACAAGATTTTTTTTTCTTAATTTTCCTGTAGGACTAACATTAGCAAAGATTTTTTTTTGTGTGTGTGCGTGTGTGTCAATAAAGTAGTCGGTTTCGTTAATAATAATTCCTTGTAATCAAACGTGAACATTTCTCTGATTGACTTTGCCTTATCCTAAATAAATCCAATAGAACTTGGTATTTTGTTATTTATCTTGATAAGTTTATGCATTTTATCATTATTTTATAGATAATTCTGTAAAGAAATTAACATACATTAATGAACTTTTAACAACTCATCTTAATTTTTTAGATATTTTGGTAACATTTATAATGCAAAATTTCTGCTGTGTTTGCAGAATATATTTGGGTAGTTTTACAAATCCCTTCAACAAATGTGTAGTTTAAGAATTAAGCTATTTATTTTGGGGATGCGTTAATTTTGTAGCAAATGCCTACTTTGTATTTATGTGAAGTATATTTAAGATTTTTTGGATGAATTTTTATGAATTTAAGTTTTAGAATTTCTGTTTTACAATGTGCCTGTGATGATGTTTCTTCTAGAATAAGTTTTTTTTAAAACATGAACTACAGTTTTTATATACTTATTGTTTGCTTTAGAAGGTAATATTATTTAAGCTATCATGTAGATTTTTTAAAATTTTATTAGAATGTAATCAGCGTGACTACAGATATTGAGGTAGAAATATTAAGCTCATCCTACAGATACCAAACCATGATATATAAATTTATATAAAATACCTTAGAACAAGACTCTCTGAACATTGCAACTATCTTGACTATTTCCCGTGAAATCTCTATGATGGTGATGGGCACCATTTTTCCAATGTCTAATAATTTTCTGAAGCTAATTTGCGCAATTAGTTTTTATTTAGATTCAAATTTAATTGTTGAATAAAAAGAGAAGTAGACCATTAAGGATTAAAGGAGACTGATTTGTGTCTAATTTGGTTAGCATCGTCACTTACTTTGCATCCGGTAATTTTTTACTTTTAATGACTATTTAAACATTTAGTTAAATTTCACTGGATCTCTTGAATACAGTGCTCCACAGTCCTGCAAAATGTGGCTTTTGAAATGTCTAAAATACACTTTTCTGTTCCTCTCATCTCCCATCCTTCATGTTATTTCCTATCAAAGCGCTTACTTATGTGACTGTGTATTGCACACTTATGAGTAAAATTCTATCGAACCACCATAAAGGTAGACTTGATGATTTTGAAACAGTGATGAGGAATGCCAAAATTAACCATAACCCTATCTGCTGTTTTGATTCATGGTCATCTTTTGCTGACTCATTGCTTCTTGTTTGCATTTGTAAAATATTTATGCTGATCAACTCATTAGCTTCACACTGTGCTTGATTTTCACTGAAAGTTACAGGAACACAGCTCCAGCGCTTTTTTTTATTTTTAGTCAGTATTCAATTATCAGAAATAAGCCACCAAAATTTATAAATCCTACTCATGGAAGCTCTGAGCATCGTGTTTTGCAAGTTTATAGCACAAGCAAATCTTTGGTGAATGGGATTTTCTGAAAATCATGTACTCACTGATTTCAATCTCTGTGCATCTATTAGATTTTATTATACATAAACAGGTTTCATACTCATCAGAGGATTGGGGTTATGGTATTCATGGGACAATCAGTAGATAAAATTTGATTGTAAAAATTAGAAAAATCTCGGTGAATAATTTCAAAAATTCCCCAAACGTGTGAAGAAGATTGGCTACTCTGGGAAATTAATACCAACAGCTGAATCAATGCACAAAATGTACCAGAGAAAATTGGGATGATGTTCTGGTTGATAATTCACAATCACTCAACGTCCCAGAATGCTTGATGCTGACTTCTGTAACCAATGCTTTGACAAGAAAATGAACTTCAACTCAGGAGAAAGTCTGAAGCTAATTCAACTTCGATATTTCGTTCGTTTGTCCATGTATTTCCTCTTTATGGAATACTTGCAAGTATATGATTGTGAAATAATAAATGTTTATTTCATCTTCTGAATAATTATGTATGAATTATCAACAAGTGAAGTGTTAATATTTTAGATAATGCTCTATAAGTCTGATCTTTCTTCTTCCAAGCTAAAGTATTTATTTATTGAGTTTCCCCCGTATTATGTTTTGCCATCTAATGTATTAAATAACTAGATACATTGCAACAAACATATCTTAAATAATGCTTGTATAGTGAATGAGTGAAACATTTGATCTAATAGATTCACTCTATAACTTTGAACTTTCCTTAAATGATCATCATACAAAAATGAAAATTCACTATAATTATTTTAGTAACTAGTGGAAAATATGCAATGTAAGTATATTGTAGGTGATTGATAACGTTTTAAAAATATCCAATAACAGACATTCTCCTTTAGAGATTTTAGTTCATCAAAAATAGGAAATAAAAATTTCGCTTTTATATTTCTTTTCCATAACACCTCTTTGCATGCTATACTGTTGTTACTATTGACAATCTTGATTGAACCAGTCAGGAAGTAGAAACTTGACATTTTTTTCCATAATAATAGAAAACTGTAAATTTTATAAATAGCCATATGCAAAATTGCATTTGTTTTAAAGGTTTTAAGGACATCATCCATTAATGAAAATTTCAATTAGACTTTTTTATGAACTATGATCGCATTTATCTTAAAAAATTGAAAATTATACTTAATTATGATGAATTTGAATAGATAAAAATCTAAACATTCTCATTATTGAATTTGAGGTATTTTTACAGTTCTATACTTTTAGAATGTACTTCATACTATCAATGCTTTACAAACTGTATAAAAATAATATATTATGAAACATTATCAGTACATTCAGAATACTCTAAATAAATTTCATAATTTATTAAGATGATAGATGATATCGAAATGAACAATTTGAAAACCCAATTTTCACAATTATTGTCAACAGTCTGAAAAATATCCGTTTTGTGTGTGTGTGTGTGTGTGTCCAGCTTTGTATATATATCACATAATATGCTAAAAGTTAATTTGGTTAAACTATTAACATAGTTGGAAAAAAACTTCCCTTTGAATCTTTTTTTAAATAAACTAAAATGTACTTATTATCTTTTATATAGTCTTATATATAATCTATAGCATTTATACAAACTAATTTATATGCAAATAAATATGTATATTTAAATTTAGACATGCATGCATTAGTTGAAGGCGTACTTCTATCAATTTTTATTCATGGAGTTATTGTAGTCAAATTCTTTTCTTTGTCCCTGTAAATAAACGATAATTTCTATACACACCCTATTCTAAAATTATTGTATGGTAGTATATCACATATGTAATAATTGAAATATTTTTACAATATTGTAATATCAATAAAAATAAAATACACTGTAAATGATTTTTCCACCATATATCATATGAATTGAAAATATTTTGAATGTTCCTATGAACAAAACATAAATGCTGTACATTACTTTCAATATTCAACATACCATTTGTAGCAAATCCCAAAAACATACTTGACAAACTGAGTTCATAAACACTTTTCAAGTATGTTGAACTATCTTAATGAACTTTGTCAATTATTGTTTCAACTATTACATCTTCATAGTACTAGAAACATGCAATTTAAATTTTTCAACCTCATCTTTACTTTGTTACAGTAATCTGATTAACAAAATCTATATTAGAGTTACTATAATCAATAATACAACTTGTGTAACTTGAATTAATCTGCAAGGGAAGGGGAGAAAAAAAACCTCCCTTTGAACTCATCTAACGTATCCAAAATATTCATTTAAAATGAATATAAATATTCAGATATGCAAACTTTGTACTATGGTACTAGAAACAAAATGCATCATGCACATAGACATTCATTTTTTTAGACAGGGCACTTGCCTTCAAATTTGACATAAAAAATGCTGAGAGGTTGAGTATTTTTTAATTTGCATTCCAGTTCATGAAATTATGGTAAATATCATTCCAGTTCATGAAATTATGGTAAATATCGTTCCAGTTCATGCATATTTTAAAACATTATTACAATTTTCCGTATATAACTTATTGTACTCTTGAAACAACTATTGTGCAATATCATAAAAGGTTATTCAATTGTACAATAGAATAACCTTTTTCAAAGTTTGAATGGACAGTGACTTTCAGCCAAAAAGTTATCCCTTGTTCTTTCTCATGCTCAATTAAAAGTACTTGTCAAACTCTTTTAATACTTTAAAACATATTAACATTTTGTGGTGCTCCTCATAGCAGTTTTTAATGCTAGTAAATATCATGATTGAGATTTACTCATTTTTTCTCCGATTAATTGATGGAAGCAGAAATGTAACATGCAAATCAAATTTGGTGTAGTATTGAGCTCTTAATATTGAAGTATTAGCATTTATAACTAGTTTTTGAACTGTTAAGATGTATGCGACAAAAAAAAGTTTTGGGATTAGCACACTCAATTAGTTAAAAAATTGTATGGTTACATATAAGTTTAGATATAACTTTTATATAATTCAAAAAACTTTTTAGAAACAATAATTCTGAAATGGTATTCCAGTTCTTGGATTTTTATTATTTCGAGTCCTGCTATTGATAGTTGTGTACTTTGTGATGTCATAATTGAATTTATTATAAAATCACAAAGCACTTGAACAAGTCTTCTAACATTATGAGATGCAGAATTGGAAACTAGATATTTCTCATTATGATTTTTTATGACATGTTATTCTTAAAATGTGCCTCTTCAACGCAGCGACATACATCCACTCACTAGAAAAAGTTTTTAACATTATCAGATTTTGAAACTGTTCAAGTAGAACTTAAGAATTATAATGGATATTTAAAAATTATATCTGCCCTAGTAATCTTCATAATCTTCATGATGTTTTTCAAAGAGGTAATGAATTCACAAAGTGGAAATTAAATTTCTTACAAGAGTCTACCACGTTTTTAAGGACATCCTCACAAGCATGCAGACTTCATCTCTATTGTACTCAAATTATGTTTCACTTTAAAATTCTGTCAGTATATTTTTATATAAATAATGTGCAAGTTTTTTTTTAATTAACCGTGTTTTTACCTTCTTTTTTATCTTGAGAAGATGAATCTTAAACAGGGTTGGTACGGTGAAAAAACCATCCGGAAGAAATAGATTTCTTCTGCAGTGGAAGAAATGAAAGAAACTGTTATTCTTCATAAATTTACGAAATTTTCAACTTTATAAGATACAATAAATGTCTTCTTGCTATAATCTTAAGTAAATTAATTCCATCAGATCTATACAAATTTAATTATATGCTAAATTAATAATTTCATCAAGATCACATGACACAAGTCTAAAGATCTTTTACCACTGGCTGAATGAAGAAAAAAAGTTTGAATTAAAATGCACAAAATTAATTAAATGCTATCCATTTTAATTTAACCAGCATATTTTTCAGTTATAATTTTTTTTAAATAGCAGTAAGCAGTACAGATCTTTTACCAACAGTAGAATGAAACTCATTTAAATAAAAGACAGTGCTTTCAATTTACATTAATTTTACTAAGTTAAGTAATATAGTACAATAATTACTATATTAAATGAATTCATTAACTTTCTCATTTTCCAAACAACAGCAACATATTAATATAATTAAGAAAAGTCTTTTAGCAGTAGAATGCTAATGCTGGTATCAATTTTTCAACTTAGAATGGAATAATATAAAAGATAAGAAAAAAAAACTTTTAAGTCCTGCCGGAAACTTGTAGAGTTTAAAAGCATTCCGACATACTCATAGACATGGGTATAAAAATCTAGGCAACGGGCAGTCTTTTATCACTAAATATTATTTTTTTTTCTTCTCTTAAATTTTATTGGAATTCTTTTTAAAAAATTGTTGAAAAATAAGGAACAAAATTTAGTGGTGAAAAATTGCCCACTGGTGCTTACATTTACCCCTGCCCATAAATATTTTGTGAAAAATAGTCTTTTTAAATCAGCATTCAGATCTGCATACTAGATTCTAATATAAATAATTGCAAATTTGTACATTTACTGTGTTGCACAGTTTTAAATACTGTATTTTTATATGAAAAAAATACATTTTGCAGGTAGCTTTCTTTCTCTCTTTTTACATGAATGGCATATTAATAGATAAAAAACATCCTTCTACTTTTAAAGTTATAAAATTAATCATCCATAAATGTCTGCTGAGCCTGAAATTTGTCATTAAAAAAATTATTTTTCCAAAAATAATATTTTTAATATTGATTAAATTTTCCAATTTAGATTTATATATGGTATAATTATACTTTTAGTATTTAGTTTAGTTATTTCACATAGTTCATATACTTTAATTTTAAGCATGTTTTGTTTTCTGTTGGTTTCTTCCATTTATTTCAGTTTCTTCTGGTTTTTTCCAGTTTCTTCTACTATCCTGGAAGAAATAGGAGTCTTCCAGAAGAAACCCAACCCTGGTCTTTAAAAAATGTCGTTAATTCTTGATTTTGAAAAATTATTCCTCCTGAAAAATACATTGGGGATTCTTTTTCTTGTGAAATGTGCACGAACCCTTATAGATGAAAATAGATGGAATCAAAATATATTGAGAAAAAAAGGCTTTTCTGGAAGGTATTGGGAGGCATTATTGCGAAAACTTAGAGCTCAGATAGTTTTTGAGAAATTAAGTCTTGGTCAATGCAAAGGATTACGTTCATAGTTAAACTGGTTCAGAGTAAAAGTTGACTCTCTTCATTAAACATTGGGAAGACCGGGGCACGTTGGCCATAGGAGTAGGTTGGCCAATTTGCTTTAATTTTCAAACTAGTCACCAGATGTCGCCACAAGTCCAGAAAACCTGTCCTCTACCCTTCCATGAGTTTCAGTTGTCTTAACAAAAGCATGCTAAGAACAACGTTGATTTTTCACTTTCGTCGATCTCGAAGCAAATTTTCGTTAGTGTGCAAAAAGTGTTAATGCTGTCAAGAGATACTTCGCAAGAACAAAAGTAAGTAATATTTTGAAAGTTCAATTTATAACGATTCTTTTGGTGTAACAATAAATATTATATGTTGTTAAGATATGTGTAGAATAGCAAAAGTATTTCAAACATGACGAGGGGGCAAGTTGGCCCACCTACGTTGGGGCATGTTGGCCCATTCAAAAAAATATGTTAATTTAGCCTGAAATGATTGGGTGACAACTAATAGACGTCCTATGACCATCTACGTTATTTCGGGCATTGTGAAAACTGCCCTTTACAATGCAATAAATCCAGTAAACATAACATCATTATTTACATATTACGTTTTCATATTACTGGAATATGGCCTTTCTATAGGAATGTTTTTACTGACTCTGATTTTGTTCCGTTACAAGAAAGACCAAAGCCTTCAAGCACGCATGACAAAGCCATTAGTGAAGCTTCTAAGGAAACCTAGGAAAATATGGGTAGACCTATTTCCATAGATGTGCCTACCGCATCTTCTCCTACTCCATGCAAGAAAACTCCAACCCTGAGGGCATTAGACCATTTGGAAAGGCAGAGCCAAGGAAGGCAAATGCTTCGAATAGAATTAAAAGAACTTCCGTAGTCCTCACAGACTCCCTTGTCAAATTAGCTTTTGAACAACAACAAAACGCAACAGAAGAAAGAAATAGTGCCAAAATTAAAAATGATATTAGAAGAAGAAATCAGACCAAAAAACGCAAAGGAAAACAATCTGTAAAAATGATTTTGTTTCCTTTTGATCTCTCACAGCCTAGGTAAAGTGGTCTGATTTGTCAAAAGAGAAAGGAGAAATCTATTAAAGAAAGTGAAGATGAGGAAGACGAAGACATTATCTGCCTATGTTGTCTGAAGGAGTTTAATCAAAGTATACCTGGGGAAGGATGGATCCAATACGTGAGTTGCAAACGTTGGGCTCATGTGAAATGTGTTCGAAAAGAGATTAATAAATTATATTTTGAATGCATTCACTGCAATGATCTCTCTGATTTATAAACTTAATTTGCAAATATTTTTTCTTTATACGTGCATTGAATGTACTAAATAGTTCTAATAGTGAACTATTATGAATTTTATTTAACTTCTAAATAAACATTTTAAAAAACAGTGCTGGCCAACGTGCACAACTCAGTGGGCCAACGTACCCCGTGCACGAGGTAGGTTGGCCCACATGACATCACACCATAAATAAATTCATAAAGTTCTTAAAATTTCATATTAACTAGAAATAAGCGCCTTCCTCACTAGTTAAATGTACTAGATATTGTAAAAAACTATTACATCTGAAAATAAACAAAATTTAGGTATTGAAAAAACAACATAAAAAAACCGGACCAACGTGCCTCGGTCTTCCCTATATTTAGGTGATGGGGATTCAATTAGAGTTCATGGATGTTTATTTCATGCAGATTTGACACTTAACACTAAATTTCCCATAATTTAGCTTGATAATTATAAATTAACAGCGACTATGTTGAAAGATTTTCATTTGGCCCTACAATCATTGCTTTTTCATATTAGGCAGAAATTTTGCTCACTCAATGGCAGAAGTAATTGTCACAGAATTGTTCATAAATATATTAATTGTTTTAAGAACAATCCTACAGTTAGTTCTCAAATGATGATCAATCTTCGAAGGGATTGTGGAATTCCAAATTTTGCATATTCCGTAACAGGCTTAGATTGCTGTAGCCCTTTATTTGTTAAATTTAAAAACCAAACAAATGATGTGTTAATTAAATTTTATGTTGTAATTTGTAGTGTATGTATACTTGTGTATAAAAGTAATGCACTTGGACTCCTCATCGAATCTAGTAGTGCAGAACTTTATAGCCGGCCTCAAATAATTCTTTGTCGGAAAAGGCATATGCTTAAAAATTATGTCGGATGATGCAAAAATCTTCATTTGCAGTGATATCGAGTGTAAAAAATTACAAAAAATTGTTACTTCCTGATATGTTATATTGTACAATTTTTTTTTTAAAACAATGAAGTATCGAATGGGAATTTACTCCCCCACCGCTTACTCAAATTTTGATGGCTGTCGGAAGCAGAGATAAAATTGCCAGTTTCGTTTAAGACAGATAGTAAAAAATAAATAATTAGTGTTAGAAGGATTTTTGAAATTGTGGGATTTTTAAATTCTCCTTATACTGCTGTCATCAAATTTTGAAAATTTTCAAACCTTTATCCCTTTTTTATTTTCCTTGTTGAAAGTTTTATCCTTTCTTTCCCTAAACTGATGTTAAATTACATTGATGGAAATAGATTTTTAAAGTGGCAAAAAATAAAACTTAGCAAAAAGAATTTGGAAACTGTGCATAGAAACTATTTGAATTATCTCCAATAGAAGGGGGAAATGGAAATTTAAAAAATATGATGTAAAGAAAGGAACTTTGGAACTCTTATGACAAGAAAATTTACCTTCTATGAAATGGATAGTTGGTAGAATAGCACAAGTTTTTAAGGGGAAGGATAATATAATAAGAAGTCTAAATTTACGTTTGCCTGACAAATGACTTCTTATGAGGAATGTTAATGATATTTCAAATGAATTTCTATTTATAATTTTTTCTCTTAAGTAAACTCTACAGTATATTGTTTCAATATGTAATCTTGTATATGTAGTGCTGTATGTAACTTGTGTGTATAATTATATGTGTTATAATTATTTTCTTTGTGTAATAAGTTTTAAGAAATTTTATGTTGAATTTACATTAAAAATTGCATTTTAATCGCTTGAAGTGCTTTTTTTTCATCCTTAAAAAATTTGGTAGGTGACACTGAGCACTCGAAACTGTAACAAGCAGCGGGACAACTCCCCTACCAGATGAGTGAGACGTAAGTATAGTGAACCACCTTTGCCTTAAGTCGCCATGCAAACTTTTTATTCTTATAAATGTCTTTTTTTCCGTTTTGAGCTATTCCCTACAACTTGTAATGTTTTTATTTTGTAATGTATGAAAATATAAAAATCTATTATTTATTTCAGAATTAAAATTTAGTGCAATTTATTGAAAATATGTATATGTTACTTTATTATTTTTTTCTATTTCTAGATTCACAGCTGGATATATATAGATATATATTTTGCATAAATTCAATAAGTCATTTTCTTTGGATGAAAATGGCAACTATCTCTTCATACTGAAATTTTGAAGAACTTTCTGCTTTCATCCAAAACAAAACTTTTTAACTTAAGAAAATGTCATCGATTACAGAAGAGAATTCTTCTTCTAGTAAACAGAACATTGTTCCTCAAAATGATGATAAAGAAAAACATTGTTTCATTGATGCAGAAGAAAAACTTTTTATTTGTGAAGTATGTTCCAAATCATTTTCTAACGAGAGTAATTTAAAAAAGCACCTCTTGCTTCATACTGGACAGAAACCCTTTGTGTGTGAAAAGTGTTTCAAAGGATTTTCTGCAAAAAAAATTTAAGACAGCACCTTTTGGTACATAGAGATGAAAAACCCTTTGTTTGTGAAATTTGTTCCAAAAGATTTTCTGTAAAGAGAAGTCTAAGACAACATCTTTTAGTACATACAGGTGAAAAACCTTTTGTTTGTAAAGTATGTTCCAAAGGATTTTCTCAGAATGGTAGTCTTAAAAGACATCTCTCGACCCATACTGGAGAAAAAGCCTTTGTTTGTAAAATATGTTTCAAAACATTTTCTACCAACAATAATCTGAGTCAACACCTCCTGTTTCATACTAGAAAGAAACCATTTGTGTGTGAAAAATGTTCCAAAGGATTTTTTACAAAGGGAAATCTAAGACAACATCTTTTGGTACATACAGGTGAAAAACCCTTTGTTTGTAAAATATGTTCAAAAAGATTTTCTGTAAAGAGTAATCTAACACAACATATTCTGGTGCATACACGTGAGAAACCTTTTGTTTGTAAAATATGTTCCAAAGTATTTTCTCAGAATCATCATCTAAAAATCCATCTCTTGACCCATACTGGAAAAAAAGCCTTTGCCTGTGAATTATGTTCCAAAAAATTTTCTACCCACTGTAATCTAAGGCAACACCTCTTGTTTCATACTGGAGAGAAACCCTTTGTGTGTGAAAGATGTTCCAAAGGATTTTCAGCAAAGTGTAATCTAAGACAACATCTTTTGGTTTGTAAATAATGTTTCAATGGATTTTTTTTTAGTCTTCACCTAAAAATCCCTCTCTCGATTCATACTGGAGTAAAAGCCTTTGTTTGTGTTATATGTTTGAAAGAATTAAATAATAACAGAATTTTGAGAAACCATCGCTTAAATCATACTAGAGAGAAACCCTTTGTTTGTGAAATATGTTTGAAAGGATTTTCTCTTAACTGTAATCTAAGAAGGCATTATTTGTCTCATACCAAATAGACATCTCCTGAAAATATCTTATATTTTTACTGTTAAATTTGAGTATGTACTCAATATATGTCTTTATTGTACTATTATCACATCTCTTTTTTATTTTAGTAATTAAAAAATTAAAAAATTGTAAAATTCTTCCATAAATGTCACAGTTGTCATTTTGATAACAACCAAATAACTCCAGACCTATTCACAAGATTTCATTAGGCCTTTCTGTATAGCCCTTTACGATTGTTTGTTTCAATTTTTCTTATTTCACTGTAATGTAATTTTACCCTGAAATGAGAACTTAATTTGAACTTCAAATGATAATGTGCACCTTATTATCATATACGAGTAGAATAGGTTTTATTGAAGAAACACTTTTTAAAAAATATAGAAAATATTCTATTAATATTTTTGGTGCAGAAGAACAAAAAAATCTTACTTATTTGTTAAATTTTCTTGTTAAAATAATTTCCAAGAATTTGAGAGAAACACATCGCATTATCATGTAATATGACTAAATTTTGTAACCTACTTATTTTGAGGTAGGAGAAGACCATTGGGGTAGATCACATGATTGAGAAAATTTTATGAGTGAGTCATTTTGGTGTCTAATATCTTATTTGTCATTATACTCTAATGGGAATGAAGATTCATACAGTTATTAACTTATTGAAAAGTCAACAATAAACTAAGTCACAAAGGTGACAGCATTTCACAAGATTTGGCAGAAAAATCAAATTTCAAGATTACCAATGCTAAAACATTTGCAGCTTGCTGGGCGTGAAATTAAATAATATCACTGAATGTGGCAGTGATATATAATTGTTATCCTTCTGAGAATGTATTGTTTTATTGAGTTGAGCTGAAGGCCAATTTTGATCGAGCTATGCTCAATCCTTCCTGCTGCTATGTTATAGTAGCAGCAAATGTTTGCATAAAAGTTTAATCTGAATAATTGCTCTGTTTTTAACTGAATTTTTTATCCTACCATTTTGGAGTATGAAAAGTTCTAACTGTTACAGAAATCGTTATAAGTAGGTTATTTAGCCGTCACTACATATCAGTAGAATGAAAGTTGAAATAGTTAAGTTGTTGGATATTCTTTAAAAAAGATGCAAGCAGATTGTTTCGAAAAGTGGGTGAGGGGGGAATGACTATTTTTTTATAGTTTAATGAACTGAAAGTATGATTTGGAGGTAGGAATTGTCACTTATTCATTTCTTTTTTTTCTCCAAATTTGATATTTTATGTTTTTTTTCTGTTCATAACGTGTTGTAATTTTTTGAAGTTTTTTTTCTTTATAATATTAGAGTTTTTAAAAAGTGAATGGTGTTTTATGCAAATGTTAAAATACATATGTTGGTTTGCATTTATCCTTGTTTTGTAAGATGAATTTCTTGTGAGTTGATGAAAATGTTGCAGCAATGTTTCTGTAGAAACAACATATTTTAAGAAAATTATTGGCTTATGATCATTATTAAAAAGAACTATAAGGATACCACATAAAAGGGGGTTTTAGGCATTATTTTTAGAAGCATACATATACAATATAAATCTTGTCAGTGTTTAACATTTTACGTCCCAACGAAACTTTAAAGAACCATTAAAATAACTTGTTATAAAATTCATTTAATATATAAGTAAGTAGCAATGCAGTTTAGAATGAGTTATAGATACATTGCTTTACCTTGATTCATAAACATTATTGGTTGCACAAAGCAAAAATATTTTTAGAAGGATTTCTTTTGTTTTTGCACCTTTTCAGTTTTCTTGCCAAAGGAATATTGTAGGAGAAAAGTTTCAGTTTGCAATTTTTTTTTCTTTTTTATAATATTTGTACATTTTCTAATTCTACAAAATACAAAATAAATAAAATAATAGAGAAGAGTTATAAATATGTCACAAAATTCCTGTAAATTCTAACTTATTTTTAGCTGGCAAAATCCTTCTAAAATTTATTATTGTGTAAATCTTCTCATGTAATTTCAAAAATTCACAAAACATCCTTTAGAAAAATAAAATTTTCATGATTTAAAACATAAAGGGTTAACTGAAAGAGCACTGATAAACTTTTATAAAAAAAAAAAAAAAAAAAAAATGAAACGGAAAACGCTATTGCCCCACCGGTGACGAGAGATTTCTGCTCTCAAAACTGGTAGATGGAAGGTGCTGGGTTTGAGCCCAATGATACCCGTTGAACTAATTTTTGCGGAGTTTTTCATGGTTTTCTTCAAATATTGAATTTCCTCATGTAAATACGAGTTAGATTCCCTTAGAAATACCCTCATGGACGACATTCCTCCACTTCTTACGGTCAAAATCCCTCATATTGGTAATTGGCCGCCTTAAACACAGCCACAACCTTAATGTTTTAATTATATAATGATTATTTCTCAATCAATTTGTAAAGTTAAAGAGTGTTGGCACTGAACCGAGGGTTATACCTTGTCTGTTGCCATTTTGCCTTTGTCTGTAATCATCCAAAAATCGATGTCTCAGCAGTGTTATCCTTTACATACATAAGTGTATGTGTTTAAAAGTCTAGATTTAAATGGAGTGTAGAAATCGTGAGAAGCATATACAAAAAATCATATTTTGAAAATAAAAGGCTGTTACAGTTTTTCTGTGTTATGCACACCAATTGAAAATGCACTCTGTCATTTTTTTTAAACTTCAGTATTATTCATTAGGGAAAACATTCTTCAATGTAAACAAGGTGAAATTTTGTAAAGAAAGGAAAATTGATTTTTTTAATACGACTCACTGTTGTTATTTATTGTAGGTGTTACTAGGCTGTAAAGCTTGTTTCTGGATGTAAAGAAAAAATTATATTTTATTTAAAAGCACTATTGTCTTACAAATGTATGAACTTTGTCTCTCCTGTTAAAAATAGTATTTTTTTTAGTTATGCCAGTATTTGAAAAGAAAAAGTGTTTCAAAACCTAGCAACTAAAGTTCGTTTGTATGAACTTTAAAAAAATAGTGCAAATAGTATTATACTTTTTTCTTTATTTCTGAATAGATGGATTGCTTGCTTATATGCAATGATTTATCAGTTACATGATTTATCAGTTATACTAGAATATTCTGAAAGTATATCTAAAACTCGTTTGTCGTTTCAACCTTAAAAAAAATTTATTACAATTAAGCCTTTCACGCCTTGTGATCACAAACATGTTTTTTACTTTTAAAATGCTTTAAACAATAAATAATGCTTTACATATACATAAAACTTCATAATCTTATTTATGTATAATTATAATGTACAATCAATCATTATGCATGATCATATTCAGAAATATGTATTTTACTACTCAAAACTGCTGTCTGATCAAAGTTTTAATTTTTTAGACTTAAGAAAAACAGTCAGAAAAAGAATGGGTTAAGTCAATAATCTTAATGAAATGTGAAAAGTATCTTTAAAGTTTATTCATACATATATTACTTGCATTATGGTATACACTCATGTTATTATAATTTGCAGTAGAGTCATTATAAACACTAAAGTTCACAGAAATAAATAAAAAAGGTAACAAAGTGTCTTATTTGAACTAATGCTGTTCAAACTGTTGATTCATGTTGGAAATTTAAAAAAATAATTGAGATTTTTGGAATAGAGATATAGTCAAAGTTCTATAATCTGCATAAGTTGGAGGCTAAAGGTTGTGTGGATTATGGGATATTGTGGATTACAGAGTATTATGGATTATGTATCATTTTATTTTTCCTAGACAGCATTTTAGATCTATTATCAGTATATTGGGAAAAGAAAAATATGAAAACTAATAAGCTATCTCAAAAATAACTAATTTGTATTTCGACATTTTTAAATAATTTTTGTTGGATATTATATCTGAGATGCATCTTTAAATTGCTTATTTTTTTTTATCTTTTCAATTTTTAATAAAGTTACTTTCACTTGCGAAACCGGTTCAGAAAATATCACTAATATGAAATAATGGTAAATATTTGAATGAAAAACCTTGCTAAATAAGCAAAACATATTATACATAGGCTATTCATCGAAGAAATTAATTAATTCTTGATAAAACATTAGGTGAGAATAATGCTTTGATACATCATAAAAAAATATTGTTGATTGTTAGCGAGTTACTGATGTTTTAAAGTATGTTATATCACTTGTATGTTTTATAATGCATGTTAAAACAAAAAAGACCTTTTTTTAAGATTATTTTTCTTTTAGGCGAATGAAATTATAGTTGTATAATTAATTTATTCTTCCTAAGTTTCACTTACTTTTGCTAAACTAACAATATTTCTTACAGAGAGGTTAATCAGAATTTTTTTTTTTCTCACATTAAAAAAAGAAGCACAGATTATAATAGTAGTCATTATTACAACTATCAAAGGTTCATTTTGTTACAGGCTCCTGAGTTTTAGTATTTTTCTTTTGTGCTTAAAAAAAAGAAAAGAAAAAGTCTAGGATGAAAATTACGTTTGCTGTTTTAAATCTGGTTGCAACATTAATTATCAACCCATATTAGTTTTCAGTTATGCTTCCTGTCGGTCCTATAAAAGGAACCAATAAGTTAAAATTTAAATACAATTAAATTTTAGTCTAAATATATGCAAAATTTACCATTTTTAGCCGTACACATGTAAATGAAAACCTCAAAGTTGATTCAAACTAAAAGGTGTGTTTTCATGGGTCATTCTAACGACCTAAAAAACCCTAGCTACCTAAAACCTTAACCTAAGAGCGTTTTCACTGGTTGCAGATAAACCCTTAGGCCAGCCAATCAAAGGTAAGTTTCTACTGCGCAAGCATCTACTTTACGGCTTTAACAACCTACAGAGACAGACCGATCAGCCGTCAATTAATCATAAACAAATAACTTTTTGTTGCTCTTGTCATGATAATAATAAATATTTTGTACAAAACATTATACAAAATTTTGAATGTTTTTCCCTAGTAATAAATAAGTAAATAGTAGTAAATAATATCCCAAAATCATTGTTTATCCAAGCTTTTAATTGAAAATAAATAAAAATACTCAATTGCTATGAGTTATGTACTTAAAAATGCAGAAGTATTTTTTCATTTTTAAGATACAGTGATAAGTGAAACACTTTGTCTAGGTTGTTATGTACATTCTAATTAAATATATGTCAGTTGATTTTCACATTATAAGTACATTTTGACATTAGAAGAGTTAACAAAATGTATAGTGTAACAAAATATATTACTTATTAACACTTTATAAAAAATAATCTACTTGTATAATGACAGGAAGAACTTTTTAAACTGGATAACATAAAATTACATATTAGAGGCAAACAATTTGATTAGTGATGATACTATGAAGGCATAAAGTTTTGAAAACTATTGTTGATATTTGAATATAATTATTTATCACACATTAAGGTGTAATAGAGATCGATTAAAATTTAACGTGGCTTTTTAATTCCTTTTTAAATAGGTTAATTAGAATCATTTTTGTTAAATCAATCACAAATAAAACTTTAAGACAAGACATTGTAAAAATTTGGATACTCAGGCCCACTTAAGAAGTGATATACATGCTGTTATTTGTAAATTGTTTTTAATAAATTACAAAAAAAGTTGATATTTAAGAATGTTTATTTATTTTTTTACTATGGACAAACTGATTAGTATCTTTCTTGATCATGAAACTTTTCATGTTTTATGACTTTTGTCAGATGTCTAGAAGTCACACTATACCAGTGAACTTTGATGACATATCCATTTCTCTCTTTTGCTGATGACCGCAGATCACTTGTAAAAGAAAGAACAGTTGAAATTCATATAGTGTTTTGTTGGATAAGCAAATAAAATGAACTCCATATTGTTTAAAAACCCATGTAATAAATTTTTTAACTTTCTTTTCTAAGCTTTCTGCGGTCATTAACAAAACAAATAAATGGAAATGAACTTGGTCATAAAAACACCCCCTGGTCACTTCTGATCTCATGACATCTTATGAAAATCATAAAACGGGAAAGAAATTTCCATACCACATCAATTGTTATGATGAAAAGAAAAGTAGTCTGGATCCAAATAGGCTAGTTTTCTTTTTTGTTGCAATGTATAGAATTGAACAGCATAACAAAATCGCAACAAAAGCTTGGTGTGTCACCATAAAATATTTTTATGCAAAGGTTACTCTACGATAAAACACTTTTCATTTTCCTTTTTATTTAACCCTTTAAGCGGCCTAACTGGGGTTTTCCATCGCGTAATTTTCAGAAACAATGGCTGATTTAACACAAAATCAATATTAAAATTAATTTTTGAATTGAATAAGATAAATAAATACGTAAGTTTGTCAAATAAAAATTTTCATACTAATATCCTTTATAAATACTATTTTATGAATTGTTAAACATTAAACAAATTGTTAAACATGAATTGAATCTTTTGCATGCCGCTTAAAGGGTTAAAATTCACTGGATTCGTCAACACTGAAATATTTTTATAATTATGCAATAAAATATCAAATGTTTACATGAATAAAATTCTTAAAACTACATAACTTTTAAATTGTGATGGTGAGATATCTTTGAAACAAGCTGACATATTGTTAAAAATAGTGTATAAAATTTTTGAAAAAGACATATCAAAAATAATTTTTTTAAAAATCAATCCTTAAATTTTAATAGTAGAGGAAAGTGAGGAAGAATGGGATACTTTTATACAAACATAAGAAAATAAACTTTGTTTGTCGAAAAAAAAAATTCAATACAAAATGAAATACTTTCTAATATCTTTGAACAATATAGAAACATAATTTGCAGAAACAATTTTTTAATTAAAGAAGAGGGTTTCAAAATGTATCCCATACCTTCCTACCAATAGAGAAAAAAATGCATGATATGGGACAGCTATAACAAAACAATACGAAGCAAATTATGGATAGGTATACAGTGTGAAAAACTTGCAGATAGATAATGTCTGTACTACAGTATCAAATTCCAGTATCTTCATCACAGGAAAGAAAATTCAGGAATGTCAGTCACAGATGATATTAAAAAATCACCAGAATTTATTTTAATTTTGAAATAAATGAATGTATTATCAATATTATAATTGATATCTAAATTGTATATAATTGATCCTCTAAAAATATTTACATAGTAGCAATTTGAAGAAATTGAACTTGTACCATTACTCCCTTTAGTGGCATATCCCATTTTTCACACTACCCTCTATTGTATCAAACTTCTTGTTTAAACAAAAATATTGCTATTAAACTTAGTTTAAATTATGGGTAATATGCAACATAATGTTCGATAGATAAAGAAACTATATGAATGGAAAGCATGAAAAGTATATGAAGGAAAGTTACTTCTGATTTTTGAATTTATCGTTTACTTTAATACATTTGCAAGCTTATGCAGATCAAAAACTTTTTACAACTGAAGATTGTGCTACCATTAGTTCATCTAATGTGTGATTGATGAAATGCTTCGAATACACAAGGAGAAAAGCCAACTGCCCCACTCTTCTCTACATATTGTTGTAAAATTATGTTGAATTCTACAGTTGTAGTATGCTACTTTAACACTAGAACCGCAGAGCGGGTCAATTTAACCCAAATTGATGTTTAATTTCGCGCCACGCAAATACTATTCATTGAAAAAACTTTTCTGACTTTTAATATTTTAAGGTAAACAACAACTTTTTGTATTTATTAGCGGATAACATAAATATTTTTTCAGTTATAACTACTTATACCTAGAACCGCGAAACGGGTCAGTTTGACCAGTAATAATTTTTATACATAAATGACAAAATACAGATGGATTTTTGCAGAAGTAATGAGAAAGTACATCTGCCTCACTCTTAATTCCTGTAATAGGCAGAATTGGAAAGGGGTATAGTGAAAATTTTCAATCAAGATTTTATATTCTTGATGTGAAGAATGGACGATTGCAGTGTAAAATTACAAGAAATATTTTGAGGTAACATTGAAGTTGCTTTTATTCTGCATTTATTGAATGTATAGATACGATTTCCGATGTCTTAATATTACCGTCAAAGAAACATTGGTATGTTAGCAACTATTATCTCCAAATGATTGAGAATACAAATGCTTCAGCATGAAATGCATCTGCCTGTAAATGAAGAAAATTAAATGCTAATGATGAAAATGAAAGTGACAACGACTCTAGACATCGTTCCATCCGTCAACGACACGTTTAACTTTGTTGGACTTTTATTATTGGATATTTATAGTATTGGATATTTATTATAGATGAATGTAAATTTTGAACAAAAATTTGTGATATTTATCAGATAAAAAGTTGGATATAATTAAGAATTTGAACAAAAAGTGACAAAATTTGAATTTTATACTCATGAAAATTTGAAAAAATAAATAAGCAATAACTGGCACATTCACACCTGGATATAAAGAACATAACAAGAAAACTGAAAGACTAACTATATAAAAGTGCCTAACGTAACTGAGCACTTACTCAGTATTTGCCTAACAAAACAGATAAATTGTGTATCGTATCAGGTTCTAATTGTTTTCAGATGTTAATAACAAACTAGCATTATATAGACTATAAAATGCCCGAGGCGTGAAATACAAGTCTTTATAAAAAAATCGATACTGCATGCGGCTATTCTTCTAACACATTCAGACATCGACATAGCTGTTTACCAAGGAGAAAAAGAGAAAAATGTTTTTTTGTTTAACAGTCTACATCTAACTGTTGAAATTTTAGACCATTCTAAAAATTACTAAATACACTTCTTTACTATAACGCAAGTAAATTGAATGTATCTGCGTGATTACTCAGAAGACTGCATATGTCATACGTGGTTCTTGTATGAGGTCGGTGAATGAGATCTATATTATTTTGTATTTTGCTACTAACAATGCTAGGTATTATGAAATCTGTAAGTGAGAAATGTATTGGTATACGTCAATTTATTCAAGACTTAGTTCAAGACGTACAAGAAAAGTTTCTTACTTCTCGGGGAAAAGAAAAAAAACTTGTCGTTTGGACAAAAAGAAACACTAAAAACATTGAAAAACACAAGATAAGGAAAAAAGGATTTGTTATCAAAATTGAAAAAAAATGAAAATAAAACTAAAAATAATTGTTCAAAATATAATATACCCACACGTTTCTGGTAAATGTGCAAAATTTTTAACCATGTTTTTCAAGCAATTCATACAATAAATTGGATTAGATAAATCTGTAAATCTAGTAAATAACTTGCATTTTTTTATATAATTTTAAAATTATTTTTAGATTTTTTATCTAAATTTATTTGAAAGGAATAATCTATTTTTTAATTAATGTTTATTAAGTCCAAGTTTATTTATGTTTAAAATATATATCCAATATTTGTTCAATATATTTTTATCAGACTTAATGAAATGTAATTTTGAATAATAGCATTTTCTGAAATGTAGGCAATTTCTGCTGACTTCTTGCTTAAAATATAATGTAAATACTAAGAAATATTGGTTATTATTAGAAAATATAAACTTTTACTTAACCAAATTAATTATTTGGACATATTTATATATCCTTTTCCATTCCGGGTCAAATTGACCCGCTCCGCAGTTCTAGGTATTGGGAACTAAAACGGCCTATAGAGGTGCTGCTCGCAGCCTTCGATACAGGATAACTGTCCCTTTAATTTCCCTTTAACTAATGTTAAAATCCCATTGAAACAATTCTTTATTATAAATGTATTTAAAAGTTTTAGATATTCAAATTCGTATAATATTTACTTCGTCATATAAGACAGAAAACAAATGTCACAGGAAATCTGAAATTGTGCAAAAGAATAATTATTCTGAACAAATTTAAAACGCATGTAATGCAATGAGCTTACACGGCGTTATCCTGAATGGAGAAATTACATCTTTTCTCCACCAGATGGCATATTCGAGCGCTTGAATTGCCAATACCGAAAGTCCCACGGTTCTAGTGTTAAAATTTGATTATCTCTAACAGAATTCTGTATGAAAGAGATTTGATTAAAGAGAACATGCGTAGAAAATACATTTACCTAAAATAATTTTTGCACAAACTAATAAACTAAAGTTTTATTTTCTTTTTCAATGGAAAAATGATAAAAACAAAGTATTTGTTAAAATTATTTCTAGTGGTGTTCCGAGTAGTACTTTGGCCGAGTACCGAGTAGTTGTACAAGAAAATAAAACACTGATGTGCACATAATGTGAGCTCAGGTGTACATAAATATAAATATACCGGTGTACACTGTACACATATCTATACCTGTATGTACATATAAATATAATATACATATACAGTATAAATAAATTAACTCATTAAATTTTTAATTTATTTGTGCACCTTTTAAAGATAATTTTTGACAGTTCAAAACTAATAAAAAAGGAGAATTCATACATTACAACTACAGTTATTAACTAATATAAAATTAAAACATTCTTTAACCCTCCAATTTATTCCACCCATTAAAATCTGTCTATCAAAAATAAAAATGTTTATTGGTTACTATAACAATTCATTGAATTATGCAAACATTTCATATTTATTTTGTAACTGTCTGTACCTTATTTTCTTTTGATTAAAAAAAATGTATTGGCTTTGCAGTTTCTTTTCATTTTTCATGTGTACAGATTATAATATGTTATTTTAAATTTACTATTTTTTAAATATCTCAGTAAAAAACTAACCTTTTTCAATGAAAATTATAAATGTGTAAATTAAGATTGCTTTAAAAAGCAAGCTCTAAAATTGATGAGTTTAGATGATCTAGAACTTGAAAATCCACCAAAGAAGCAAAAAATACAACATGAGAATGCTAATGACGACGAACCAAAAGAGAAAATGCTAGCAAAAAGTTCATCTATTTTCTGGCAATGTTTTGAGGAAATTGTGAATGAACAAAAAGATTGTGGCACTAGTACCAGTTTAAAATCACCGCATGAAGAATTGGTACGAAAAGAGATACAGGCTTTCTTAACTGAAGACATGTAAAACTGACACTCCATTTGCATGATGAGAGGGGGGGGGGATCTTTTCCGATTATGTGCACCCTTGCATCTTGCTACTCGGTACTGGCTGAGTAGGCCGAATACCGAGTATTTACCGAGTACCCGGTATGGCTCTAATTATTTCTATCACATTTAAAAGGTATTTGTAGGTATACACCTATTGGTCATTTTAGCCAAATACTGAATATTCGACATCCAAACATGAAATATTTAACTGGCTAAATATTCCAATATTAAAGAGTCTAAATACATATATACAGTAGACTCCCTCAAATCCGCACAGTTTGGGACCAGAGGTTGTGCGGATTTTAGAATTTTGCAGATTTCTGGTCATTGCTTTGTTTACATTTTTTAAACAGTAATTTGAATGCCATTAATAGTGCAATCGGAACTATAATGAATGCTTACAATATAATAAAATATTAAATAAGTAATAAACTAAAGTAATAAAAATTTAGATAATTTTTTAAATGTTTAAAGTACTAATAGCAAAGGTTAAATTAATAATCAATAGTGTATGATTAAACTTTATATATAAAAATCTTCTGTGCGTGTGTATGTAACTGAACTCCTCCTAAACGACTGGACCAATTTTAATGAAATTTTGTGTGTGTGTTCCAGTGGATTCTAGAATGGTTTAGATTCACATTTCATCGAAATTGATTCAGTGCTTTTTTAGTAATTAGGCAAAAACTAATAGTTAGTGATTTTTCGCTAATTAAAAGTGCTATAAATATAAAAGAAAGTCTGCATTTCGTATTAATCACAGCACAAAAAAATCTACCGAACCAAAAATCTTGAAAATTGGGGTAAAAATTCTTCTTATAACATCAAGTGGCGCTAATAAGGGATTTTCGAAATTTCCCCCCCTAAGGAGGGTAAAAAAATGAACGAACTTAAAAAAAAATTCTTTTAAAATCGGTTTTTAAATATTTTTCAACTGATAACATATTTTAGTGTATTTTTTCATTCTGAATCGAATGGTACTAAGCAAATTCGTTTAAATCCAGTAGTTCGTGAGCTAATTCACGTTTTCCTAATTTGGCGATTTCTTCGGCGCAAAAACCTGAAATTTTGAATCCTTATCTTTATATATATAAATCTTCTGTGCTTGTGTATGTCACTGAACTCCTCCTAAACGACTGGACCAATTTTAATGGAATTTTGCGTGTGTATTCCAGTTGATTCGAGAATGTTTTAGATTCACATTTCATCGAAATTGAATCAGTACTTTTTTAGTAACTAGGCAAAAACTAATAGTTAGTGATTTTTTGCTAATTAAAAGTGTTGAATAAGTTCGATGAATAGAGTGCGGAAGGAATGCCGGAGCGGTCTAAGGTACCAGATATAAGCTCTGCTTCTCGAAGAAAGCGATCCCGTGTTCGAACCCCTCTCCTGTCAAACTTATATGCTTTACAGTAATATAGCCTGTATTATAATTTTGATTAACTGACTTCAGAAAATCGTTAACTTTTAACAAAAAAGAGAAAAATAAACTTTTCTATCAAAAATCGAACCGACTTCAAAAAATAATGAAGAGTGAAAAATAATTTCCTTACATAATTGTAATAAGAAATTAAATTAAAAGCGTAGTGTTTATCGTGCGTATTACTATATTTAAGTACATTTATTTGATTTTCTGTGTCGGTGCCAGGAAGGACAACGTCTGTCGGTGACAGGACAAAGTCTGATGGGTCCGCTAGTATTCATTATAAAGATTAAATGTATTTTTCCAAAATTATTCAACAAAACTTGCTTCACTGAAGTACATTACTGATTTACATCAAAAATCATAAAGGATTCCCCCCTCCAAGTTTAGTCAGGCTTAATAACCAAAAAATCTTGATTAATTCATAAATATATTTGGTAAGAAGATTGTGATTACCAGTGATATCAGAAATGTCTTGAATTTTTTCCAGAAAAATTTATTCTTTCTTCATGAAAAAAACATGGAGTATTATTAAGAAAATTACTAATTAAAAATATATATGGAATTGATACAAAACTAAAAAAATCAAATTTCATCCCAATATCTTAACTGAAAGTTTAATTGTTTACATCCATAAAATATGTGCGAATTTTAGAGAATTGCGGATTTGAGGGAGTCTACTGTATATATTAAATCTTAAAGCAATATTATTTCATATTTAGCACAAATACTTCCATAAACCTACTTCCTTTTGAAATACATAACCATATACCAACATGAAATACTTTTTTACAAGTAAACATTACACAACAAGGAATATATGCTTTCATTTATTATTCAAGAACAGGATAGTCTTAAAAACTTTTAAATTAATAAAATATTAAATTCTATAGCTTCTTATACGAATTAAAATAAATTTTTAAAACTTTTGTTTTTGAGTCAAATGTTTTAAAATTGAAAAGAAAAAAAATATTTTTAGACTTTTAAGAAAAATTGATAGTCATATAAGTGTTAATTTTTCAGAAAATACTAAAGGAAGGAAAAAACCCTATTAAAAAGGTGGCAGCTCAGCCAAAATATCTTTATTGCTGCTTTTGATTTATATATTAAGTTTTCAAATGCATTAGAGAGGATGATTGTTTTCAGAAGTTGTAAACATACAGAGTGTTCATAAAATTTTATAAAATACTTTAATGAGATGTAAGGCAATCAAGATAAACATTTTTTGTTCTGTAAAACAGCATCGCAATTCACTTATCTACCAAAAATATAATAAGGGTCAATAAAAAATATTCAGTAACTCACAGCTAGCTGAACTCGAATTTTTGTACAAAACCTTATCAATAATGAAGATATTTTATTGAGATTTTCAACATATTAATCTTTTGTATGAAATATTTGTTTCTTAAAGTTAATTATTTGCTTAGTTGATTATATTCGATTATTTGATAGGGTACTTTTGATCTATTTTGAATTAAATATTTCTTTGCTCTGTTAAAATAATTGTAAGTGTTAAGAAATACATGTTTTCTGTAGCTCATGGGTTTTTAAATAGAAAATTAATTATATTATACTCAAACTTCCATACAGTTGTTAATAGTTCATGATTATGCATAAGGACATGCAATAAAATTAGTTATGTAAGAATATCTTCAGTTTGGCCCAATATTTGGCAGTATGACCTGACAAACGGAGAGCATTTATTGTAGCCTTAGTTTTTTAAAAGATATGTATAGCATTGGTATGAAACTCACATGGGTAAAAAATTGCAGTAGAACATATTACAATGCTTATTATAAATAAACACCTTCTTCTAGTTAAACTTATGCAGAAAATATGCAAGATAAATTTTCTTTTCTTTCCAAGGGCCCCTTAGTCGAAAAACACTTGCATTTTGAATATATATAACATTTTCGGACAAACATATTAAATAAAATATTTACATGGAAACAAAACATTTTATTAGTGTTGTTACCTAAAAAAGTAAAAGTAAAATAACATTTGAAAATCCCAAATGAACTTAGTATCAACATATTAATGTGCTATGAAACGCAAATTCAGAGTTGCAGCTTCAATGAAAAGTTTCCTGTGGCTTAAAAGATGTCTCAAAAGCTAGCAGATTACGTTAATAGACAGATAATCAAATGAAAAGTCTGCTTGAAAATGTACCCTGCTGTCAAATATTCCAACTGAAGACTTCTTCTGTATCTCAATTCCTTGACTTCTGAAGTGGCTTCATAATCCAATGTAGTTTCTTAGCACTTTACTATAAATTAATATCTTGTTACTAAGTTCATTTAGAATTAGCAAAAGATATTTTAAGTGTACATTTTTAGATAACAGTTTTAAAAAGTTCTTCAAATTTCAGTAAATATTTTTACTTTACCAGTGGCGCAGCCAGAATTCGGCTCTGGGGGGGATAGAGTTGCTTCAGGAGTGATTCTGGTTGAAATTTTTTTTTCGGAAATCGCCGGGGGGGGGAGAATCCGCAAATTACCCCCCCACGAAGGGAGTTTATCCGCGGTCTTCAGACGAAATGGGCGTTTTCCCGCGACCTTCAGACGAGATCAGCGATTTATTTGCGATATTTTAGCAAAATCGGCGGTTTTTCCACGATCTTTTGACGAAATCGGCGTTTTTCCGCGACTTCTAACGAAATCAGTGATTTATCTGCGATATTTTAGCAAAATCAGCGATTTATTGCGATCTTTTGTCGAAATCGGCGGTTTTTCCGCGATCCTTTGACGAAATCGATGTTTTTCAGTGTGTTTTTTTAAGAAACCGGCGTTTTTTTATGATCTTTAGACAAAATTTGCAATTTTACGCGATCATTTTTTGAAAACGGCGCTTTTCCCCTCGGTCTTTCGACGAAATCGGCGTTTTTTCCGTGATCTATTGATTAAAGCGGCCTTTTTTTTTCAATGATCTTTTGACAAAATATTTTTAAGCAATCTTTTATCGAAAACGGCGTTTTTTTCCGATTTTTTAACGAAATTGACGAATTTAACGAATTATATCAGAAATCTTTAGACGAAATCGACGTTTTCCCGCGGTCTTCAGACGAAATCAGCGTTTTATCTGCGATATTTGGTGAAATTGCCGTTTTTTCCGCGATCCGCACAGGAAATTCGCGATTTTCGGCGATCTTTTGACAAAATTCGTTGGCAAAAACATTGACGAAATTGTCTTTTTTTTCACGAAATATTGACAAAATGTGTGCTTTTTCGGCGATCCTTTCACGAAATTTGCATTTCTCCGCGATTGTTTTATCCGCGCTCAAAACCGTACAAGTTGGCAACTATGTGGAACTGATAACCCAATTTCAAATTTTCGAAAGAGGATGCCTTAAATTTTCGGACGAGAATTACCCCCAAGTTGCTTATAGATAAACAAAATCGCCATTTTTTTTAAATAAATAGTTAACGAGTTATAAGCGATTTTGATTGCATGGCAACCATTTTACTCCTTTTTGTTGCTACTACGTCGTAAATTCGTTTCAAATCATCCACTGTGAGAATCGTCTTCTGAAAGATCTTATCAAAGAATGAAGAACATTTCTCAGTTACATAGCTTTTTAATCATGATATCTACTTGCCTGAATCTAGGAAAAATAGCTATCGGAAAAAAGTGACAAACTACAAAAGCGGAAAAAAAATGACACGGAAAAAAAGTTACCGGAAAAAAGGGACATGATAAACATGTTACTGGAAAAAAAATGATAAGGAATTGGTTTTGGAGATTTTTTTTTTGATTTTGGGGTTTATTGGCAAAGTATGAAAGGGGGGGGGGGGGTCCGGGGTCGGCTCTTAATTTAAGTGAATGATTTTTTCATGCTGAATTAACTGTTTTGGTTCAATTTTTGGATATGTGTTCTTACTGAAAAGACGCTTGCCTGATTAGTTTTGGGAACGGACGATTACCCCCCCCCCCTCCGCCCTAAATAAGATGAATGGTTTCTTAAGCAGAATTATCCAACGAATGCCAAATTTTGGATATAGGTTCTTTCTGATAAGGCTTATATATAGTATTGTGGTGTCGCGCCTTGAGTTTCTCTTTACTAAGTTGGTTTATTTGTTAAGTTCATCAATAACACATTTTTAATTCCTCAAGTTCTTTATTAGAACCATAGATCAATTATTAAAAAAATAAATAAAATGACATTACAACTACATAGGAGCCACACTCAAATGTTACATTTTGCTTCCCTCTCTGTGCTCAATAATCCCAATGTCCTCCTCAGCTCATTGCCACTAGACCAGTGCAATTATTTTCTAGGCATGTCCCTTGAGGTCAATAGCACCTATTCTTCTCAGTTTTTGAATGAGGATACTTTCACCTCTACATAACTTTTCACAATAAGACTTCGCTATCTATCTTCTGACACGATTAAAGTTGTCAGTATGTCGTCAGAGTATATAATACCTGAAGAATTTCGGTAATTTATTGGTTAAATATAGAGAGTGCATTGGGGAATAACCTCTCTTAAATTAAATAAATGGCTTTTTACACAGAATTATCCGATTTGCTTCAAATTTTGAATGTAAGTTCATTAAGATAAGGGGTATCCCTGATTAGATGGGGTTATGGGGTTCTTTTGCTAATTAAAAAGGAGGGCCGCGATTATTTCCCCCCTTAAATAAATTGTTTTTTATGCACAATTATCCGGTGTATTTCAAATTTTGGCTTATAGTTTCTTCCTCATAAAGTGAATCCCTGAATAGTTTTAAGGGTTTGTTTATATATCCTCAATAGCTGTTTGTGTTTAAAACTGTGATTTATGTTTCTGCATAGCATTTTTCAGTATTCTATAAATATCGTAACAAAGAAAAAAAAATCCTGTTTTTCTTAAAATCGTTTTTTTTATTTAAATCTGTTTTTTATTTTTTTAAGCGTTCAAACCTGAAGATCTATCAAGAACTACAGGTTTTTAAACAATTAACTTTCTAATTACTAACATAAGCTAATAATAATTAAAAAAAAATTATTACTACAAATTAATGAATTCACTAGTTCATTCGTTCGTGACATACAACATAGTTTGTACATTAAAATTTTCTAAAATATATTTTTTTAATGTTTTATATTATATTTTGTGATGTGTAATATGGGGCATTAGTTAGTAAAAATCCAGTTTTAAATGATAAATATTTGGCGTAGATTAAAATGACAATTACAACAAATAATTTAGTATATTACTTTTTTCACAAATAAAATAAATAAATAAATAAATCGGTTTTAAATGCAAAATGAATGGAAGTTAATCATTATAAGAAAAAAGGTAAAATGTGTTATAATGTTTTCTGACATGATAGTTTTCAATCATTAAATTAAAAAAATAAAGAAATTTTTTTTCATTTGTTATTTGCGTTCAGTTGCATTCAACTCGTTTTTTTTATGTTACTTGAATATTTTTGTGGCAAACCTTTACCGGGAAATCCCCTGATCGACAAATTTCCTAAGAGACTAGCCGCCCGCGATATCTACCGGACATCCCCCTCTGTCGAATCGGGAAAGCAAGCTTCTTTCCCCGAAAGGGTTTCCTGAATGGACTGCTGCATCCCTCCCTATTTTAACTATATTCATTAACTTATACGCCTTACCATAATGAAACTACATCCAAAATTTGAAGCAAATCGGATAATTCTGCGTAAAAAGCCATTTATGTAATTTAAGTGGGGATTATCCCCAATTTTCCCCCCTCTATACTTAGCCATTAAGTCCTTAAAATTATTTAGGGATTCACTTTATGAGAAAAAACTTATATAAAAAATTTGAAATACATCAGAAAATTATACATCAAAAACAATTTATCTAATTTAAAGGGGGGGGGGTAATCGTCCGTTTCCCTATTTATACTCAGCAAAAGAACCTCATAAATAATCCGGGATACACCTTATCATAAAGAACCTACATCCAAAATTTGAAGCAAATCGGATAATTCTGCATAAAAAGCAATTTATTTAATTTAAGGGCGAGGGGTTTATCCTCTGTTTTTGCCTTTATACTTAGCCATTAAACCCTTTAAACTATTCAGCGATTCACCTTATCAGAAAGAACCTATATTTAAAATTTGAAATACATCGGATAATTCTGCATAAAAAACGATTTATCTAATTTGAGGTGGAAATAATTGCTTATCCTCCCCCATTATAATAAGGAAAAGAACTCCTTAACTAATCCGAGATAGGTTATATCATAATGAACCTGTGTCCAAAATTCGAAGCAAATCAGATAATTCTGCGTAAAAAGTCATTTATTTAATTTAAGAGGGATTATCACCGTCCTCCTCCCCTTTATACTTAGTCATTAAACTCTTAAAACTATTCAGGGATTCACCTTATCAGAAAGAATCTATATCTAAAATTTGAAATACATCGGATAAATTTACTTAAAAACCGACCTATCTAATTAGTGGGAAGGGGGTTGTAACTGACCATCCTCCCTTTATAATAAGCAAAAGAACTCTATAATTAATCAGAGATACGTCTTATCATAAGGAACTTATGTCTGAAATTCCAAGCAAATTGGATAAATCTGCGTAAAAAACCATTAATTTAATTTGAGAAGTTACGGAGGGGGAGAGGGGGGTTATCATATTCCTAAAACTGAACCAAAACAGTTAATTCAGCACGAAAAATCCATTTACTTAAATTAAGAGCCTCCCCTTGATACCCCCTAAATAGTTAACTAATGAATTCTCAAAATCAATAATAAATTCCCAAAATCAGTTCCTTGTCCCTTTTTTTTCGGTAACTTTTTTTCCGCTTTTGTAGTTTGTCACTTTTTTTCGGATAACTGTTTTTCCGGTAACTTTGTTTCCGTTTACCCATTTGCCAATTTTGGGCGTTTTTTAAATAAGAATTAATATTAAAAAAAAAATTGTCTGAAAGTAGTCCCTTTAAAGTAGTATTAAGTAGAAAGTAGTTAGAAACTTGAAGCCCCCTAAATCTCTGCACCCGGGGTGACTGCTCTCTCCCCCCCCCCCTTTCGCACGGCGCTGTTAATATCTTTCCAGAGATATAAATATAAACGAAATATATACTTTCCAAACATACCTGGATTTTAAAAATTGATCTCTTATATCCATCTTTTTCATAATTTTCTTCTCTGAAGAGGATTTAATATCCATAGCGAAACGCACAATAAAGGAAACCTTTGCACTGCAGCAACAACAGAATGTTTGTGGAATTAAGCCTATCCTTCAAAACATGTGTTTTTCCTGGAATTCGAGAGTCCAGTCCTGTTTTCAAAAAAAGAGCAAGAAACAGATGTAACTAATTAAGACCCCCCCCCCCAATGGTGCAGTATTGAAAAACCCGAGACGGCATTGGCAGTGACAGGAAATGACCATTCCTTTTAGCCTTGGCCTTAGTGTTGGTTGTTAAACTGAACTTTAGAAATTAAACTATAAAAATTGAA
The DNA here is from genome assembly GCA_964019185.1 of Maratus speculifer. Taxonomy (NCBI): domain Eukaryota; kingdom Metazoa; phylum Arthropoda; class Arachnida; order Araneae; family Salticidae; genus Maratus; species Maratus speculifer. Next base: position 38,274,054 of record CAXHSM010001376.1, read on the forward strand.
TGAAGCAGCTCTCTGTGAGGCAGTAACCGCAGATAAAGGTTTTCTGAGTTTTTTAAACTTTTAAACCTTGTAGCGTAACGCTATACTATGTTTATGAAACTTATTTTATTTGTTCAAACTTTGTAGGTTAAAGCTTTTTTTTACTTATTTTATTTATTAAAACTTTGTAGCTTAATACATTCTGGGTTTTATAAATTTTTAAACCTTGAACCATAAAAAAATTCTGCATTTTTAAAACTTATTTTACTTATTTATACATTTTAGAATAAAGGTATTCTGCTTTTTTTAGACTTATTTTATTAATATATTTGTTTATTATTGCCAATATTTTAATATAAAATACAATGGGTCGAACCTCCCATATTGTGGGTCAAGCCATATCATATGTGGAGATATCATATGTGGGTCATATGTGGAGAGCCTTGACCCATTGTTTTCACATGATTAATATCGAATTTCTTATATATTATACTTATGTCACAGTTTTATTCTGATAGCTGATTGTATAAAAAAATGATTAATAGTTTGTTCTAGGTTCAATACTTTAGAAGTTAAAAATCATTTAGTAAAAAGTGAGTGAACCACTCCGTAGTCTCCCCAACTTCAAAATCTGTATTTTAAAAAAAATATTGCTAAAATATATTTTTGAAATTAAAATTTACTGTATTAATCCAAAAGTATAATTAAAAATAGTCTTGTTTTAATATATTCTCTTGATTTTACTTGTATTATTATTTATAATAATAAAAATTGTGTAAAGACAGGGATCACATTATAATGGCAAAATTTTCTTTCACTTAAAAAAGTGAAATACAAACTAACAAGCAAGTACTAAAGGAAATTAGACAAGATAAATAAATATAGAAAAGTTGTTAATTTTAGTAAGAAATTTTAGAAATGTAATTAAAAATAGTTATAATTTATAATGCAATTTTTAATTTATTAAAAATTTAAAAATGATTTTAATTATCTTCTTTTTTGTAATAATGTAAAAGGAGATGATGCAATTAGTATAGAAAAAACTGATTTTGTTTTGTTAAATATAATTAAATTTATATCAAAGTATTCCAAAAAACTAAATTCAATTTTAATTAACCACTTTATTAACAATGAGTAAAATATTATTATATAGTTTTTTTTAATTCTGCACACATTTTTTTTTTTTTACAAATATTACTAATTTAATTTTACTTTGTCAATTAATTACGTTATAATGATTAAATAATCACTAGAAACGTTTTTTTTTTTTTTTTTTTTTTTGTATTTTAGGAAATTAATTTTATATAAACTCACTATACAGTAGACTCCCTCAAATCCGCACAGCTTGGGACCAGAGGCTGTGCAGATTTTAGAATTTTGCGGATTTCTGATAATTGTTTTCTTTACATTTTTAAACAGTAATTTGAGTGCAATGAATAGTGCAACCAGAACTATAATGAATGCCTACAATGTAATAAAATATTAATAAAAGTAATAAACTAAAATAATAAAAATTTAGCTAATTTTTAAAACGATTAAAGCACTAATAGTAAAGGTCAAGTTAATAATCAGCAGTGTATGATTAAATATTCATTATAAAAATTAAATGTATTTTTTCGAAATTATTCAACAAAACTTGCCTTATAAAAGTGCATTACTAAATCACATCAAATTCATAAAATACAGATTTTTTTTTTTTTTTTTTTTTTTTTTTTTTTTTGAAGTTTAGACTGGCTTAATAATAAAAAAATCTTGATTAATGCATAAATATATTTCGTAAGAAGATACTGATTGATAGTATTATCAGCAATATCTTAATTTTTTTTTCCCAAAAAATTATTCTTCCTTCATGAAAAAAAGCATGAATAGAGTATTATTAAGAAAAATACAAGTTAAAAAATATATAGAATTGATAAAAAATTTTAAAAATCGAATTTTGTCCCAATATCTGAACTGAAAGTTTCATTGTTTACATCCATAAAATATGTGCGGATTTTAGAGAGTTGCGGATTTCTGGTTTGCGGATTTGAGGGAGTCCACTGTATATTTATTTTCACACCAATATGATTCAAACAATGTCAAAATTGCCTTAATTTTGCTTATCTTTCACTTTTTTTTTATTAATTAAGTCCCATAAGTAAAAATTTCATCATTATATGCAAAATTTTCTGTTACTAATCTATTCATTTTTATTGTAAGCTCACACTTTAAATAATGCAGTTGACTCCCTGAAATCCGCACATAATTCATGAATGTAAACAATGAAGCATTCAGTTCAGATATTGGGACAAAATTTGATTATTTTAGTTTTATACCAATTCCATCTGTATTTTAATTTGTAGCTTTTGTTAATATTACTAAATTCATGTTTCTTCATGAAGGAAGAATAAATTTCTGAAAAATTCAAGATATTGGTGATATTATTGATAATCATAATCTTCTTACCAAACACATTTATGTATTAATCAAGCATTTTTAGTTATTAAGTCAGGCTAAACCTGAAATAAAACTTCTTTATTTCATGATTTTGATGTGAATTAGTAAAGCACCTTTATGAGGCTAGTTTCATTGAATAATTTAGGAAAAATACATTTCAATTTTATTATGAATATTTAATCATAGATTATTGATTATTAACTTTTAATATTTTAATCATTTAAACAATTATCGAAATAATTATTACTTTAGTTTATTACTTGTTTTAATGTTTTATTATATTGTAAGCATTCATTATATAATTTTGATTGTATTCAAATTACATTTGAATTACTGTTTAAAAAATATAAATAAAGCAATGACCAGAAATTGACAAAATTCTAAAATCTGCTCAACGTCTAGTCCCAAGCTGAGCAGGTTTGAGTGAATCTACTGTATAACAGAACAGAATAATAATTTTACATGTTAAATGCTACATTGTATTTTTTAGTGAATCACATGCTATCTCAAACACAGCACACTTTGGTTGCAGACAAATAAATACATTTCATCTGTTACAATATTAATTGTAAAAGTATATATGATAAAAATATCATCCTTAAACTGCAAAGAAAGTAATTGTGTGCCAAAACTTAAGATCTTTAGACAGGGAATTTTGACAAACAGGAGCATAGAATAGACTGATACTAATATTTGATATGTCGTATCTGATTATACGCATTTCCAAAAAACATTTTGGCCATCCAGCAGCTCTATAATGTCCGATGGGTTGATAGCAAATACTGGTGGCTGCACTAATGTTGAAAAAAAAGTATTTACTTATTAATTAGTTATTATATTATTGTAGTTATTATATTTTATATCATGTACAGTAGAAGATCTATAAAACACAATTATCCTTATAATGCATAACTTATCAGATTTAAACAATGAATTTTGCAGTGATGAAGCACCTCAATTCCTAAACTGTAAAAAAATGACACTCTTTAAAAAACTAAATTTAATGCATTCATTCAATTTTATCTCCTTAATTTAGAACTTTTTAATGAAAAAAAAAAACTACTATTTACAATAAATGTTTTTTGAAAATAAAGAATATGATGTATGATCTGGTTCCAGGTATATTTGGACACTTTTCAAAGAGTATGTGGAATGATTTGTATAATACAAAAATTTATAATCCAGATAAGGAATGTATTATAAAGAAAAGATGCTGTAATGTATTTTGATATGTTTCAGACATTTTAATGATGTGTGAAATGTGATCAATGTAATGCAAAACTCTATATAACGCACAACCTTGCATTTTTAAGTTTGTGTTATAAAGATCTTCTACTGTACCATCATTCTGTTTATATCATTTATAGTTATCTTTTCATTCAAGTTTTAAATAGATAAATGATATCTAGGTATTACCATTGTTGTATTTAGACATATTTGTTTGGGAAGTGGTAGCGAGGAGTTCTATTTCTAATGCAGTATTATTCTAATGCAGTACCACCCCCCCCCCCCAAAAAAAAATGAACTTTTTTTTTACAACTGGAAAAAAAAATACTCAAAGTAAATATAATAATAATAAAAGATAAAAGTAAAAATCTTACAAATCAATATAACTAAATTACAAAAATTTGAATTTTTCATAGTTAATAAATATGTTTAGAGTAATAATTTTTATTCATTTTAGCTGTTGCATTCATTGGTAAGACTGAACAAGAAAAACTCTAAAACCTCATTAAATTTGATTTTTTTTATTAGTATAAAGTTAAATTCAAATGTTACTATGTAATATATAGTACCTGTACCCTATATGGACACCCTAAGGAAAATGAATTTTTTTCACCCCCGTATACATGTCATAGGACTCCAAAAATGTATGACCACTATACTTGAACTATTGGCTATCATTATAAAAATTAGAGACCTTGTAATTATTCTGGTTTAATTTAAATCATAAAAACAAAAAATGTTTGCAAGTGCCAATATAAGGAACTACCTGTCCCTATTATGGACAGGTATTTCCTTATTCACTTTCTACACAGTGTGTATGGAAGAACTACTTTTCTAAGAGATTATAGAGGAGAGGGAATTAAAAAAATGTAACTTAAAGTATTCAGAAGAAGAGGGGGGACAGTAAATATCTTCAGAACATGCATTTTAGAAAGGGGGGGTCATTCTTGGTTTTTACACTTCGAATACCCATGCCTCTCAGTTACTAGTAAATATTATGAAATAGTATTGTTGGTTTTGTTTAGCTTTATTGCATCTGTCTGCGAATTTACATCTGTTATTACTCAGTCCTCACAGCATGGACAAATAGAAACTTTTTCACCATGGGCAGTAAGTCCCACATAATCCTCATGAACATATCTGCCACATGTGATGCATGGCCGCATGTTTGAAAAAGCATCAATACTACAAAAACAGCAGTACCAGCTATCCTTTGTTGAGGAAGTCATTGGTGCCTACAATTTCGCCAACAGATATCCTACTGGAGGGGGGGCTTCTTTTTATTTTTCTGCAAGGGTTTTTTGGAGGAAGGTTTTTGGGAGATTGTTCAAATGGCATCTTGTTGAACAAAGATTTTACCACTTGATGCCTTTTCAATTTATTGCTTGGCAACGTTGAATTTTCTTCTTTCTTACAGTTGTAGTCGATGGGGTCATAAGCTGTCTATATTGGGAACCGGACGTAGTTTTACTAAATCTTGTAACAAATGAAAAAAGAAAATATTTTTAAGCAAAATATACACTAGCAATCGAAAATATGCTTTATTAGCTTTCTAAAATACTCCACTTTTCAACATTTAATGTAATTTTATCATATCTAATAAGAATTTAAGATTAACGGTAATTAAGATTAGTACATCTTGAAACAACAAGTTTCTTCCTAAATGGCGAACAACACACTTTTTTACACTTTCCAGTCTTAATTATCTTTTCAACTGCTTTTCTTCGCAACAATGTTGAGCCATTTCTCGATCAAAATTATGACCTTTAAAAATACTAGGGTTGTCCATATTGAGAGCCCTGTCCATATAGGGTACAAATATCTTATATATATGTATGTATATGTGTATTGATATAATTTAATTGTTTAGTAAAAATCATGGGTTAAGGAAATGGTGATTGGTTCTATCCTCTTGGAAGAAAAGTTCATTTCAAAGGAGGTAATTGGCGTTGGGAGGAAGAATTGCTACTGGGCAAAAAAAAAAAAAAAAAAAAAAAAAAAAAAAAAATTACCAAGTAGTTCTTTTGTTATTGCTATGCCAGTTGACATCTGCCTTTTCTTTTATCAGTATTAATAAGCAGCATATTGTATTTCTCTCTTTTATTAATTTATGTATTTCCTGTTCATTATTATTATTTTTTACAGTTTTCATTACAAATTGCTATTTAAACATAACAAACTAATTATAATTTATATCATAAACTGTAACGTTCCTGAAAGAAAAAGCAGTCCATAAATAATAATTTTTATTCTTAAACAAAGAAAAAGGGAAAACTGTATTTATTCTCCTTTTTTATTGAGATTTTGGATGTAAAATAACATGCCGAATACAAATAACAATCCGAGGCCCTGCCAATCCGTATTGATACTCTTTAAAGTCACAACATACTGCTGAATATTGACACATAACTAAATGACCAATACAGATCTTCTCTAATCAGGTGTTCGTTCAATTCCCATTTATTGAGAGACTTTTCAGTTTTTAACTCTTCACTGTACAATGTTTTCTATTTTTATGAAAAAAATTATTTGGAATCTATATATTGGTCTAATAATGGGGAAAATTGCAAAAATGAATAAATAAATTTCAAATTTTTAGCTAAAATTTGATATTTTATGTCATTTGCTCTATATACATTATAGAGTTTTTAGATATTGTATTGCTATATTTTGCTATTAAATGGGCTTTAATTAATTAATTTTATCTGTTTAACACTCTACAACTTTGTTTACATTTTTTTTTTTTTTTTTTTTTTTTGTATGCAGTAAAAATTAATTTTGTCTTAATAGCTTGATTGAAAATTATTTTGTTTCTTAAGGACAAATTCTATTTTTTTGTCAGATGCAGCTATTTGGCATGGAAAAAGCAAGCATTATTACAATCAAAGATTGATAATCCACGTTACTTTACGAATGTAAACAGTAAAATAAACACTTAAAAAAATTTACAAATTTGTGATCCAAAAATAATTTTTTAAAGCAAAAAATAAAAAAATGGAAAAAAAAATCACAATAAAATATTTACTTTTTTATAATTTAACACTTTTATTTTATTAACAGTAAAAAATAAATTTTTTTATGGAATATGTATAATTATTTTTATTTAAACGGACATATATATTAATTTTTTAATAAAATAACTTTAAAAAGACATTTTTTGAGATATGAAATCTAATAATCAATTTATTATTATATTTATCTTTTCATAAGATACTCATTATCAGACTAAAATTCTGTCTATAAAAAATAAAATGACGTACAGTCAAGGATCGATAATCTGCAATTTTCTATAATCCGAGTTACTTTACGAATGTAAACAGCAAAATAAACAGTTAAGAAATTTTAGAAATTCATGACCCAAAAATGTTTTTTTAAACAGATTATAAATTTTTTTTTTAAAATCATAAAAAATATGTATTTTTTAAGAAATATATTTTATTAACAGTAAAAATCAAACTGTATTATGGAAGATATGTAATTATCTTTATTTAAATGCACCATATATATAATTTTTTTTAATAAAAAAATCTTTAAAAATAAATTTTTTGAGATAGTATATCAAATTAATTATTAGATTTCATATTTACCTTTTCATATTATACTGATTTAAGAATTAGAATGCTGTCTAGGAAAAATGAAATGATGTATAATACATAATACTCTATAATGCACAATATTCCATAATCCACACACCCTTTGGCCCCAACTTGTGCGGATTATAGAACTTTGACTGTAACATACTTTAAATATTCTTGATCAGTTACAGTGATCCTATTGGCCAAATTCACGACAAATAATGAGAATTATTGTGCTTTTAGGTATGTGCCCCATGTGGCACAGGGTGCAATGAAAGGTTCAACTCCAATGAACTGCTGGTAGTGACATGCATTATTTTAAATATGATATAATTTACACCAAATTTTTCTTGACCTTTTTCTTTTATATTCACAAGTAGTAAACAATTTGTTTAATTAAAAAGAAGATTATTTGGGCTGTTTTAAATTTGGCAACAATAGTTTAAAAAATGCTTTTCTCAAAATGTGAAATAATTTCCATTGCAATTATATGAATACATTTTTAAAAAACTCTTAAAAAACAATTAAATTTAAATGGCTATGTGTAGTTTTTGATTCAATAAAAATATTTTAAGGGTGTATTTCGATTCAAATTGCTTATTTTCAGATTTATTTTTAAATTCATTTTTGCTCTCAAATGCATCAAACTGTTAAATTGTCTTATTTAGAGAATACAGAAGGTGCCGTGATTGTCAAATCTTTGATAAATGCAGAAAACATTGAAAAAAAGCAATCAAAAATGGCATTTTGAACAGATTTTTCCGAAGCGGGATATTTGGGGACGAAAAAAAGGGTCATACTGAGAAGGTAATTGTTTATAAATCAAATTCTAGTTAATTGAGCATAAAAATACATTACATGGCACCTTGCACATATCTTCAAAAATCCCCTCACCAAGTTTCATGTTTCTACTTTTAAAAATGTGTCTGAAATTGTATCGGAAAATTTCGAGCTGTTGAAGATGAAAAAACGTTTTTTCGAATATACCCTTAAAAGAACTATTTTGCACCTCCATGATAAATAGTGAATAATATAATTCCTGTAAAAACTTGTTTTTTTTTCTTTTTTTTTTTTTTTAAGTGTAATTATCAAAAATTTCTCTAAAGATACAAATTTTCATATCTTTATATGCAATAATCTCCTTAATGTAAGCCAAAAACGATCTTCTTCCACAGTAAGTTTATTTTCATTAGCAACAATAGTGGTTACTCTATCTTTTTTAAGACAACAGATTTATTTATCAAAATTTGGATATAATTATGTGCATTAATAGACATGTTAAATTAAATCATCTACCAAAAATCAATTTCAAAAAAAAAAAAAAAAAAAAAATTTATTTAATGCTTTGATGTTCAAAGAAATATTGTAAGATAATTTAGTTTTAAATTAGAATTTTTCTAAAATGATGTTACATAAAGTATGAGCATATTTTTTTAACAATATTTTGAAACTGTTATGAATATTATTTTGAAATAAGAAATTAATTTAGAAAGAATTATTCTTACAACAAAAATAAAATGAGCTAACTAAATCTTATAAACAAAATTAAAGGATTTATAAAAATTATTTTTAATAAAATTGCATATATCCATCCCTGTAATATGTTTGAGTTTCATTGAAATTATGAAAATTAACCGCATAATAATTAGGGAGAAAAAAAGGCTGTGGTACTAAGCAAAAAATGAGCCCAAAACAAAAAGGCAAAAGAGCTTTAAATATTGAAAACAAAATTTTTCTACAATAACTTTTTGACTGTTCGAAAGATCATGTGCTTGTCTTGTAGTATGTCATGGACGATTGACAGGCGACGTCGCCTGAATGACCTTCTTTACAAGTTATTATATATTCAATACTTTTAAATTGTATTTGCTAAGATTTTTTTTTTTTTTTTTTTTTTTTTAACTTGTAATGCAAGCAAAATTTCGATTCAATGTTTATAAGCTGATCTCTTAAAAAACTGATAAAACAAAGTTAAAATTTCATGAAAGATGTAATAATAATATTCCTTTTATGTATTTTGTAGGAGATTTTAAATTGCATAGCTGAAGCCTGTAAAAAATGATCTTGAATTAAATCAAAACATTCTGAATTATCTTATTTTAAATATACACCTAAAAGATTATAATTTCAATTAAAAAAATTCTTAATTTATATTAAATACCAAAAGATGGCGCCTAAATGAAACTTTGAATCAAAAGTGAAAGATGAATTAAATTTAGATTAATCGATAATAAAAATTAATGACCAACAGTACCATAGAGCCAACTTATCTTATAAGACACAATACTACAGAGCAGGGCTGTTTAATGCGGCGCCCGCGGGCGCCATGGCGCCCTTTGAACGTTTTCTTGGCGCCCCTTTGAAGACTTCCTATTACCAGTATTTTAAAAAAATAAAATTCCCTTTTTAAAGGATGCTTTATTTAAAGTTCTTGATATTTGCTAAGGAGATGTTTTAGAAACGTGTTATGTGTTAAAATATTAATCCTGTTTTAATGCGTTTCTTCATTTATTTATAATTTATATTTATAAAATATTTTTGTAAATTTTGACGATGAGAATCGGTAAAAGTAAACAATTTCTTTTTTATATATTAAAAAGTAAATAGCAAAAAAAATAGGCATACACACTCCCTCCTTCACAAATGAAATTTCAAGTTTTGATGAAAGAAAAAAGTGTTTTGTTATGTTCCATATGATGTTGTTTCGGAGGTCCATTGATTGTTTTATAAAATGTTAAAAAGGTTATGAAATGTTAACATTTCACCCTCAGACCTTTGAAAAAAAAAAAAATAATAATCAATTTGTTTTGTAAAAAATCTATAAAATCGTGAAGAATAATTTTCATTAATAAAAGCTCTTTTATTTTTTTGTGGACCATCGATGAGTTGGTTATATTATAATGCCTGTATTTGTTTATGTACTTTTTTATAACGGCAAATATGAACTTTCAAATTAAATCAAGGAGTATCTTTGCGTCATGAAAAATACCTAACTACATTTCCGATTAAAATTATATTTTAGTAAAATGCCAGATTCAACTGTCCGGCTTCTTGAAACTAGAAAAAATTTTTTTGGGGATAGCCCAAAAATCCATACAGAAAAATATCTAATTCGAAATTTCGATGATTTACAGTTTTTTTTATTTTTTATTTTTTTTCCATAGGAGCTTTCTGTCTTCTACTGCGAGATGCTTTTACATAAGTGTATTGTGGTGTATTTAACTGTAACCGCAACTTAAGTAAAAATGTATATAGAATGTTTTATGTAAGCGGCAATTGTGTTCTATGCCGATTGTGTGTATCTGTGATCGTCTGCTGTAAATAATGTGTCCGTATTAAATAAGTTCTTTTAGTAAGATGAAAGTATTATTCTTCCAAAGTACATATCACTTGCTAATGATATTAAATCGATATTTAGTTCACATATTAAAATAATATGTGATATCTGGCGACGATGTATGGGATAAAAAGTGTCGGATTCACGCTCATTAGATGCCGAAGAGTGCCAAGGTAAAAAATTCTTTTTGTATTTATCTTTAAAAAAGATTTAAAATGGAGCAGTTGGTTCAAAGTTTAATAGAACAAAATAAAATTTTATTAGAGAAATTAACCACTTTTGCCGATCCGAAAACGCAAGAAGCTAAAGTTTCAGTTCAATTTGAAAAATTTGATGAAACAGATGAAGCTTTTGATTCTTTTTTAGAACGCTTCGAAGCTTTCATGGATATTCAAAATGTTCCGGAGGGCAAACGTGGGAAAGTTTTTATTTCTAGTTTGTCAGCAAAATTATATAATTTGTTGAAAAGCCTGCTAGCTCCTGACAATCCTTCCGATAAAGATTACCTTATTCTAAAAAATACATTAAAAACTCATCTCACTCCGACGCCGCTTATAATTCCTAGTAGGCATGTGTTTCTAAATCGTAAGCAACGGGAGGGGGAAAGTGTCAGTGCTTTTATGGCTGAACTTCGCTCCTTGGCAATTCCTTGTCAGTATAAACAAGAAATGTTGAACACGATGTTACGGGATGTTTTCGTAAGCGGGTTGAGGGATAGAGCAATATTAGATAGACTTTTTGAGGAAGATGATATAGATATTGAGAATACCTTGAAAATTGCTTTAGCTATGGAGAAAGCTATGAAAGGGGCAAATGAGATAATGGGTAAATCTTTAGAAATTAAAGAATTTAGCGTGAGGAAAAATAATGAGCAGTCAAAATTTGTTTCGCAAAAGAAAAACTTTGGAAGACAAAATCTTTCGGGAAAGAAAGTAAAAACGAGCTGTACACGGTGTACAGCAACGGATCACGATAAATATTCCTGCAGATTTAAATTAGCTAAGTGTCATTTTTGTCAAAAAATCGGGCACATTCGAAAAGCTTGTTTTGCAGCGAAAAAAGGGTTAAAAGGGAACACGGTAAAACAAAAGCAGGTAGATACCCTGTATTCTAGTGAAAATGTTATCCCAATGTATTCTTTTGATTTGAACTCGCTGAAAGAGGAGGAGCAAAGAAAACCTCCAATTATGTTAACAGTAAATATTGAAAATAAACCTGTGAGTATGGAACTTGATACTGGAGGGGCCGTCTCGGTAATGAGCATAAAAAAATTTCGTGAGATTTCGAAAAAAAGAATTCAACCCACAAAAGTAGTTTTTAAAACATACAAAGGTGAAATAATTGTACCTTTGGGTTTTGTTACTGTTGATGTTGAATACAAAAATCAAAAATTTAAATTAAATTTGTATATTGTTAAGGAAAATTTGGATACAATTTTTGGCCGCGAATGGCTATATAGTATAAATTTGGACTGGAATTCTATAAAAGCAGTAAGAACATCTTATGACTATAATTTGAGTAAATTGTTAGAAGAGTATAAAGAGCTTTTTGACGATAAGTTAGGGGAAATTAATAATTATGAAGTAAAGTTGGAACTTAAATCTGATGCAGTGCCAAAATTTTGTAGAGCTAGACCTGTACCCTTTTCTTTAAAAGACAGGATTGAACAAGAAATTGATAGGCTTGAAAAGGAAGGCATCATAGAGAGAGTAGAGACCTCTGATTGGGCAACACCAGTTGTCCCGGTTGTAAAAAGAGATGGGTCTATACGCCTATGTGCAGATTATTCTGTTACCGTAAACCAAAAAAATATGGTACAACAACATCCTTTACCAAAATTAGAGGAAATTTTTTCAAGTTTAAATGGGGGTAAACAATTTTCAAAAATCGATTTTAAACATGCATATTTACAAATGAAAGTACATCCAGATAGTCAAAAGATCTTAACGATAAATACACATAAGGGATTATATGTTTGTAAAAGACTTATGTATGGTTTAAATTCTGCTCCAGCGATTTGGCAAAGATATATTGATGGGCTTTTCCAGGGGATGGAAGGAATCAAAGTTTTTATGGATGATGTTAGAGTGACTGGATCAGATGATAAATCACACTTAGAGGCCTTAAGAAAATTTTTTCAGAATTGTAAAGATCATGGGCTAAAATTAAATTTAGATAAGAGTAAATTTTTTCAAAAAGAAATTCAATTTTTAGGGCACAAAATTGATGCAAACGGTATACATAAAACTGATGAGAAAATTTCTGCGATTTCAAAAGCTCCTAGACCCACTAATGTACAGGAAGTACAAAGTTTTTTAGGGCTTGTTAACTTTTATGGAAAATTTTGTCCTAATTTGGCTACAATAGCGAATCCTTTGTATAAATTAACACAGAAAAGTTTGAAATGGGTTTGGTCAAAAGATTGTCAGGAAGCTTTTGAAAAAATTAAAAATGAAATTTGTTCTCCGCGTGTCCTAATGCATTATGATCCATCACTGCCATTGATATTGGCAACTGACGCATCTCCTGTAGGAGTAGGGGCGGTTCTTTCCCACTCTTTACCTGATGGAACGGAAAGACCAATAGCTTTCGCCTCCAGAACCCTCACAAAAACTGAGCAAAAATACGCTCAGATTGATAAAGAAGCACTAGCAATTGTGTGGGGTGTCAAGAAATTTTATCTTTACCTAAAAGGGAGACGATTCACATTATTAACTGATCACCAACCTTTAGTAGCCATCTTCGGATCGAAGAAAGGTCTTCCAGTTCTGGCAGCCACAAGATTGTTACATTATTCTTTAGTATTGCAATCTTTCCAGTTTGACATTAAGTATCGTAATACAAAACAACATGGTAACGCTGACTTTCTGTCTAGGCTGCCGTCCACTTCTGAACAGCTAGACGTTAAAGATGAAATTGATCTATTTCAGTTAGCACAAATCGAAACTCTTCCTGTCACAGCCAGAGACTTAGCCAAAGAAACTCTGTTGGATGCAGACCTCGCCCCATTGCTGAATATTTTACAGAATGGAGGAATTTTAAGAGGGAGAGAAGCAGAATATAGTCTACAAGATGGTTGTGTCATGTTAGGCCAGCGTGTGTGCGTTCCCAAAAAATATCAGGCTCAGGTGCTTGAAGAGTTACATCATGGTCATCTGGGTGCTGTTAAGATGAAAGCTATCGCTAGATCGTATGTTTATTGGAAGAACATCGATAAGGATATAGAAAATTGCTCAAAGAATTGTGTAGACTGTGCTCGGTACAAAACCGACCCACAGAGAGTAAAGGTGCATTGCTGGGAGTATCCTAGTGCACCGTGGCAACGTATTCACATAGATTTTGCTGGACCTATCTTTGAATATATGTTCCTGATTATAGTAGATGCACATTCCAAGTGGTTGGAAGCTTATCCAATGAAATCCACCACAGCAACCAAAACCATCGAATGCTTAAGAGATTGTTTCGCTCGATTTGGATTGCCACTCATGCTGGTAAGTGACAACGGTCCACAGTTTACATCATTTGAATTTGAGATGTTTATGCGTAATAACGGCATTAAACACAAGACCACTGCGCCATTTAAACCATCTAGCAATGGGCAGGCCGAAAGATACGTCTTTACAGTCAAACAATCTCTAAGAGCAATGCAAAATTATAGCGGCACAATACAACAAAAATTAAGTACGTTCCTTATGCAATACAGGAAAGCTCCGAACCTCACGACACTTCATAGTCCAGCCATGCTCATGTTGAAGAGAGAAATTCGGAGAAGAATCGATCTGCTGCGTCCTGATCTTAAGAGCAGAGTGGAAGAAAAAGTTCGTAAAGGAACTTATGAATTCTCGGATAGAGGATTCCAAATTGGCGACAATGTCGCTGTACGAAATTACCGACATGGCGACAAGAGATGGAGGTTTGGTAAAGTCGTTAGAAAAGATGGACAGCTACATTACACTGTCGATGTAAATGGTCAATTGTGGCGTAGACATGTAGATCAAATACGGGATGGAGGTGACATAGAGGAAAAAGAAAGCGAGCTCCGACGATCATTTTCAAAACCTGCCATTCCTGTGCAAAATGATGATGTTACGACAACTAGTGCTGAGTTAGCACAATCACCCACTAGTGTGGAGGCGGAGACGACTGATGCAACGCCAGTCTCAGTTACTACATCAGAGCATGCTCCACTCAGTGTCCACGATTCAACTCCAACACCACAACCAGTTCGCCGATCTACTAGAATCCGGAGACCTCCTCAGCGATTGGACTTGTAGTGATAGTTTAGGAAAGGAGGAGATGTGGTGTATTTAACTGTAACCGCAACTTAAGTAAAAATGTATATAGAATGTTTTATGTAAGCGGCAATTGTGTTCTATGCCGATTGTGTGTATCTGTGATCGTCTGCTGTAAATAATGTGTCCGTATTAAATAAGTTCTTTTAGTAAGATGAAAGTATTATTCTTCCAAAGTACATATCACTTGCTAATGATATTAAATCGATATTTAGTTCACATATTAAAATAATATGTGATATGTATCACTAATTCGTGTATGTATAATGTAAGATAATTTTTTGCACGATTTGAGCGATGTTAATAATGGCGCCCTTCATTGTTTTCCAAAAGCTGAGATGCGCCCCTGCCTACTGAAAGGTTGGACAGCCCTGCTACAGAGAAACTCTTTGTACAACATTTCGAATATCATTCATTAATAATTTCTGTTCTGAATGCTAAACTTATGCTGTGGTTAACTACAGTAATATATGATAATACGTTGTCAAATTTTTATCAAAAGCACAAATTCAAATTCCTGAATTCATGATTTTGAGTAATGATACAATTCATTATTTATTTTATTAATAAATATTTTGTTTATTTTAATTCAAGAGAATCTTCTTCTTAGTTCTTGAAACGAATGTTAAAATAAGGTAGATGATAGAAAGTAAAAAGTCAGTCGTCGAACTTTTTGCTTGCAGCAGTCTGATTAATTTGATTCATTCCTCATTCAAAGTCTATCACCGTGATTCATTTATGGCGTTGGCGTCTCTTTACTTCTATGAAACGTGGACGACATAAAAATAAGTTGTTGGCTAAATTTTGAAATATAATGACTTATACCAATATAATGAAACAGCCTTTTTAAAATTTATAGATCTATCCCCTTTACTAAAATAAATTAATGGTAAGATATTTTTTTTTTTTTTTTTTTTGCTCTTCTACTAAAGATTCTATAAATTGTATTTTGTACTAAAAATATCGTAAGCTATTTATCATCATTAAGTGGTAAAAACTATTAATTTTAGTTCAAACTTGTATAGGAAAAGCTAAGAAAGAAATCTACATCGAAAGTAAAGATTAAATTTCTATAATTCTATTTACTTTTATGAATTGTTTTCTGAGGTGGGGTAATTTGTCCTTATGGTTAGATTTAGCTAAGTGTTGTACGACGGACACATTTTCTATACCTGTATTGATTTTAGAAAGTGCCTAATACTTTATATTTTGTTATAAAATGTCAGTAAATTTTTATATATAACCCTAGGTAGTGTAATTTTAAACTGAAAAACAATTTATTTTTAAATTTTGTTTTCTAAGTTTAGTTAAGAAAGAGAAAAATGACAGGTAAAACACAATGTTGTTAGAAGTAATAGTTAGAAAAATAAAAAATAAAAAACGCAGAGGAAACTGAACATAAGAAAAAACAATCCATTTATTCATTGATTAGTGTCAATATAAAATTCACACTATACTACTATATTTGGATACAATCCATCGTTTTCTTGCTTTATTTTGGGAAAAAACGGATTTTCAGCTTATTCTACCGACGATCACTTTCAGAATTTTCAAGCTATGTTTTTGAGACTTTCAGAAAAGTTGCTCTATATATTTAGCTAACACAATATGGAAATTAAATTTGATAGCATTCATGCATGCAGAATGATAAATTATTTAGTACAACTGCTCTTTTTTCATGCTATTTCGATTACTTTGTAATTCTGATTACAGGGTATATTGTGTACAATGTTGCTTGACATATTTATGGAAAAGAACATTATTTTATATTTAGAACTTCAGGAATTATAAGCAGAAAACTTGGATAAGTTTGGGACTGTTTTTATAAAAACTCTAACCTCTCAGCAAGCGTACATGCTATCCACATAAAGATGAACAGGATTTATTACAGTAAGCTATTTAATCATAATCTACAATTTGAACACTTTTGCTACATTTATTTTGAAGGATTATCCAAAAGTTATTTGTAATTTTTCAACTTGTTGACGGTCCCTGATATATGGAATTTTGGGAAAAAATCTTCATGGAAATGTATCACCAATATTATTATGTTTACACACTAGGAGATTCAGGATGATTTTTCATGTAATTTTCTATTTATTTAACGAAATTTCTAAATTTACTTGTGGCGAATCACCTTAGGCCCAGGGCCGTAGCTAAGGGGGTGCTATGGGCGGCTCAGCCCCCCCTAAAATATTTTGAGCCCCCCCTGGAAAAAGTTCCAAGGTTACTAAATGTTCCGAAAATTCAAATGAAATTCTGTTAAAAATCTAATTTAGTTTTGAGACCCTTTCACAGTTTCGCAGAGTTACTAAATTGTATCTAAAATACGTGTTTTAACACTCCCTCATCCCATTGGTACCTATGAAGCTAACAGGATGTTTAATTTTGCACCAGTTATACACTCAAAATTTTCATCATCATTTACTTTTCTTAGCATAAAATGAAGTTATTACAACAGTTTAATGAGAAACATAGTTTCTACGATGTGAATATGCACTCATTTATCTTTCTGCATTAGAGAGAGAACAAAAAAAAAATATGAGCCCCCCCCTACATTCCCTTGAGCCCCCCCTATCGTACACTTCTAGCTACGGCCCTGCTTAGGCCATATAGTATAGATATTCTTATGTCCATAAGGAAAGGCAGTTTCTTGTTTCGATTTTTAATACAATCAAAGATCTTTAATTCACACTAATTGTGACAAAAAATTGTGCAGATTATAGTGTATTGCGGATTACAGAGTATTGCATGTTTTTGAATATTTTGGAGAACATTTTGATAACATAATCAGTACAGTACAAATATGAAAATTAATAATTTAATATAATATCCCATAAAAGCTCATTTATAGAAAAAAAACTTGCATATTTAAAAAAAAACGTGTACCTAGAAATTTAATATAAAAAAAGTTTTTTTTTCCGATCAGTTGCTAAAATTCACAATGTTTATTTTACCACGATTTGTCAAAGTGTGCAATAACTTTCAGTAACAGATTGGCAAAATTTGCTATGTAATTCCATGATCTTACAAAATTTGCTATGTATTTCAGCGATCGTTTGACAAAATTCGAATATTTTCCCTTGATTCTTTGCCGAAATTAGCATTTTTTCAGCAATTGTTTCATGAAAATTTATGAGTTTTTTTTTTTAAAGATCATTTGCTTAAATTTAAGATTTATTTTTTTGCTTTTAATTGCAAAAATTCACTGTCTTTTCTGCAATCATTTACTCCTTTTTTATACAATCATTTGATGAATTTTACATTTTACCTGTGAAGGATTGATGAAATTATCAATTTTTTTATTGCAAGCATTTGTCATAGTTCACAATATTTTTTAGAGATGGATTGACAATAATCATTATGTGGTACTGTGATCTTTTGACAAATTTTGCTGCATTTTCCCTTGATTGTTTACCAAAATTCATGTTTTTTCTGAAACTATTTGTCAAAATTGGCAATATATTTCAACAACATATTGGTAAAGTTCGTGATTTTCTTCAAAGATTGTTTCACAAAATTACTGATTTTTTCCACGATTGCTTGCTGAAAATTGTGTTTTTTTTTCTGCAATCGATTGGCGAAATTCATGACCATTTATCAAAGATCGTAATACATTTTTACCGATACGTTGGCAAAATTCCCAATATTTACTGCTGCTAAACAACGCCGATTATAGAAAATTGCGGATAATTGGCGCGCAGATTATCGATCCTTGGCTATAATGTATAATTTGTGGATAATCCCTATCTTTTATATCAAATCATTAATACTGCATCGGTCGAAGGTATACTTAGTTGGTGTGAAACACAAATTTTGGATTTTAATGCTTCTTTGAGTTTTTCAGTTATTAAAATAGAACGTTTTTGTATCTAATTCAGGAACAGACAATGAAAATTTTTCTAATTGAGAACTTTACCTTACAAATGGCATATAAGTTTAGTTTTTGTATCTTTTCAAATAAATACCCCTCGCCTTGAGTTACAATTTTTGTCTGCAAATTTTACGTCTTCTTTTAGGCAATTTTTCAGTTGGAAGTGTGGGTTTAGGGGGAATATTTAAGTAAGTTGGCTATTGTATCGTTCGTTATGAATTACACTGTGTAAACTTGCCAATAAATTTGGCAAAGTTATAACTACAAACATGGCATAATTTTTACCATGGGATTTCCACAACAAGGAAGTACCCATGTTTTTTACTTTCCTCTTATTTATTATCACATTTAACATTCTTTAATTTTATTTCTATCAGTTATAAGGAAATTTTATTTTTATTAGTAAAAGTGTGCTATAAAATGATCGTAAAACTTGTAATATCAATCTTTTATCTTGTAATTATATTTTTTTTACATACTCTAGTACATTTATTCTCTTGTGCAAATAAGTTGTTATGCTGTGAGCTAGCCATTGCAATCCACATTTTCTCAAAAGACCTTTTAATAATTAGGTTCCATTATGAGATAATGGTAGATTTGGTGTTTAAGATTTCTATATATATTTTTTTTTTAAATAAAATTCCGAACTCATATTACTTTGTATAAAAAAGTAAAGGCAATTCCAATTAAGGAATATTAAAGAAAATTTTTACAATTCTATCTGTTTGTTTTTCTGTCTTTTAAAATTCATTTGAAATGCTATATTTTCTAATTTATATTTATGCAAAAAAAAGGCTAATGTTACTGAAAATAAAAAGAAACACAGATACGCTAAATAAATACAATTATATTTTAATAATATTCTAATTCCCAATAATAGCATTTTATGTCATTTATTGCATAATTTCTTACTGATTAAGTATTAATCTTTCTTTCATGAGTATTAAATGTTTCTACTATTTAGTGTACAGTAGAGAGTAGAATGTAATATAACAAATTTTGCGGTGTTATAAAAATAACCCACCAAAAAATTTTAAACGTTCATCAAAGTAGTGTTGAGACAATGTAGAACTTTCTTTTTTTTTAAGACCTACTTCAAAATATGAAGAAATTTTGACCTATAAATTTTAGACCAACTTTTGTCTCTTAATGCTTTGGAGTAGCTATAACAAATTAATTAGTACAAATCTATCTCTGCACTTTCATACAGAATCCTGCAAACTTCCTATTATACAGGCATTTCATAATTTTCCAGATAAGTTGCAACTCTCACAGTAGTATATTAATCATTATTGTTTTGTTAATTTTTATAAGACAGGCAAAGAAATTAAGGTACTTACGTATTAACACCACCGCAGTTAACTTTTGGATTATTTGTTGCCTTGTTTTTTGCTGAATTTTT
Organism: Maratus speculifer; assembly: GCA_964019185.1. Taxonomy (NCBI): domain Eukaryota; kingdom Metazoa; phylum Arthropoda; class Arachnida; order Araneae; family Salticidae; genus Maratus; species Maratus speculifer. Next base: position 38,294,176 of record CAXHSM010001376.1, read on the forward strand.
AGTGTTCTAGTGCATTTTAGTTAATAATAATTATAAAATGCACTAAAAAGTGCATTTTATTTGCTCATTTTTGGCCGCCAATATTTTTGTGAGAACAGGAAGATTGTTCTTTATTGGCCCATTAGCGCAAATTCTGCTGCAGTGGCGTTAATACGTAAGTACCAAAATTAACTAATTCTTGTGTTTTGAAATAAAATACAGTAGACTCTCTTAAATCAGCAACTCTCTAAAATCCGCACATAATTTACAGATGTAAACAATGAAACTTTCAGTTGAGAATTAGAGTCAAAATTTGACTTTTTTATTCTTATAACACTTCTATATACATTTTAATGTACAATTTTCGTTAATATTTCTGAATTTATGGTTTTTCATCAAGGAAGAATAAATCTTTTTCTGAAAATATTAAAATATTGCTCATATCACTGATAATCATAATCTTTTTGCCAAACGTATTCATGCATTAATCAAGCTTTTTTTATTATTAAGTCTGTCTAAACCTGAAATAAAATATCCTTATTTTATGAATTTGATGTGAATTAGTAGTCCATCTTTATGTGGCAAATTTCACTGAATAATTTAGAAAAAATGCATCTCATCATTATAATGAATATTAATTATACATTATTGATTATTTACTTGAACTTTGCTTTTAACCCTCTAAGCGTTTGACCCGTAATATTCCGTACACTAAGCTCCAGGTTTCACTGCAATATAAGCAATGTTTAAGATATTATAATTCTATAAATTTAATGAATTTTAAAAGCATTAAAGAATGATTAAGACTCTCAAGGATTACATTTATATTCCTAAATAAGATTTTTTATGTAATATTGAAATAATCATATTTTATTAGCATTTAAAACAAAATGCAGAGAAAACAAGATTACAATTTTACCCATTTGCAAGACGCTTGGAGGGTTAATATTTTAATCATTTTAAAAAAATGTCAAAATTTTTATTATTTTAATTTATTATTCATTTTAATATTTTATTATATTGTAAGTACTCACTATAGTTTCTGTAGCATCTTTAATTGTATTCAAATAACCATTTAAAAAATGGAAACAAAGCAATGACCAGAAATCCACGCAACACCTGGTCCTAAACTGTGCGGATTTAAGGGAGTCTACTGTATTGCTTTTTGTGTAATTATTTTCCTCACTTGAGATTAAAGTGTTGCCATTATATTTTCCAAAGTTCTGTTACAACGTAAGCTGTTATAACTTGGTTTAGTCACACTGTTCACACATTTCACCATTCAATTTACATGAACAGATTTTAAAAAAATATAGTCGGATTCTTAAACTGCACAAAAAATGCATAAGTTTATGCATATTGTATGGCACTTGAAGCATGATAAAAATGCTAAAAAATGATTAAATTTTGTTGTTTATTTACAGTATAAATTAATTAAACTGTGTAGAATGTTTTAGCAGTATTCATTAATAGATCAATCAAATTCTGAAATCTGAAGATTTTCTGACTGAACACACTGCTATTAGAATTCCAGTGCCAAAAAAAAATGTTTTCTTTCAATTCCTTGTAAAATATTTTTTGTGGATGGTATAAAATTTTAGATTTCTCCTTTAATTTTTTAAAAAATTATTATGTTTATACAGATTTAAAAATTGTTGTTAAGTGTACATTATTTTATTTATAGTTTAATTTTTTATACTGCCTGAAAAAGCATCTGGTCCTCCTACTATCAGTCGGAATCTGTCATAGTTTTTGATACTGTAAACTCCTGTTAGACGGGTGCTTAAGGGCAAGCCTTTTTTATCCATATTAATAAGAGTCCATTATAGCAGAAGTTCATAAATCTGGTATTTTACATACGAATTGATTATTTCCAACTAAGCGAAAAATTGCTCATGCCGAGAATCGAACCCAGATCCTTGGTTTATAAGACCAATGCTTTACCATTTAATCTAACTGGGCGATAGTCGGCCGGGATTTTTTGCTCAGATAACATTATTGGTCATAACATCTGGTCTGTCATTCAGACAGCTCAACAGAATAAACCGCAGGTAATGGAACTTTATATAATGATGCGTACGTAGATATACTATTATTTTGGCACAATCAAACTGATTAGTAAATTTATCATACAAATTGAATATTTCCAACTGACCGAAAAATTACCCATTATTCTATCTAGCTGTCTAAATGACAGACCAGATTTATGACCAATAAGGTTATTTGAGCGAAAAATCCCAGCTGGCTACCGCCCAGTTAGCTTAACAGGTAGAGCATTGGCCTTATAAGCCAAGGATCTAGGTTCGATTCCTGGCCTCGGCAGTTTTTCGCTCAGTCGTAAATATTCAATTCGTATAATAAATTTACCAATCAGTTTGATTGTGCTAAAATAGTAATATAACTGATGCTTTACATTACAGAAAAAAAAACTTATTATGCACATGTGCATTGTAATATGATTAATTTTTTTTTCTCAACCATTTTATGTTATTTTACTAAACATACTAAAACAACAGCTACAAAGAATATATGAGAACAATTTCAAAATGAAAACAAAAATTATATTTCAAACTTACAGTTTACACCAAATTATATTTACATTGTTAATTAAAGATACAAAATGGTAGTGGATGAAAGAAAAAAGGGGGGGGGATTTTCATGATTTCAATTAAGATATTTTTGTAGGATAAGTCATCAGAATTTTTTTAGAGAAATACTTGCATGAATTCTTTGGTATACTTTTCAAAAAGTTGTATGGTCATCCATGACTTAAAATTGGCTTCATATGTTGTAATATAATTGTTGGCTACCGTAAGACATCAGGAGTTTTTAGAATTACTGATTCATTGTCCTGATGAACATTTTTCCATCTTAACGAATGAATTCTTAATTTGTACATATGAAATGATATGTGTTACATTTCTTTCCTGTAGACCTTAACTGAGGATTTAGTTTCTGTACGTAATAAGGAGAAATTCATCTTAAACATGTATGTCTTACCGGAAGTTTACTGTACTCGTATG